>OX940805.1:3170373-3653643 GCA_954870605.1 Acer campestre
ACTGAGATATATTATCACACCATTAAAGACCTGATTACACAAAAGCGGGTACATAAAATGGTGGTTAAAGTGCATAATAACAAACAAAGGAAAAGAGGAAATATTGCAACAATGTGAACAGTCAGTCCAGTGCACTTCTGGCTTTAATGGGATCAAAGCAACATGAACAATCAGTCCGGTAGAGTTGTTTGTTGTTTGTTTTGAATTGTAAATTTATTTCAAGAGGCAAAACAGAGCCTAGCAAAATAAACAACACAAAGGGACAGAGGCACAGCAAGAAAACGAACAACACAGAGGCATAGCCCACGCAAGAGACCAAAACAAACAACAAACAAACCCAAAAACTACAAGACCACTAGTTGTTAAGAACCAAAGCGACCACAAAAAAAAAATGAAACAATTATGGCACGTTCTAATATTATCTAGAAGGGAGGTAAATAGATTTTAATCTGGTATTTGCCAAATTTTCGTGATTAGTCAATTTGACGAAAATAACCCTAATCTAGTCAATACAATAAATCAAGTGTAAAGTGCGGAATATAAATGACACTTGATTTTTACGTGGAAACCTTCAACATGGAAAAACCACGGGCTGGTATGTGCGCCACACACGATCTTCGAATCCACTATTTGTAATGATGTTTACAACCTAGGTTGACCTCAATCATTCTTGGTCTATATCTCACCAATACTACCCAGCGGGCCTTTAATAGCAAACCTAGACCAATTTGCTTGCGGACTAAGTCACCTTAGCCACAAGACTTAATTTTCACTAAAGAGATCAACAACCTAAGTGAATAATATGATATTCAAAAATCAAGTTATGCTAGGTTACACTAAATGCTTATCTAGGATGAAAGATGACAATTATCACAATCATAGATGTAAGGATTCCCATTTGTTGATTGGCTTGTTTCGTGGACAAACCACATGTTGGGGTTGATGTAAAGGTAGCTTAGGAATTGGTGATCATCCAATGGCCCTCTCAAGACCTCAAGAGAAGAAGCACCAAAGGTAAATTCTAGTGCTTACATGCTTTGAAGAGATCATAGTTGCACACACTCACAACTCATGCATATTTCTATATTTGTATGTTGTGTGTTTTCATATGTGTGCATGCATAATTGTTGAACATCTCTTCATGCATGTTTATTTGATTGCATCTAGTCTATTGATATGCCATAACATGTTTAGGCATTAGGATGCAAAGTCATGAATTTTATTCATGCTTGTTTGAATTGATTGCATCTTGTTCTATGATAATGCCATGACATGATAGGCATTAGGATGCATTCAATTCCCACACTTGCACTTCATGTTTGATTAGCTTTAAGTGTGGTGTAATTCATTTCCCGAAGGATGTTCGGAAACGTCCGCGCGTGCACGTTGGTGTGCATGGTTTAGCGCGATGATCGCCGGTGGAGATGCCCTTGGCTTCTCCACCGGATTCACCATATTTGGTGAACGACGGTTGATATTGGCGGCCTGGCCGCCGAATCGAAACCGCCGATCAAGACTTGATTGTAATAAATGTCTCGGGTCCAAAACGGCGATTATGATCAGCGGTTATGTACCCGCCGAATGAAAGCGCCGAATGAAATCCAGGTTCTCGGGTTTCAATTCGGCGGTTACATTCTGCGGCCCCGACCGCAGAATGAAACCGCCGATCGTGCGTTTTCAGGGGCAAAATTGTATTTTCACATGACCTGTTTTTGGTCTCTATAAATACATCCTTATCTCTGGTTCCCAAACCAAGTCTTTTGATCCTTAGAACCCTAGAGAGATATTTAGACAGACTTGAGAGGAAAACCTTAAAGATCTCATCTTTATTCCTCTCAACCCATTTCCACATGCATAAATCATCATCTAAGCATCATCTAGGTTCATCTAGTATGTGCTAATGCATGGGTCTTTTTCAACACACATGGTATGATTTGTTGAACACTAATCTCATCTAATTTTAGTGTTTTTACTTATCAATTTTATCTCTTTTATTACTTGTATGTTCTTGAGTAATTTCTACATACATGATTGAGATTATGTGTTGATTGGGTTTATTTTTACATAGCTTTATTGATTAGGTTATTATTACCTAAAAGCTATGTCATAAACATTCTTGTGTGATTTTTTGATAACTAGGTTGATAGATTGTTGTTTAATCAACTAGTTAATCTTTTGAATGTTTGTGGGTTATTTTTGATAGCTAGGATTTTACATGTTTATCTAACATCTAGCTAATTGATCTCATTGTATGATTGAGATTATTTTTGATAGCTTTGTATCTAGGATTGGTTATCCTTTACTTAGCTAAAGTTGTATGCCATGTCATATAGCTATTTTCATATCTAGGATTGATTTTATTGTCATCATATAATCCTAGGTAAGCATCTAGAGTACCCGAGCTCTTATTGCATATTTGGATATCATTGCATATTCACATAGGGTGTTGATCTCTTTGGAGAAGTAAGTCTTGTGTGATAGACCGGAATTAGGTCGTACACCGGGATTAGGTGGTCACATGAACAAATTGGACTAGGTCCACTTTTACAGGCTTGTAGGTAGTGGTAGCGGGATATAGGCCGGGATTAGGCCGTCAAACCGGGATTAGGTTGTATACGCTATCACAATTAGTGGATTCGAGGTTCGAGTGTGGCGCACTATAATAGCCCGTGGTTTTTCCCTGTTGAGGGTTTCCACGTAAAAATCAAGTGTTGTTTATATTTCCGCACCTTATTACACTTGATTATTGTTTTGTGAATTGGGTTATATTTGTAATATTGACTAATCCGAAAATTTGGTAATAACGGATTAACAACCCTTTCACAAACCCTCTATGTCGTTTTTAAAAGACACCCACGCGTATAATGGTAAAATTATACATTTTCAATAGATATCAATTTTGCTATATGACATGGCATATAACATAGCTATCAAAGATTAAGCAATCCTAGGTAATAGCTATCAAAATACAACTCTCAAACAATAAATACAATAATCTCAATCTTGTCAATAGAATATGTTATAAAGACAAGTGATAAATGAGATTACTTGTTAATTAAGATACAAAATAAGTAAGATATTAATGACCAACTTACCAAGCAAAGTGTGTTGAATAAAACCCAAGCATAGATAGCACCTAGATGATGTTTGATGCACATAGATATGTGTTTGAGTAACCAAAGGTGAGTTCTTTTGTGATTTTTTCTCTTTGAAAAAATGCTAAGTCAAAAATATGTTTTGAACTCTTTGAAAAATGACCTTATGACAAAGAGGCATATATATAAGGTGTCAAAGTGAAACTATAGCATTTTGAAAAGTTGATACATTTTTGCCTTAGGCGCTGTATATAAGGCAACTTGTATAGCGCCTACCTGGGAAAATGAAGAATATTCTTCATTGTCGCTATGCAAACAGCACTTATGTAGATCGACCCAACAGTGCCAAATCTCTATTCTTCTTGGGAAACAGAGTGTCGCTATATGAGCGTTGTACGTACAACGCTTTATACAACAACCGTACAGCACCATATTAAAATGTATCAGGTCTGTACAGCGCTTGAGCCATTTCCAACCAGGTCTCATATGGGTGATGTACGAACAATGCTTTGTACAACGCCTTCATCACAAATTTGCATCCTAAAAGTCTAACATATTATGGCAATTAATAACCAAGATGCAATCAATTAAAACATGCAAGAAGAGAATTCAAGATCATGAATGTACATAGATAAAACACACAACATACAAGAAGTATAGATATGCATGGGTTGTGTGTGTATGCAACTAGATCTCTTCAATGCAATTAAACATAAGTGTTTTACCTTTGGAGTGCTAGATCGGTACATTTATGTACCTATTTTAGGCCCCTATTTACTACCTTTTGTGCTCGGCTTTGAGCGTTTTTGTGTATCTAATATGTGTTTTATCCTTGTGTAGGTTCATTTCTCTAAAGTTAGGTGTTTGAGCCTAAAGTGAAGGTTTGGAGGTAAAAAGAAGGAAAAAGAGCTAAAATTGAGATAGCCTGTGCAAATTACCTAACTTATAAAAACCATATCTCCCTCCTTGGAAAGAATTGGGTGATGAGCTACATGTTATTGGAAAGCCCCGGGAGTCTAGTTTTCACAAAACTTTACGGATCATGATTATGAGCTTTCTAGAAGAAGTTACGCCCATTTGAGTGACTGGTGCGCAGAGTAGAAAAATATACGAGTTAGTGAAACCTGCGAGTTTGTACTCACAGAACAAAGTTGCAGATCCATTCCAGACCCTTCTGTGAGTTGAAACTGTGAGTTACACCTAGCAGCATGAAGTCGCAGATTGTACTGTGAGTTAAATCCGTGAGAATGAAGTCATAGAAATTGGTCGTAAAAGTTACCCAGATTGTACTGTGAGTTAAATCTGCGAGTATGAACTCGCAAATCTAGGTCGGCAACAAATATCTTCTTCCATGTCACATAATTTTGAAGGGCAAACTTGACTTTTCAACCTTAATTAATGCTCTACCCTTCAACCACTATAAATACACCTACTTGTTGGTCTTTGAAAATATCCCTAATATCCCAAATATCCTATCTATCTTATCCTAGAAGCACCTCATCATAATATCTAGATATTTCACCAACACAACAAAAAAAAAGAGAGGAGCTCTCAAAGCTTCCATGGAGGTTCTCCTCTATGGGAAGCTTACCACCACCACATCTACACTTCCTCCATCCATCTTTGAAGTAGATCCAAAGAGAAAGGAGATCAAATGAAATAGAGATCTTGGTTATCTCTAAACTCTTCTCTTTGTTTTATTTTCTATTTCTTTGATGTGTAATCCCCAATAGGAAATATTTGTAACCTAACACTTGAGCTTGTTATATATGATCTTTACTTAGATTTGATTTGGATCTTGACTCTATTCTTTGAGCTTTGCTATGTATCTCTTTTCTTAACATGTATGTGTGCTAATGAGTAGAAATTGATGTGTTTTGCATAAGTGAGACTTTAGATTAAAACAAATGATGTAGTGTAACTTAGTGCAAACAAACTTTGTAGTGTAAAAGTAGAGTCTCACTCTTGTTTGCATATTGGTGACGAAAGGGAATCAATATGTATGGATTGATTTGAGTGAAAGAGCACATCTAGGTTCCAATTGATCAATTGTGAATGGATCTTGATGTAGGGAAAAACGTTTGCACGCTGATCGAACCAAAATTGGTATGATTTTGGCCCTCACTTCCTTCTCTTTTTGCTTGATTCTCGGGCAATATCTCATGATTTAATGATGTGAATTAAGTTTTTTCAGGTATTTATAAAGTTCAGAGGCATTGGAGTAATACTGGTGGCAAAAGGGGCTGAAATTGTAAAGAGTGTGTGCAGATTATTCATCTTCAAATAGGCATATCTCTCTCTTCAGATCGAACCACATTTCGGATT
The DNA here is from genome assembly GCA_954870605.1 of Acer campestre. Classification (NCBI taxonomy): domain Eukaryota; kingdom Viridiplantae; phylum Streptophyta; class Magnoliopsida; order Sapindales; family Sapindaceae; genus Acer; species Acer campestre. The sequence goes on from OX940805.1 coordinate 3,175,794, forward strand.
ACATATATTTGGAAATCCCCGGAAGTCTTCTTGCCAGCGGTTTTTACGGATTATGATTCTGAGTTTTCTACAGAAAGTTATGCCCGTTTTCGTAGTTGCTGCGCACTCCCTGTCGCCATGGCGACCTCCACTTTCTAAAAGCAGCAAAATGGACGTTTTTCAAGCCGTTTTCGAGGGGTATTCTTGTCCTTTCATGCCCATTTCATACCCTAGCTTTTCTAACATATAAATACACCATTTTATGCTAACTCTTGACAACTCTTGTTCATCAAGAAATCTCCTTTCTCCACCATTCCTTATCTCTCCATTTTCTCTTCTACCTAATACTCAACATCTAGATTACTCCACCTAAATCATTCCTCTCTTTCCATCTTCTCCACCCATTTCCTTTGTCACTTTCCATATGAATCCACCTATCTAGACACATCATCAACACCCACTCTTTGCATAAGATTGAAGCAAGGGAGCTTAATGATGAGATCGTTTGTGTACTTAACAAAATGGTAATAATATAGATTTTGGTTGATTCTTGAAAACTCTTTTAAGCCACTTAATCCTTTTAAAATGTGATTTGATAGCAAAATAGTGAGCAAGTTCGTTCCACAAGGAATGGAGTGTTAATTAGATAAATTGACTAATCTTTGAACAATAAAGTAAATCATAGTGTTTGATAGATGTGTGGTTTCTAAAACCACCAATGCTAACTACTCAAATGAAAATACACAAAATATGTTATGAAAAATAGAATACTCAACACCTTAATAAGAATTGTGACAAAATCAATTAATGAGATAGCTAGGGAATAGATCGATTAACAATTGAATGTGGTGAGATAGCTAGGGAATAGATCGATTAACAATTGAATGTGGGTAAGCTAATTAGCTACATTAATGTACCAATCTCATTATGTTAACCACTTAGAGGCTTAGATTAGTGGGGTTGATTTACCCATCACTAATCTATCCTATCCAATGGGTTCTTAATCACACAAGGATTGCCAATCCACATATGAATATATAACAAATTACTCCACTCAAGATAGCAATCAACAAGTGATATACAAGTCAATTATAATGAATGGAATCTAATTAATTTGAATGAATAGAACACATAAGAGATTCATTACAAGCTAAGCTAAACCCACAACCAATTGATCCTCAAATCTATCCCCTAGATTAGGGGTTTAGTTACACATATTTGCAATAAATGAAAAGAAGTAAATAGTAAGGAAATAACCCTTGGGTCACCTTCTTTAAGCTTGATCCTTCTTCTCCTCTATGCTCCTTGATGCAAGGAATGGAAGTAGAGGATATGTCTTGGAATGTGGGTGTTTTGGTGGGAAGTGACTAAGGATTTTGGTGGAGAAATGGTGGGATGAGGAATGATGTAGTGAAGTAATCAAGGTTCTGTGTTGAGGGTTGGATGGATTAGATGAGTTCAATGAGAGAAATGGAGGATGAGGAATGGTGTGCCATGGCTGATAGAGCTAGATCTCAGATTTGTTCTCTGTATTTTTCTCTGATCTTTGATGCTGTTGAAGATGGAGGGACGTTCTATATATATTCACTCTTGGACATGTACTGATAACTGCTTGATTCGCTGAGGTGGCGCCTTATTCGCTATTTGGTCGCTATGGCGACCCTGGTGCGTAAAACGGTTAGATGAGAAGGTCGCCACGAAAACCACATTTCTCGCCATTTGGCAAGTGGCGACCATGAGCAATTTGTGTAGAGGTCGCCACTTGCACCTCTAGGTCACCATGGGGACCATAAGTGGCGACCCTGCAAATGTAAGGAGGTCGCTAGTTGCAACATCAAGGTCGCCATGGCGACCCCAAGTGGCGACCATGCTTTAACTGAACTAGGTCGCCATTTGCAAGGGAGGTCGCCATGGCGACCCCAAGTGGCGACCCCACCTGGTTCATTTGTGGACTTTCTGTCGCCATGGCGACCAAGTGGTGCCCAAATGGTGACCTTCTGATGTCTTTGGAGAATCCTCTGTCACCATGGCGCCCATGTAGCGACCTCTCATGTCCAAATGGCGAAAATGCCCTGTTTTTTCCTATTTGTGAGACATTTTCGCACAAGTCCTGCACTTTCATCTCAATTGCTTCTGAAACCTAATAAAACCTGAAACACTCAATTTAACAACATTAAACACGGGGAAATGCCCGAGAATCAAGCTAAAAGAATTGAAAATGAGGGCCAAAATCATACCAATTTTGGCTTGATCAAATACCCTCAAACCAATCTTTTGCTAGTCCTCGAGCAAAACAATCACAAGCAAACCCCCAAAGACATGCATAGAGATATTTCAAAGGTTATCACCTCATATGATCAATGTGCGAAGCCAAAATGAAGAGATTAAAACAGTTATGCCATGGTGAGGATTTAAACATGTAATAGCATGTCAAGTTAAGATTAAAAAGGTGCCACCTTTAGACATAATTGTACACAATGCGATCTCACATTCAAAATGCCAAAGCTTCAAAGCAAAGGTGCTATTAGTTTAGAATGTAATTCGCTTTGATACTAAACCTCACCGGATTCTCTCTTCTTTTCTCCAAGACTCCTAGGTTCACTCAATATTGTACATGTGCAATATGAATTCATGTTATGGTAACTAATTGATTGCACATAATAATCATTAAAAACGTAATTTCCTGAAAAGTGATCTCATGAATGGAATTGCAAGCCATGAATTAGAAAGAACATGCATCAACCAAATTTGTACAAAATGGACAATCCTAAAGATCATGAAGGTCTTTTCTTTGGTTGTAATGGGGCCTAAGGTCATGGTGAAACAAAGAATGGAAAAATGGATAACAAGGAACCTAATGATTACATTAGGGCATACATTCTAATTTTTAAGTTCCACAAGTTTCACATATATTGTTCACACTTCAAGGTGTCCAATGCTCACAATCATACATGTGTATGCTACTCTTATTTTCAACTTGAGTAGTTCATTTAATTCTCTTTCTTTTCTAGGCCATTTGTGCCTAATTCCTTGGTTCTCTTTTTCTCTTCTAGGCCATTTGTGCCTACTTTCTTGGTTTTTTTTTTTAATGCCAATTCTTTTCTTTTCATGCTTTTCATTTTTCTTTTCTTTTCACATTCTTTTCAAGCTTTTGTTTTTCTTTCAATTTTTCTTTTCAAACATTTCTTGCTTTGCAAGACTGTTGCACATATTTACATTCCTAGGTACACACCTTACATTTATAAGTTCACAATTTTACATTGATTTCATAAGCCTTAGTAAATCATTTGGTCAAGGTAGGTCAATTATTATAAGGCTATAAGGTTCATGTTGATGTGGTTCATGAAAGAAAAGCTTCAAATGTGTTTGGCTTCAAAGGGGCTTGGGAGCACACATATTCACATTGGTTGGAAGTGTTTAGGCCAAAGTGGTTTTCACATGCATTGCCTAAAATCATTTCTAAAGACTTGTCCACTAAGCAAAATAAGGCATCCACAAGCAGAATAAGGCATCCACAAGCAGTCCATAATATTCTATGGAAAACAACATTTAGTGCAAATGAGACCAATACATGTTTGTATGAGTGTTTGAGAATGAGTGTTTAAAGAGTGAATGTTTACAACTCAACGTATGCTTTTTAAAGGCTGTATTTGTGATCCTCATGGGAATCTCCACTATTAATTCTTAGCCATCAAGCAACTTGATAATTCACTCAACATTAAGAGAAAAAGATTAACGCACTTTGTTCAATGACACCCTCAGTGGCATGGTGTTAATCTAAACAAAACACTCTCAAAGATGCACAATTCCTCACTACATCATGTAAATAACAATCTCCACAAGCAAAGCATGCTCAAATATGGCAATATCGCAAAAATTTTTGAAAAATTTGGCACACAATTTTGAAAACCAAGCATCATGGCGTTGCGCAAAAGTACCCCAAAACCTAAATTTGACATTGTCCTCAATGTTCATGGGTGGTAAAAGTAATGACAACAAGCGCAACCCAACAAGTTTCAAGCAATAATCCAACAAAGGCAAAAGCAACATGTAACAATAATCCGGCATATTGCCCTCTCAATCATCCATACACAAAATCCAAACAATCAACATATAACAATAAGGCATAAATGTCCTAAATCCACTATCAAAATCCAATCCACACCCTTATTCTAAGCTGAAGCAAAATAAAGACAAAAATGCAAAACATATATCAAAAGGAAAAGAAATGCAAATAAGCATAAATCAACAAAAATATCCAACAACATAATCCAAAAGTAAAAACATAATACTAGCAGTGTCCAAATAAAGTGATAGAAAATGCAAATGATGGAAGGCGAAAATAAGTCCTAGAAATGCTAGTATGCCAACTAATCTGAATCCTCCTCCTCATCTTGCTCTACTCTACCCTTCCCTTTCGGGTCTTTCCTTCTCTGCTCCCTTGCTAATGCTGCTCTCCTAGACTGCTCCTCTCTCCATCTCCTCTGCGCAGCTGCCTCATCAATGACAGGACCTCCCACATAACGGGGCCCCTGATCTATCAAGGAACGAGCCATGGCCTCCTCTAACTGTGCTGCCTCCTCAACGGCAGACTGAGCAGTCTGAAAAACGAAGTTAGGCTCCTCTGTACTAAGTCTTGAAGGTGCGACTGGGGTAGGTGGAGTCCCTATGATAGGCTTCTTTGGCCTCCTGACATATGGGGTGAGCCTCAGATCATGGCAGAGGTCTGTAAAACCTGTGATCACTGTCTCACTCAAATCCTGAATCAGGCTTTCCAACTTCAGCTGCCTGTCCTCCAAGGCCTTCTGCCTTTCTTCAATCGCAAGTTTGTCAACATGAAGTATATCAAAATCACCAGTCTGAGTCTTCCTAATGTGCTGTACTCCATCTAGAATCCGAATACCTAATGGCTGCCCATGATCATCACAAATAGTAACCTCCTCCTCCTCATCATCATCGTCCTCCTCAGGAATAACTCTCTCAAATTCTTCCCTAACACTAGTGCCCGCCTCTGAACTCTGCACTCTCCTACGTTTCCCACCAGTAGGTATCTCCCCACGCTTTATCATCAAGCGTCGCCAAGTGGTCAAGTCCATATCTGACATGGGGGCTTAAGTATGTCCCCGGATACATCTACACCTACCCCAGCTTGCAGGCCTCTGTGATCAAACATGGGAAAGGGAGGATATCTGTCTCTGATTCATTCCTCCCAATCCGCTGAATCTCCATCTTCACAATAATACCCACATCAATCGGCTGCCTCTCAATGATACTATGAAGGATCCTAGCCACCTCAAATGGAACAGTGGATCTGTGGGAAACTGGCCTGAGGGAAGAATTGAGGAAGATGTGCCAAAAGGCTTGCTCAATCTTCAAGTTTGACTGCTTGAGAGGGAATCTCTTCGCCATCTAGACAGTCATAGGGGTGATGGTCATAGTGTTAGCAAATTCCACCAAATTCTTCACATACAAAGGATTCGTGGTGATCCCTTCCACCATCCTTTCATGCAACCCCTCAATTTCCAACAATGACGTCCCAAAGTAGATATTAATGTCTGTTGCGTTCAACTAAATGGGAACCCCTCTCACTAGAATAGGAGTACCCCTCATATACTCCCCGAGATTCATTCCCGCATAAAACTTCTTCACCAGGCTCTCCTATAGTGTGGAGGAGTGGCTGCCAATCCTCTCTATCCCAAGTCATTCACAGTTGCTAGGACAGGGGTATCCCTTAAACTTTCCAAATCAATGCCTCTCTCAGGCCACATCTTCTTCTTAGCAAACGTCTCTAATCTGTCATCAAAATTCCTATTGAGTTTGTATTCAGGGACCACCTTCCTCTTAGGAGTGGGGGTCTTGCTACCCTTTCCTCCCTTGCTTGGCAATTTTATCTTAGGAGCCATATCAAACAATAAAAAAAAAAACTGAAAATTCTGTCAAAAATCCGGCAGCACAACGACGCTTCAACACCAATCCGGCACTCTCAGAATGCCCACAATCAATCAAAACTACTACCACACTTCCACAATCACTTCTATATGAATCAAAACCACACAAACTCCAATCCTATGCACTATTCACTTCCAATCAAAATCAAAACCACCCTTAATGTATCTAGATGCAATGTAGGAAGGATTTGAATGGGAAAATTGAAGAACTAGAATGATTGCTTACCGGATTTGATGATTACGTGCGTGCCACGGCTTTGGAATTGAGAGAGTTTGAGAAGAGAGAACTTGTGTTATGCGGCGTTATGATTTGAGTTGCAAACTTATAGCTGAACGCCCTATGTCGCCATTTGTGCCTCTCAGTCGCCATGGCGACCAAATGGTGACCAAGAAGGATTTTAAACTTTTGCATGTGGTCGCCATTTGCACAAGTAAGGTCGCCATGGCGACCAAATGGCGACCACACCTGATATGTAAAGGTCGCCATTTGCAACATGTGGTCGCCATGGCGACCATGTATGTGGCGACCTCTGATTTCTTCTTGTAAGTGAGGTCGCCATTTATGTGCAAATGGCGACCAAATTGCGACCCATACTTGAGGTCCTCTTTTGAATGTATTTTCATCAGCATCTGCAGTGAAACAAAATCCACAAATAAGCTCATAATTCAAACCACTAACAAGAATAGATGGACACTTATTAGAAAAATAAAGCAAACAAAAGAAACACACAACAAGCAAAATTAAAACACAATCATATTATTCATGGCATGGAATGTTAAAACGAAATGCAAATCACACTACCGCATCCTACCCTGCGAAATGGAATCATGATGCTCATTACCCAAGTCAACCACATTATAACTCATTTTCTTCTTGACTACCCAAATTGGACCCATAGACTCATCCCAGACTTGATTTACCAAATCCTTCCTAACCCAAATTTTCTTAACATGGTTAGATCTCCTTTTAGGTCTATTTCTATCATTATTAGCATGCTTCAAGAATTCAAAACACCTAGACTTAACATGGCCCTTCTTATGACAAAAATAACAAGTGAAAGGGTATGAAGGAAATCTCCCTTTTTGCATCAGAGGTTGAGGCCTTGAGGGACCGTCATTGGTGAGTTCCTTGATGGCTTGATCCATCCGATCTATCTCCACCAAAAAGTCGCACTCCTTTACCTTAGCAACCTTCAAAGACATCTCTCTCTTGCTCAACTCCTCCTTCAACTCCTCAATTGCCTTGTTCTTGGCATCTACACTCATGAGGGTCTTTCTCATCTTTCTTGAGGACTCTTCCTCAAATTCTTCGGTGAGTTTAGCCAAATCCCCAAGCTCTTTCACCGTCACCTCATTCTCCATGGTGAGAGCCACATTGATCTTTTTGAGTTTATGGTCCCGTCTTGCTAAATCATCAAGCTTCTTCTCCAAAGCATATTTCTCCGCCTTAAGAACCTCTACTTCAAGCATGAGCTCTTGTTTAGAATTCTTGAGCCCTTCAATCTCAGAGTCACCAATGCTCTCAACTTCGTCTTCTTGGCTACTCTTTTCATATAATTGCACTAACTCACATACTTTTCCACCCTTTGTCCTTGGTGGCTGCACCTCAACCACATAGCAACTCTCAATGTTTTTTAGGTCATCATTGCATATGGTTATGTCAATCTCAAGTTCTTTCTCAAATGCATGCATACAAACTCTCCTCTTGCAAACATCGATCTTCATTTGAGCGGTAGCCATGAATGGTCTACCGAGAAGAACTTGCCACTCCCTAACATCATTTGACTTGTCACCAATGTCAAGGACTACAAAATCCGTTAACACCACTATTCCGTCAATGACAATTGGGACATCCTTTATTTCACCGCTCGATGATAGAGAGGATTGATCCGCTAGCATAAGTTTCTTCCCGGTTGGCTTCAATCCTACCAAACCCAACTTCACATAAGTCGATAGGGGCATCATACTCACACTGGCTCCCAAATCTAGTACTCCTTTAAGCACCCCACTATCTCCTATTGATATAGGAATCACAAAACTTCCCGGATCTTCCATTTTCTGAACATATACCTCTTCAAACAACATAGCCTCATCCCTAGCTCCATCCATCTTGACAAAATTTCCCTCCTTAGCTTGCTCGGTGTGGCTTGGAAACTTCCCCTTCTCTTGCTTTTGAAGGGCCTCGACAATTTGCCCCATTTGGGTCTCCAATTTCTCGAAAGATGCTTCGAGGTTACCAAACCTTTGGCCACTAGCTTGCATGAAACTTGTCAAGGTATTCTCGGCTCTTATGGTTGAGTTTGACGGTAGCCTCCTTGTGAGCTACTTCCTTGATTGTTCATCCTTTGTTGTTGATTTTGACGGTAACCCCCTTGTGAGCTACCTCCTTGATTGTACACCCCTTGTTCTTGATTTCTTGGTGGTGGGTTTAAAATATTGTTGTTGTTTGACCAAGAAAGGTTTGGGTGGTTCCTCCATGGTTGAGCATAGTTGTTGGAATAAGAGTTGTTTCCTTGTCCTTGAAATCCCATAGCTTGAACCTCCTCTTTCTCTTGACCTTGAAAAGTGTCCTCAAACCTTTCGTTCTCATTGAATAGCCCGCTAGAGCCTCCTTCTTGCCTTCCTAGCAACTTCACTCCCGCCTTCGGAAATCCCATACTCTCAATATGAGAAGTTAAGGTCTCCACCTTCTTGTTTATCCTTGAAATTTCGATGGTGGCCTCCCTACTAGCATTTACATCAAATTTCCCACCTCGAATATTGTTGGCATTTCGTTGTTGAGAGTTTTGTGCCAACATCTCATAGATGTCATAGATCTCCGAAGCGGTCTTGGTGTCATATGAACCTCCACAAGCGTTATCCACCAACACTTGGGAGAACCGAGTTAAGCCTCCTTGGAAACAAGACACCTTGTATTCCTCAGTGAACATGTGAGAAGGACATTTGGCCACAAGGCATCGATGCCTCTCCCATGACTCATGAAATAGCTCCCCCTCACTCTCATAAAAATCTGTTATCTTCACCTTTAACTCCTTTGCTTTCCTAGCTGGAAATAATCTATTGAAAAACACCTTGAAAATTTGACTCCAACTTGTCAATAATCTCGGCCTAAGCCCCATGAGCCATGTCATAGCCGCATCCTTCATACAATACTGGAAGCAACGCATTTGCAACTGTTTTCGCATGAGACGCGTGATGGGGAAGGTCTCAATAATAGCACTGTACTCCTTCATGAACTGGAGGCAGTCTTCATTCAACTTCCCATGAAATGATGGCAAGAGGTTGACGTGCATTGTCCTCAACTCATAACCCCTAGCAACCAGGTCTAACACTATAGGCGATGGTTGGTTCCCGATATCCGGCAAGGCATACTCCCCCATGGTCATCCTTTGACCACGGTTGGTTTGAGTCTCTTCCGTCATCTCCTATCTAAAAGGAGCTTCGTCTACCCTCCCAGGTTGTTGTCCTTCAGTACTCATAGTTTGTCTTGGAATTGCTTCGAACTCTCTCACACGGCTAGTGCCTTTTAGTGGGGGATGAACTCCTCTACCTAGAGATCTCCTATCGTGCATAAAACTGAGCACCTGAAAGAGGAATAAATAAAGAGATACAAGGAAAGAAAAAAGTAAAAATAGCACTATGAACAAGTCAATAACCACAAAGCAAAATACTAAACTAACAATCTACAATATACTAATAAAATGTGAAGAAAAGTCAATCTATGTAATCAACGCTACCATTCCCCGGCAGCGGCGCCATATTTTGATGAGATCGTTTGTGTACTCAATAAAATAGTAATAATATAGATTTTGGTTGATTCTTGAAAACTCTTTTAAGCCACTTAATCCTTTTAAAATGTGATTTGATAGCAAAATAGTGAGCAGGTTCGTTCCACAGGGAATGGAGTGTTAATTAGATAAATTGACTAATCTTTGAACAATAAAGTAAATCATAGTGTTTGATAGATGTGTGGTTTCTAAAATCACCAATGCTAACTACTCAAATGAAAATACACAAAATATGTTATGAAAAATAGAATACTCAACACCTTGATAAGAATTGTGATAAAATCAATTAATGAGATAGCTAGGGAATAGATCGATTAACAATTGAATGTGGTGAGATAGCTAGGGAATAGATCGATTAACAATTGAATGTGGGTAAGCTAATTAGCTACATTAATGTACCAATCTCATTATGTTAACCACTTAGAGGCATAGATTAGTGGGGTTGATATACCCACCACTAATCTATCCTATCCAATGGGTTCTTAATCACATAAGGATTGTCAATCCACATATGAATATATAACAAATTACTCCACTCAAGATAGCAATCAACAAGTGATATACAAGTCAATTATAATGAATGGAATCTAATTAATTTGAATGAATAGAACACATAAGAGATTCATTACAAGCTAAGCTAAACCCACAACCAATTGATCCTCAAATCTATCCCCTAGATTAGGGGTTTAGTTACACATATTTGCAATAAATGAAAAGAAGTAAATAGTAAGGAAATAACCCTTGGGTCACCTTCTTTAAGCTTGATCCTTCTTCTCCTCTATGCTCATTGATGCAAGGAATGGAAGTAGAGGATATGTCTTGGAATGTGGGTGTTTTGGTGGGAAGTGACTAAGGATTTTGGTGGAGATATGGTGGGATGAGGAATGATGTAGTGAAGTAATCAAGGTTCTGTGTTGAGGGTTGGATGGATTAGATGAGTTCAAGGAGAGAAATGGAGGATGAGGAATGGTGTGCCATGGATGATAGAGCTAGATCTCAGATTTGTTCTCTGTATTTTTCTCTGATCTTCGATGCTGTTGAAGATGGAGGGACGTTCTATATATATGCACTCTTGGACATGTACTGATAACTGCTTGATTCGCTGAGGTGGCGCCTTATTCGCTATTTGGTCGTTATGGCGACCCTGGTGTGTAAAACGGTTAGATGAGAAGGTCGCCACGAAAACCACCTTTCTCGCCATTTGGCAAGTGGCGACCATGAGCAATTTGTGTAGAGGTCACCACTTGCACCTCTAGGTCGCCATGGCAACCATAAGTGGCGACCCTGCATATGTAAGGAGGTCGCCACTTGCAACATCAAGGTCGCCATGGCGACCCCAAGTGGCGACCATGCTTTAACTGAACTAGGTCGCCATGGCGACCCCAAATGGCGACCCCACCTGGTTCATTTGTGGACTTTCTGTCGCCATGGTGACCAAGTGGCGCCCAAATGGTGACCTTCTAATGTCTTTGGAGAATCCTCTGTCGTCATGGTGGCCATGTAGCGACCTCTCATGTCCACATGGCGAAAATGCCCTGTTTCTTCCTATTTGTGAGACATTTTCGCACAAGTCCTCCACTTTCATCTCAATTGCTTCTGAAACCTAATAAAACCTGAAACACTCAATTTAACAACATTAAACTCGGGGAAATGCCCGAGAATCAAGCTAAAAGAATCTGAAATGAGGGCCAAAATCATACCAATTTTGGCTTGATCACTCAAGGAAGGATCAAGCTTACAAGAGAGACCCAAGGGTGATTTCTCTCCATTTTACTTCCTTTTATTGTTTGTATTTATGTGTAATTAAAACCCCCATTTTAGGGGATGATTTGAGAGACTTTTTGGACAAGAATATTTTTTTGAAGCTTTGAATATTATGTTTGCATGATTTAAGTTTTATTTACTTTTTAATTAGATCTTGCACTTATGTGATTAAATGGGTATTGACACACTTGTTGATTACAATATGTTGTAGGATTTATTTATGATAAAATTGATTGAGTTATTGACACACTTAATCGATTAGAGCACATAGTGAATAGGATAGGCTTTTGGAGGGGTGATCAACCTCAATTGCCTAGACCATTTGATCGTCACAAACCGATCCCGCCGTGACCCCCTCTCTTTAATCGGTTAGGCATTGCGGTGGGAAGTTGTTTAGGGTTCATAGTGACGACCTAAACAACACTTTCGAATGAGATTGGTCCTTGATTGTGTAGATAGTGCATTAAAGAAGCCATGTATGAATTGCTCATTGTCCATTAGCTACTCTATCATTTCCCTAGAATTCCTATTAATTGTTTATTCCATATATCTTATCTAGATTTGTTGAGCATTCCATTTTATTAGTTTTATTAGGTTTGTTTTACATGTATGTTTGATGGCTTGACAACCCATTCACTCATCCATTTATCTATGATTTATTTTATCGCATTTAGATTAGCTAATTAATTCAACTAATTACTCTAATTCCCTGTGGAACGAATCCTACTTGCCACTTTAGTAATTTTCTATCTAAGTGGATTTTTAAGTGATTAAAAAAGGTTTTCAAAACGATCACATTTTAAAACAATATTTTGTTGCGCAAAACGACCGCATCACACGCGGCGGAAGCGAGACTAAAAGAAGTTTAGTATATTTAAAAAAAAATTCAAATTTGAACCTTAACCCTTTAATTAATTAAACATATATACAAAAAGATATCATACCTTTGTCGCGTGATCCAATTAACTATGCGTCGATGGTAATCCGCAAGATCTTCCTACCCGATCACGAACGTGAATCACCTGGGAGATTGGACAACAAAAACTTTTCTTTGAATTGTGTACCAGAGAATGGATAACAAAAACTTTTTCGATTTCTGTTAGTCACAATAAACTCCAAAAAATTGCTAAGAATGTCCCAGTCACTTTTGAATTCACAATCGTTAGATTGAAATTTGCGTGAACCTTATTCGAAATTGTGCACAAGACCTCTTGATGTAAAGATCACTAATGCACTATCGAAATAAGAACAATTCTTCTCTCACAACTCCTCTTGGCTGAATTCTCGCACTAGTCTTAGAGTAGGATTTTATTTTTTCTCTCTAGCAAAAGAAAATTAATTCTCAAAGGCAAAAGCTAGGGTGGCCTAATTCTATCCCTTGTATTATATAGGGACCGAATTTTAGCCTAAAAAATTTAGGGTTGCCGAATTCTTGCCTTGTTAAACAAGGTGGTCACCACAATCCTTTTCCAAATAGGATTTGTGTTTCCACAAAAGACTTCTTAGAATTCAAACCCTAATCCAACTATTTAGTGAATTTGTGACTATATAAAAGACTTCCTAATTTGACTAAACAAATAAAGTCTTTTATATTTAATATACTACTAATAGTAGTATACTACTAGGAAACATATTTCCTAAACAGAAAAAGATTTGATTCTTAATTAAATAATTAATTAACATATTAATTAATTTTCATTTAATTAAATAATAAAATAAAACAATATAATGGGCTAATAAAAATAGCCTTGCAGCCCATGACTATAACTTGGGCCATATATTGTTTTTCTTATTTTATTAAATCCATTTGGACTTTAATAAAAAGCCCACATGTGAACTAGACCCATTTTTACTAAAAGAAACAAGCCCACATGTCTTTCATTAATATATTAATATAATTAAATAGCCCGTTAAATAAATAAAGTGCAAATTATATTCTTAATATATTAAATACAATTCCAGATGGATCCATAAATAGTCCGGTAGAATATATCAAGTGATTCATGCAAGTCCATGCGGATTGAGGATCTTGGCGGGCCTATCTAAATTTAAACTCCAATAGATATAACCCAATCACAATCAACAAATGATTCACTTAGGTTCAATCTATTAATTTTAGTTCATTCCACTAAAGAACTAAAATTGCACTCTTAAATAAAGATGGAATAAGTTAACGATTCTCATTCATATCTTAGACAATCTTATAGGAGAAAGTGAATCCTCGTGAAGAATATCAGTAATCACCAAGAGCTCATAGACCGCCTATAGCTCTCCAAGTTACCATATTTACTCATATTACCACACTTTGAACTTGGATATATATTTTGACTTGTCCACAAGTCATCTTTCAATAGACACTATTGAAAACTCAACATTAAGATTTAATATCCAAAATCACAAAGCATCCATATGATGATATTCTACTCACATTTAATAAATGGAGCCACGATGTCCATATCTATAAATGTAGTCCTCTATCGATTAGCAAATGAATACCACCAAACTATCGAGGATAGACTATGCTATATAATCGTACTCATTGATAGCTCAAATGATAACACTTGTAACCATAAGTCCATCATTTATCTCAGGATTAAGATAGACTCTCCGATTGTCCTGATAATGAAAAGACTTTTATCTATTGACGGTTCTAGAAAAAGTATTTCATTGTGATCCAGTTCAATGCACCCAGTGCACTAGATTCTTTTACTCGAAGACCTTTCGATGATTTTAGACTCATCATAACACATTTGATCCCACTCAAATGCTAGAAAAAGAATTCTACAACTTTAACAAGATAAAGGTGCCCAACCTTTAACTTAAGTTGTGAACGTTATTCAAGACTAACTAAAGAATTGTGTCTACCTCATAAATATCCAGATGTATAAACAATTCTTCTTTTCTCATAGTCTTTTGACCTTATGATGATTTACTTTGACAATTATAATAATAAATGCTATAAGATTTTGTTAAAAATAGAAATCACTTTATTAATATGAAAAGATTTTCAAGTACAATATTACACTCTTGCTATTGAGCATAATCCTAACACTGGATTGTTAACTCTTGAACGGAGAATACTTGATTTATGCATGCCTATGCTAGATTAGGTTGTTTGGTGTTCTTGTGTTTAATGGGTCTTTAACCAAGAGACACAATTGCTCATTCCATAACCGTGGTTGAGTGATGAATGGATTTGGTTTTGGAATCCTTAATCAAGTGAACTAGCACTTGAATCCGAATTGAATGATGCTTGAATGTTTATGATCAACATGACTTGCTTGTATGTTTGGTGAACTTATGTACCTATTGTAACCACTATCTTGCATCTCTCCAAGCCACATTTATTTTTGTAGCTAGGGTGCTTGGCCTTTAGTTTATTTGCTTTGCTACTTTAAAATGCTTTGTAGCCTGATTGCCTTGCCTCTTTAATTGCTTTGTAGTGTAATTCATTTCCATATAGTTAGATTTAGAAAGGCAAGCACCTAGTTACATTTCTATCCTTGGTGTAATTTAATTTAGTTTAGTTTTAATTAAACAACTCACACACCATCCGCATTATGCATACACTTCACACACACCATTCTTATCACTTCCATGTTCTATTTACATCGCTTTAATAAACGCTTTAGCTAGAGACAGTTATACTGATTCCACCTTTCTGTGGGAATGACCCTTGCTTACTTGCTATACTAGTCCTTTGACTCGTTTCATTTGCGAGGTAATTAGAATAGATAAAATATCTTTTTGGTAGGGCGTCGACGACCGCTTCATCAAAAAAATGGCGTCGTTGCCGGGGAGGTGGCTTATTTGTTAATTGTCTCTAGTTATAGCTGATAATAATGTTGTTTGTGATGTTTGTTTTATTATTTTTGTTTTTATTTAAAACAAATGCATTTGATGTTGTTTGAGTTGTTTGTGCTAGGAAAAGAAAATTTTCAGGTCGGATGGACCTCACAACTCATAAACCACGTAACAACCCCACCAAGTGAAACGACAGCCCATGAAGGCTTAGTTGGTTTAAAAACCAAGGATGTGGGATTTTTGTTTAAAAAGGGAATTTTTGGAAGAAAAGAAGAAAATTTGCGAGTTCATACTCGTAGATTCATGTCGCAGAAGTCACCCAGAGTGCACTGTGACTTCCTGTTGCGAGAATAACCTCGCAGAGCATATTTCCAACTTTGGTCGAGCCGAGACTGCGAGAAGAATCTGGGAGTTCATACTCGCAGATCCAAGTCGCAGATCTAGTTCAGAGGTCCCTGCGAGATCAAACCAGCAGATCAGATCTACGAGTTCAACCTCACAGATCATACATGTAGAAGAAGAACATAAGCCAAGCATAGCCATAAGAGGTAAATGCTCTCCAATTGTTTCTAGCATAGGAATTTCGGCAGGTAACTCCTTCGAACTTGTCAACTGTTTCAACACATTTTAAATGCCTTACTTTGATTATGAGCTTTAAGCATATATGGGAAAGTTTTGTGCTTAATTAAATGTTGAAGCATGTTTGGAGTGAGATTGTAGTTGTAATTCAGTTTTATGCTAAATAAAAAGGGAAGCATTTGTTTTCAAACTTGTGAACTTGTGGGTCCTTGTAGTATGGTAGTAAGTATTCCTATCTATGTGCTTCAAGGATATAAATGCATAGCTTATTGTTGTGATTTTTTATTTTTATTTAGATCTAAGAGTGCGAATTGTATTGTGCTTAGATCTTAGGATTTGTTTTGTTTAGTTTTATTTGTTAGTTTTTGTGAATTATTTCGTTGTCCTTATTTCCGAACTCTAGCTTGCATTATCCAATTTTTGAGTGAAAATGGTTCCACGGAGTAACATTGAGGAAAATGTTAGGTTTAGGTTTGGGGGTGTGGAAAACTTTCTTGATGTTGTCTTTATTTTTGTAGGTTTTGTCGTTGAGAATTTTCAAATATCTCTACAAATTGGTCAAAATTGAATTTTTTTGGAATTGAAGTCCATTTTTGATTGAGAAAATATCTTTGCCTTCCGGTAGATACATGTCATGTATGCTTTTCACTCTATGTTTTGACTAGAATTCATGCCAATCTTTTGATGTTAAAATGGATAGAACTCTTTGCTTGTTTAGCTTATGAGAATAGTGGAGACTACCCTTGTGAGAATTTTGTGCTTTAACGTTCATTTTAGAGGGTGTATTTTGATCGAACAAAAATTGGTATGATTTTGGCCCTCACTTCCTTCTCTTTTTGCTTCATTCTCGGGTATTATCCCGTGATTTAATTATGTAATTAAGTATTTTTCAGGAATTTATAGAGTTCAGGGGCATTGGAGTAATTTTGGTTAATTAAGGGCAAAATTGTTAATTTTGCAAGAAGAATTGAAGTTTTCACAATTATGGAAGAATATAGAGGAGCTGCCCGTAATTTTCCAAGAGAATCAGGCAAAGGTGCCACGTCCCTCTTTGAAACGGTGCGTTTCAGATTAGTGAGCCCAAACGTCCAAGCCAAACACACCCCAGCTGCGTCCTTATTGCACCCCATGTGCAAGGCCCAATGTGAACAGCCCATCTCTCTTTGCAAAGTCCAACAGCCCTCTCTTAATGCAATTGGGCCTACTATACACACCCATGCACAAGCCCAATCCCTTGTGAAAAGCAAGTCAATCCTTGATAAGCACACTCCCTGACCTTGCTAATTGTGCCCCTAAAAAGTCCAAAAGGTCAAGACTGTTTGCACCCCAAGTTGTTGCTGACTGCACCCGTTTACTGTTCAATATTCTTCTTCCTCACGCATGAGACAGCCATGGACGTGTCCAAACCCTTGACCGGTCGAACGACCACCTTCCTGGAGTCACCGTCGACAGGTTCCGGTGGCAAATCAAAGGCCAAGCGACCGGTAGCCCCGACGTAACCTTCCCGGCATCCCAATCGTTCGGATTCCAGCCACCAAAAATGCCACCCAAATCAAGCCCATTCTCCTTTTTACCCCTAAGTTGCCATTTGGCTTTTCGAGGTCGCCATGGCGACATGGACTTGATTCCCACACCTGATGAGGTCGCCATTTGCATCCCCAAGGTCGTCATTTATGACCAAATCGCGACCCCCACTGTTCTCTTCTCTGATTGGCTGGTTTTGGAGGGAAAATTACAAGAAGGCCCCCTAGAGGGGCCAAAATGGTAATTTGACAAGTACATGGGGTGTTTTGGTAATTTTACCATCCGTGACCTAATTCAAAAACACTATAAATTCATCCCTCTTTTCAATTTGAAAAAGAAGCCTATTTCAAGCCTAACCAAGCCTATTCTCTCCTACCAATCTCCCTTTCCTCCATTAATCATCTCTCAAACTCCTCAATTTCTATACTTTGACTTATCTTTTCCATCCAAAACCTCACACCAAATCTTGATTACTTCCCTAGACCATTCCATCCCTACCATTTTCTCCATCACAAATCCTTTGTCACTTACCATAAGCCATCCACCTATCTAGACACATCCTCCTCTTCCATTCTTTGCATCTAGGAGCATCAAAGGAGAACAAGGATCAAGCACTAAAGAAGGTGGCCCAAGGGTGATTTCCTTACCATTTACTTGTTTCTATTTGATTGCTACTATGTGTAATTAAACCCCTAATCTAGGGGATTGATTTGATAAACATTTGGTTGTGGGTTTTTGCTTAAGCTTTGTAATGAATCTCTATATGTTTTCTATTTATTAATTCATTAGATACTATTCATTATGTGATTGACTTGTATACCCACTTGTTAATTACAATCTTGTTTAGAATAACATGTTATATAATCACTCTTGGATTGACACACTTGAGTGATTAAGAACCCAATAAATAGGATAGATTAGTGGAGGGTATATCAACCACATTAATCTAAACCTTAATTGGTTAACATGTAGAGATTGGTCCTTAAAGTGGCTTAAAAAGCAATACCCATACCTACTTGCTAATCAATCAATTCCCTAGCATCAACATTAATTGTGTACATCCATTTTTCTTATCAAGATTGTGAGTCTTCTATTTTTCATATCACCTTATTTTTAGTTAGGTTAATTTTGTATGTATGTTTGATGGTTTGACAAACAATACACTCATTCATCATTTATGATTTATTTTATTGTTTATAGATTAGCTAATTAAATCAACATATTTTTCTAATTCCCTGTGGAACGAATTCTAAGCTTACCACAATACTCATTTTCATGACTTAAAATATATTGCGTAAAGATTCATTTTATAAACATTCTTTTGGTAATTCACAATTTGGTAACGACACAAAAAGCGAGTCATCAGGCTTAGGATATGATTGTAAGCTCTTTTAAGAGGAAATGTTGATACATGTACCTAGGCATGTAAAATTATGTAAAAGAGTATTGAAATGCAAGAGTGGATAAGAAAGAGAAAAAGAAATAGGAAAGAAAAAGAAAAGCAAAGAAAAAGAAAAGAAAAAGATTGAAATAAAAGATGAATGCAAAAGAAAAGAAAAGAAAAGAAAAGAAAAGAAAAGAAAGGGCAAAGCCAAACAAAATGGAAAAGAGAACCATGAATGAGGAACAAGTGGCCTAGATAGAGGGTTTATAATTGAATAGGCTACTCAAAGAAAAGTGAGTAGTGAATATGCAAGTGAAATGATATTGTAAGCAATGGGCGCCAAAGGCGTGATCAAATGTGTGAAAGCAATTGGGATTCATTATTAGAATGTATGCCTTAAGTATAAATCATTGGGTTCCTTGTTATCTATCGCCCCATTTTATTGACTCACCATTCACCTAAGCCCCATTACAACCTAAGAAAGACCTTCATGATCTTTAGGGATGTCCACTTGTGAGTTTTGGTGTTTGCATGTTCTTTCTAATTCATGATTTGCAATTTCATTCCTGAGACCTCATTTTCAGGAAATTGCATTTTTAATAATCATCATATGCAATCAATTTGATATCCATGACATAAACTCATATTGCATAAGTATTTTTGAGCGAAACCTAGGAATCAAAGAGAAGAAAAGAGAGAATCTAGTGATGATTAGATCGAGGCGAATTACATTCTAAACCGAATAGCACATTTGCTTTGAAGCTTTGGCATTTTGAATGTAAGGTCACATTGCGTACAATCATATCTAGAGTGGCATGCTCTTAATCTTTACTTGACATTATCTTACATGTTTAAGTCCTCACTAATGCATCATTGTGTTAATCTCCTCATTTTGGTTTCGCATGATAATGATTGGATAGTAGATCCTTGTTAGAATAAGTTAGAACTTTATTGAAAATATTTGAAATGTCTTGATGCATGTCTTTGGGGGTTGATTTGTGATTGTTTTGCTCGAGGACGAGCAAAAGATAGGTTTGGGGGTATTTGATCGAACCAAAATTGGTATGATTTTGGCCCTCACTTCCTTCTCTTTTTGCTTGATTCTCGGGCATTATCCCGTGATTTAATTGTGTAATTAAGTGTTTTTCAGGAATTTATAGAGTTCAGGGGCATTGGGGTAATTTTGGTTAATTAAGGGCAAAAGTGTAAATTTTGCAAGAAGAATTGAAGTTTTCACAATTATGGAAGAATATAGGGGAGCTGCCCGTAATTTGCCAAGAGAATCAGGCAAAGGTGCCACGTCCCTCTTTGAAACGGTGCGTTTCAGATTAGTGAGTCCAAACGCCCAAGCCAAACACACGCCAGCTGCGTCCTTATTGCACCCCATGTGCAAGCCCAAAATGCAGGCCCAATGTGAATAGCCCATCTCTGTTTGCAAAGTCCAGCAGCCCTCTCTTAATGCAATTGGGCCTACTATACACACCCATGCACAAGCCCAATCCCTTGTCAAAAGCAAGTCAATCCTTGCTAAGCACACTCCCTGACCTTGCTAATTGAGCCCCTAAAAAGTCCAAAAGGTCAAGATTGTTTGCACCCCAAGTTCTTGCTGACTGCACCCTATTTACTGTTCAATCTTCTTCTTCCTCATGCATGAGATAGCCATTGACGTGTCCAAACCCTTGACCGGTCGATCGACCACCTTCCCGAAGTCACCGTCGACAGGTTCCGGTGGCAAGTCAAAGGCCAAGCGACTGGTAGCCCCGTCGCAACCTTCCCGGCATCCCAATCGACCGGATTCCAACCACCAAAAATGCCACCCAAATCACGCCCATTCCCCATTTTGCCCTTAGGTCGCCATTTGGCTTTTCGAGGTTGCCATGGCGAAAGGGACTTAATTCCCACACCTGATGAGGTCCCCATTTGCATCCCTAAGGTCGCCATTTATTACCAAATCGCGACCCCCACTGTTCTCTTCTCTGATTGGCTAGTTTTGGAGGGAAAATTACAAGAAGGCCCCCCAGAGGGGCCAAAATGGTAATTTGACAAGTACATGGGGTGTTTTGGTAATTTTACCATCCGTGACCTAATTCAAAAACACTATAAATTCATCCCTCTTTTCAATTTGAAAAAGAAGCCTATTTCAAGCCTAACCAAGCCTATTCTCTCCTACCAATCTCCCTTTCCTCCATTAATCATCTCCCAAACTCCTCCATTTCTATACTTTGACTTATCTTTTCCATCCAAAACCTCACACCAAATCTTGATTACTTCCCTAGACCATTCCTTCCCTACCATTTTCTCCATCACAAATCCTTTGTCACTCACCATAAGCCATCCACCTATCTAGACGAGCATCAAAGGAGAACAAGGATCAAGCACTAAAGAAGGTGGCCCAAGGGTGATTTCCTTACCATTTACTTTGTTTCTATTTGATTGCTACTATGTGTAATTAAACCCCTAATCTAGGGGATTGATTTGATAAACATTTGGTTGTGGGTTTTTGCTTAAGCTTTGTAATGAATCTCTATATGTGTTCTATTTATTAATTCATTAGATTCTATTCATTATGTGATTGACTTGTATACCCACTTGTTAATTACAATCTTGTTTAGAATAACATGTTATATAATCACTCTTAGATTGACACACTTGAGTGATTAAGAACCCAATAAATAGGATAGATTCGTGGAGGGTATATCAACCACATTAATCTAAACCTAAATTGGTTAACATGTAGAGATTGGTCCTTAAAGTGGCTTAAAAAGCAATACCCATACCTACTTGCTAATCAATCAATTCCCTAGCATCAACATTAATTGTTTATATCCATTTTTCTTATCAAGATTGTGAGTCTTCTATTTTTCATATCACCATTTTTTTAGTTAGGTTAATTTTGTATATATGTTTGATGGTTTGACAAACCATACACTCATTCATCATTTATGATTTATTTTATTGTTTATAGATTAGCTAATTAAATCAACGTATTTCTCTAATTCCCTGTGGAACGAATTCTAAGCTTACCACAATACTCATTTGCAAAACTTAAAATATATTGTGTAAAGATTCATTTTATAAACATTCTTTTAGTAATTCGCAATATGGTAACGACACAAAAAGCGAGTCATCATATTTCGCTTCTACTCTTAAACACTTTCTTGTTCTTCATTGTATAGATTGATCTCTATAGGATTTTGCATTGGATATTAAAGAACAATCATTTTATGATATCACATGTTTGCTTTACTTTTTTTGTCGGTTGATCCTTGAGAAGTGATGCTAGGTAATGTGTGCTTAAACTACTAAATGGCCTAAACACTAATTCCTGCCCTATGTGTGTGCTCCAATAGCCAATTTGAAACCAAACACATAGCCTTTTCTTTCATCACCCAAACTTACTACCAATCGTCTATAATGAAACCGTACCTAATTAGCTTGAACCATATGGTGATATGATGTTAGAGATTATTGGGGTGTGTTGTAATTACTAAAATTTTTGGAAAGAAACCAATGAGTTTCTTGGGTTGAATTGTAAAGTGTAGTTGCATGTACTAAGGCTTGAATGTAAGCATCAAAATTTATATGTGTATAGTCATTCAAAAGAAAAGAAAAGAAAATCGAATATATACTCAAAAGAAAAAAAAAAGGAGTATGAAAAAGAAAACAAAGGGAAGCCTAGATGCATACTTGTAATAGATTGATTTGAGGATGTAGAGATTACATTGTAGATGGTCAACATTCCTATGATACAATCTATGGTTGGGATACATTATTGAATTTTAGATGGTTAACAATCCCATGATATGGTCTTAGGTATTTTGTTTTCCTTTTCCCATTCTTTCTTAGCCTATACCCATGGCCCAATTACAACCGGAAAAGACCTAGCGGATCTCTTGGTAATGCTTGCTTAATTGTAAAGTTGCATGTGCTCTATCTATGTTCTTAATATTTGATTCGTTCATGAGATCCTTTGCACTTACATGAGCGTTCTTTCTAATTATATGAATATGCGAATATATTTTGATTCCATGTACCTAAACTCCGATTCGCATATGTTGATGAATGTTATTGCCTAGGTTCTTAGAGAACATACGAGAGTAATCCGGTGAGGATTAGAAGTCGAGGCGAATTCTAGCCCGGGCATTCAAGCTTTGTTGTTTTGTAAACCGAAAACATCTTTTGTATTGGCATACATGCATTGTGTGATCTATTGATTTAAACAGCATATTTTTAGTCTTAATATAGAGATTTTAGCATGCATGTAGTTTTTGCTTGGCATGTTTAGGGTGGCATCTAAACTTTTGCTTTGTAGAGTTGCGTTTATGGGTATTTGTTAGGTTTTTAGTTTGTCTTGGCATATATTCCATATTAAAATGATATTTTTCTTATATTTGATTAATGGTCATAGGTTGATGATTTGAAGCTTCAAAGAAAGATGTGGCCAAAAAGATCAAGCAAGAAAGAGCCTTTGAAGGGGGAATGGACTACATTGCACAATTAAGGTAATATAGACCTCATTCTTCTTCAAGGCAATAGGCACACACACACAAATCATTTATATGTGTCCCTATATCATTGTGCAACATTTATATAGCACATTCACAAGTTCTTACATGCTCATGCATTAAACTCAAATTTACATACATTGTAGAATTGCATGTTCTAAGACTATGTCTAGGAAACGGCATACAAGTGTGATATTGTGCTTATATATTTATGTTTTATTGTTTTTTGGACTTGACCATGATCTCTTATGATTCCTTATTGAGTCCTGATCATTTCGGTTACTTTTACATTTGATTTCGAGTCTAAACAATGTAGCTACGCTACTTTTCGTTCTCATTCTTTGAGTTGTGTTCATCTTCGTTTTCCGAGATGAATTCTCAATCTTTTGTCAAAATTTCACAGTCTTCATTGTGCATGAGGGAGTCATGATTTGTAATCTGAAAACAGATTCGAAATCGGAGTTCGGAGGCCCGGATACGTGTTAGGATTATGCTCAATAGCAAGAGTGTAATATTGTAATTAACAATCTTTTTCATATAAATAAAGTGATTTCTGGTTTAAATAAATCTTATAGCATTTATAGTTTAATATTATAATTGTCAAAGTAAATAATCATAAGGTCTAAAGACTATGAGAAAAGAAGAATTGTTTGTACAGCTGGATATGTATGTGGTAGACACAATTCTTTAGTTAGTCTTAAATATTGTTCACAACTTAAGTTAAAGGTTGGGCACCTTTATCTTGTTAAAGTTGTAGAATTTTTTTGCTAGCATTTGAGTGGGATCAAATGAGATATGATGAGTCTAAAATCATCGGAGTGTCTTCGAGGAAAAGAATCTAGTGCACTGGGTGCATTGAACTGGATCACAATGAAATACTTTATCTATAACCGTCAGTAGATAAAAGTCTTTTCATTATCAGGACAATCGGAGAGTCTATCTTAATCCTGAGATAAATGATGGACTTATGGTTGCAAGTGATATCATTTGAGTTATCAATGAGTACGATTATATCGCATAGTCTATCCTTGATAGTTTGGTGATATTCATTTGTTAATCGATAGAGGACTTCATTTATAGATATGGACATCGTGGCTCCATTTATTAAATAAGAGTATAATATCATCATATGGATGTTTTGAGGTAATTGGATATTAAATCTCAACGTTGAGTTTTTGATAGTGTCTATTGAAAACATGGCTTCTGGACAAGTCAAAATATCCAAGTTCAAAACGTGGTCATATGAGTAAATATGGTAACTTGGAAGCGGTCTATGAACTCTTGGCGATTACTGATATTAATCACGAGGATACACTATCTCCAACATGATTGTCTAGGGTATGAATGAGGAACATCTTCCTTTTCTGTCTTTATTTAAGAGTTCAATTTTAGCTCTTTAGTGGAATGAGTTAAAATTAATGGATCGGACCTAAGTGAATCATTTGTTGATTATGATTAGGTTATGTCTATTGAAGCTTAAATTTAGATAGCCCGCCAAGATCCCCAATTCGCACGGACTTGCATGAATCACTTGATATATTCTACCGGACTATTTGTGAGTCCATTTAGAATTGTATTTAATATATTAAGAATATAATTTGCACATTATTTATTTAATGGGCTGTTTAATTATATTAATATATTAATGAAAGGCATGTGGGCTTGTTTCTTTTAGTAAGAATGGGTCTAGTTCACATGTGGGCTTTTTATTAAAGTCCAAATGGATTAAATAAAATAGGAAAACAATATGTAGGCCCAAGTTCTAGTCATGGGCGGCAATGGCTAAATTTTAGCCAATAATATTGTTTTATTTTATTATTTAATTAAATGGAAATTAATTAATATGTTAATTGATTATTTAATTAAAAATCAAATCTTTTTCTGATTAGGAAATATGTTTCCTAGTAGTATACTACTATTAGTATTATACTGAATATAAAAGACTTTATTTGTTTAGTCAAATTAGGAAGTCTTTTATATAGTCACAAATGCACTAAAGAGTTGGATTAGGGTTTGTATGGTATATATAAGTTTTATATATGAATGCATGCGGAAATATAGAATATATATGAATGCATGCGGAAATGTAGAATATATATGATGAAGTCATGCAGCAATATATTTAATGCAAGATTGAATTCGTGCAAGATAGTTTTATGCAAGTTGAATTCATGCATTAGATATATAAATATATATATATATAAAGATATTGTTTATAAGGGATGAAGCTGAATATATATATATTTTTATATATATGGCAAGAAGTCAACCAAGATATAAATATATTCTTTATATGTTTTCGGCAACCCTAGTTTTGCAATTGAGAGCTTTTTATTTTGCTAGAGAAAAATAAGATCGAACTCTAAGACTAGTGAGTGATTCGGCCTAGAGGTTTGTGAGAGAAGAATTATTCTTGTTTCGATAGTGTACTAGTGATCTTAACATCAAGAGATCTTGTACACACTTTCGAATTAGGTTCACGCGAATTTCAATCTTACGATTTTAAATTCAAAAGTGACCGGAACGTTCTTAGCAACCTATTGGAATTTTTGTGACTTACAGAAATCAGAAAAGTTTTTGTTGTCCATTCTCAGGTTCACAATTCAAAGAAGGGAGACCACGCTCCTAGGTGATTCACGTTCGTGATCGGATTGGAAGATCTTGCGGATTACCATCGACGCATAGTCAATCGGATCACGCGACAAAGGTATGATATCTTTTGTTATATATTGTTTAATTAATTAAAGGGTTAAGGTTCATAAAAGGAAATTTTTTTAAAATATACTAAACTCTTTTAGTCTCGCTTCCGCTGCGTGTACTTTAATGGTATATTTTTCCCTACAATTGGTATCAGAGCCTAGGTTGAACCCTTTTAATTAATT
Organism: Acer campestre; assembly: GCA_954870605.1. Taxonomy (NCBI): domain Eukaryota; kingdom Viridiplantae; phylum Streptophyta; class Magnoliopsida; order Sapindales; family Sapindaceae; genus Acer; species Acer campestre. The sequence continues at coordinate 3,201,951 of OX940805.1, forward strand.
AACGTATATATACGTGGATCGATTTCTTTTTATTGTGATTATGCATGTTTAGAAAGAGATGGCACTCTAGGTATTCGCATATATAATTACATGTGATGTATGGATTTATATATGTTTTATGTGGATTGTTATTGCTCGATTTTGGTCCTAGATTTTCAATGTATTTTTGTTATGGAATTGTAACAAGAAGGGTGGTCTATCATCACCATAATTCCTTCTTGGTAGTTGCTAGGTTTTATTTTTTTTATATATATAGGTGCAGTATTTTTTTTTAAAAACTACTGCAGTTTTTTTTATTTTATTTTTTAGTACAGTTTTTTATGTATAAAAATACTGCAGTGAATAAAAAAAAAATTAATACTGCAGTATTTATTATTTTATATTGCTGTAATATATTTGGGTGTTGAAGATTCGAAGACACGAAGAAAAACGAAGCAACTGGAACCGAGAACGAGCACCGTGCGCACCCTAGGAGTGGATTGGGCTGCGCATGGCAAGCCCAAGCCTTGGTGGGCTGCGCATGGCAGCCTTGTGTGGCCTTATGGGCTGCGCATGGCAGCCCCTTTGTGGGGTTGTGGGCTGTGCACGCCCATGGGAGAAGGCCGAAGGATGAGCTTATGGTTGATGGGCCACTTGAAGATCTTGTATTCCTATATCATTGTAATTTACTTGTTTTTCTAGGATGGGCAAAAATTGTTGCTATTTAATTTATGCTTAAATATTACAATATTTGTTATTGTATGATAACATGACATATAGAATAGGAGTGCCACTCATATATCTCTTTTGATATTACAATATTTGTTATTGAGTGGGAGAAGGTGTTTTTGTAACACCTATGGCCTCCAAGATTAGTTGAGCTTAATTATTTATTGGTAATCCCCCCAAGGGGCGTCCATGAATGGAATTTAGCAATATACTTCCTTACAAGGATAGACTAGACAATGGACTCAAACGAGATCTACTCCCCAAGGAGGGATTTTCCTGAGAAAAAATTGAGGGTCGATATCTTGGTAACACACTCAATGTAATTTTATTGATATCCTCCCAAGAGTTCTTGTCAGTAAAATTGCAAGGCTAAAATTGAAAACGCTGGTTGTTATGTTAACAATTAGGTGGGACCTAGTCTAACTAGGAAATGGTGCGAACTCCCAAAGGAGGCATAACATTTATGGGTGTTAGATCACCGTTGAATTTTTATGATTGAGTTATTTATTTAATTCAAGATAAATATTTAAAGTGTTTTATAATGATTATTTACTCATATATATATTTGTTAAGAAATCATGACCCCATCCCTAATGAACATCCTGAAAGATAACACTTTAACTGGAGATAATTATGTCACATGGAAAAGAAAAATTGGGTTATTGCTGCAAGTTGAAAAACATAAGTTTATTCTAACTACTCCTAAACCACCTGCTCCTACTAATGAATCTAATGTGATGCAATGAGACGAGTATGAGCAGTGGAAGACCTCTAATGAGATGTCCAAATGGCTACCATCTCCGAAGTGTTGCAACAGCAGCATGAAGGAATGGGGTCTGTGTTAGGATTATGCTCAATAGCAAGAGTGTAATATTGTATTTAACAATCTGTTTCATATTAATAAAGTGATTTCTGGTTTAAACAAATATTATAGCATTTATAGTTGAATATTATAATTCTTAAAGTAAATAATCATAAGGTCTAAAGACTATGAGAAAAGAAGAATTGTTCATACATTTGGATATGTATGTTGTAGACACAATTCTTTAAGTGAACGATATTCAAGACTAACTAAAGAATTGTGTCTACCACATACATATCCAAATGTATGAATAATTCTTCTTTTCTCATAGTCTTTAGACCTTATGATTATTTACTTTAACAATTATAATATTCAACTATAAATGCTATAATATTTGTTTAAACCAGAAATCACTTTATTAATATGAAACAGTTTGTTAAATACAATATTACACTCTTGCTATTGAGCATAATCCTAACAATCTCCCACTTGCGCTATAGCAAATGAGTCATATCTCTCATGCCCATGTTCTCTAGGTGCCCATCGAAACTCTTCTGAGGTAGAGCCTTTGTGAAGGGATCTGCTAGATTTTCTACTGACGCGATTTTGGTAATTGTCACGTCACCTCTTTGAACAATCTCCCTTAAAAGATGATATTTCCTTTCAATGTGTTTACCTCTCTTGTGACTTCTTGGTTCTTTCGAATTAGCCACTGCTCCACTATTGTCACAGTAGATAGTGATCTGCTTATTCGCACTAGGAACCACTTCCAAGTCAATCAAGAATTGGCGGAGCCAAATAGCCTCTTTGGCAGCCTCGCATGCAGCAACATACTCAGCTTCTATGGTGGAATCAGCAATACAAGATTGCTTGATACTCCTCCATATAACTGCTCCTCCTCCAATAGTAAACACAGCCCCTGATGTGGATTTTCTGGAGTCAGAATCTGATTGAAAATCAGAATCTGTATACCCAATGGGAATCAAATCCCCTCCAGAGTATACAAGCATATTATCTCTCGTTCTCTTGAGATACTTGAAAATATGCTTGACTGCCGTCCAGTGATCAGGACCAGGCTTCGATTGAAACCTGCTAACTATGCGAACAGCAAAACAAATATCTGGTCTAGTGCAGAGCATTGCATACATGAGACTTCCAACTACCGAGGCATATGGAACTCTACTCATGAACTGCTCTTCATGCTCATTCTTAGGAACTTGTTCCTTAGAAAGCTTGATTCCATGTCTGAAAGGTAACATACCTTTCTTGGAATCCTGCATGGAAAACCTAGACAAGATTTTGTCTATGTATGAAGCTTGGGACAATGCAATCGTTCTATTCTTTCTATCCCTGATGAGCGTCGTTTGTGTACTCAACAAAATGATATTTAGATGTGTTCGTTTAGAAAACCGATTTTCACCACTTAGATAGAAATTTAGTAAAGTGGCAAGTGGGATTCGTTCCACAGGGAATTAAGGTGATTAGTTGAATAAATTAACTAATCTATATGCAATATAATAAATCATAAAAATATGGATGAGTGAATGGGTTGTCAAGCCATCAAACATACATGAAAAATAAACCTAATAAACTAATAAAAGAATACTTAACAAATCTAGATAAGATAATGGAATAAACAAGTAAGTGAATAGCTAGGGAATTAATGGGATCACAAGTGGATTACCGGGAAATGCTTATCAAGCTACCTTAATGAACGAATCTCGTAAATGTTAACCAATTGATTTCTAAAATGTGTTTAGGCCATTATTATGAACCTTAAACAACTTCCCACCGCAATGCCTAACCGATTAAGGAAAGGGGGTCACGGCGGGATCGGTTTGTTACAATTAACGGTTTAGATTATCGCGGTTGATATACCCTCCGACAATCTATCCTAGTCACTATGTTCTCAATCTATCAAGGTTGTCAATCCAATCAAGATTATATAACAAATTATCCTAAACAAGATTATAATCAACTAGTGGGTATACATGTCAATTACATAATGCAAAGAATCTAATTATAAAATGAATAGAACACAAATAGAGATTAAAATATATAAAAGCTTAAGCAAATCCCAATCCAAATATTCTCACATCAAAACCCTAGAAAGGGGATTTAATTACACATATTACAATCAAAGGGAAGGCAAGTAAAAGATTAGGAAATCACCCATGGGCCTCCTTTTGTAAGCTTGATCCTTTCCTTGCCTTTGATACTCCTTGTGTAAAGAGTGGATGATAAGGATATGTCTAGATAGGTGGAGTCAAATGAGAAGTGACTAAGGAGATTTGTGGAGAAGATGGGAAGAAAAGGAATGATTAGGGGAAGTAATCTAGATATTAAGTTTAGGTAGGAGAGAAAATGGAGAGAAAAAGAATGGTGGAGAAAGGAGGTTTCTTGGTGGTCAAGAGTTGTCCAAACGAGGAAAAATGTGATGAATTTATAGGATTTTCAAATTAGGTCTCGGGTGGCAAATTACCAAAACACCCCTTGACCATGGCAAATTAACATTTAGTCCAACAGAGGGGTGCATTCCGTAATTTGCCAGCCAAAATTGGCCAATTAGAGGAGAGAACAGTGGAGGTCGCGGTTTGGCACAAATGGCGACCCTTGGGCGACTAAATGGCGACGCAATCAGGTGTGGGAAATCACCCCCTGTCGCCATGGCGACCTCGAACGACAAATGGCGACCAAAAGGGTGACGTGGGCGTGACAAGAGGGGCAAAATGGGGAGAAATGGGTGAGAAATGGTTGGCCGGATTTTGACCAATTGAAGGGCCGGAATTGTTGCGACGGTGAAGCCGTTGACCTTGCCGTAATTTTGGACAGGAAACCGGCCACCGGTAGGTCCGTTTGAGTCCATTTCCGGTCGGCCAAGGGTTTGGTGAGTTATGCCATGGCTGTCACGCGTGAAATGAAGAAGAAGATGAATAGTCTTGGGGTGTCCTTAGCAAGGAGATGGGGTGCAATTGGACAGCTGCAGTCTTGTTTTGGGTCACACCTTGGGCTAGTAATTTGGGCTGCGCGTAAGGCCCACAACCAGATCTGCTTACTCCATTGAAACGCACCGTTTTGTCACTGGGCTTCTAGACTTGGGCTGCTGCACTTTGGGCCGCTGTACTTTGTCCAACCCACTTGGTGAAACGCACCGTTTCACTTATCAAAGGAATTGGGCTTCATGCTTGGGCCTGCTGACTTGAGCTACATTTAGGCGCTGATTGGGGTGCATTTTAAAGCCCATTTTATCCTTGAAACGCACCGCATCACTTACGCTGACGTGGCGTGATCTGACTAGTTTGCGAGGCAAATTGCAATTCAGCCCCTGCATTCTTCTATAATCACGGTAAACTCCAAACTTCCCTCATATTTAACACTTTTGCCCCCAAATGACCAAACTTACTCTAGTGCCCCTGAATTCTACAAATTACTGAAAACACTTAATTTACACCATTAAATCACATAATAATGCCCAAGAATCAAGCAAAAGGAGAAGGATATGAGGGCCAAAATCATACCAATTTTGGTTCGATCAATCCCTTATAACTTGGATACCTAGAATAAAACTTGCTTCTCCTAAGTCCTTCATATCAAATTGTTTTGCTAACCATTCTTTTACTGATGTCAATACACCTACATCGTTTCTGATGAGTAGTATATCATCAACATGAAGAATCAGGAAAACCAACTTGTCGCCTTTAATCCTTTTGTATACACAAGGTTCGTCAAGATTCTGAATAAATCCAAAACCTTTGACAGCTTGATCGAACCTTATGTTCCAGGATCTGGATGCTTGCTTTAATCCATATATGGATTTCTGCAACTTGCATACCTTTTCCATTTAGCCCTTTTCAATGAATCCCTCTGGTTGCATCATGTAGATGCTTTCGTCAAGACTTCCATTAAGGAAAGCTGTCTTGACGTCCATTTGCCAAATCTCTAGATCTAAAGATGCTGCAATGGATAAGAGTATCCTAATGGATTTAAGCATGGCCACAGGAGAGAAGGTTTCCTCGTAATCGATACCTTCTTTCTGTGTATACCCTTTAGCTACCAATCTAGCTTTAAAGGATTCCACCTTTCCATCCATACCTCTTTTCCTCTTGTATACCCACTTGCACCCAATGGGTTTTATCCCTTTAGGCAAGTCTACAAGGGACCAGACTTTGTTATCGAACATAGATTCAATCTCGGATTGCATTGCCTTTTGCCAATGGCGACTATCAACATCCTCCATAGCTTCCTTGTACGTATAGGGATCATCGTCGTCCGGGAGATTCTCTACAGATTCTCCCAGACCGATGTATCTTTCGGGTTGTGTTCTAACCTTCCCACTACGACGAGGAATGGTAGGTTGTTGACCTTGTGTTGGATCGGAACTTACAATTGGGTTAGGTTGTGTAACCTCTCGTGGAATTGTATCTCCTGACATCTCATTCAGGACAATTCTACTTTTAGGCAAAAAATTATTCATATAGTCCTTTTCCAGAAATTTAGCATTTGTCGAAACAAATACTTTAAGATCTGAAGGACTATAAAAATAATATCCTTTAGTTTCTTTCGGATACCCTACAAATATACATGTTTCTGAACGGGACTCCATCTTTTCTGTCTTTCCTTTTAACACGTGCGCAGGACATCTAAATATCCTTAAGTGTCGTAAACTAGGCTTGCGCCCAGTCCACAACTCATGCGGTGTTTTAGGAACAGACTTAGATGGTACATGGTTTAGAATGTATATTGCAGTTTGTAAAGCATATCCCCAGAAAGAAATAGGAAGTGTTGAATAACTCAACATAGACCTAACCATATCCAAAAGAGTTCTATTTCTCCTTTCTGCTACCCCATTTTGTTGAGGTGTACCAGGTGCAGAAAACTGAGAAACTATCCCATTATCAATAAGATATTGCTAAAACTCACCAGATAGATATTCTCCACCACGATCAGATCTCAAGATTTTTATGTGTTTCTCAAGCTGATTTTCCACTTCAGCTTTAAATGCTTTGAACATGTCAAAAGCATCCGAATTATGTCGCATGAGACACACATATCCAAATCTTGAGTAATCATCTGTGAAAGTGATAAAGTACTCATATCCACCTCTAGCTTGAATGCTCATAGGTCCACATACATCAGTGTGTATCAATCCTAAACATTCAGTGGCTCTGGCACCTTTGGCAGAGAACGTCCTTTTGGTCATTTTACCTTCCAAACAAGATTCACAAGTTGGTAGATCATCAACCTTTAAGTCACTCAAAGGTCCGTCACTTACCAATCTTTTAATCCTATTAAGGTTAATATGACCTAAGTGTAAATGCCAAAGGTAGGTTTCATCTGTTGATAATTTTACTCTTTTATGATTAGGTTCCGTTATTTCTATGTCTAACAAGTGAGAGATATTTCTATGCAAAAAGTATAGACTGTTTTCCAATGTACCTTTGCAAATAACTTTTTCATTCTTACTAATAATAAAAACTTTATTAAAAGTAACCGAATATCCAAATTTATTCAAACAAGAAACTGAAATTAAATTCCTCTTGAATTGAGGTACATAATAAACGTCTATTAAATCTAAATGCCTTCTAGAATCCAAACAAACTCTAATATCTCCCACTGCACTTGCAGACACTAACGTTTCGTTGCCTAAGCGCAAATTGATCTCATTCTTATTCAGCCTTCTCCTTTCTTGGAACCCCTGCAAGGAATAACAAACATGATTAGTGGCTCCTGAGTCTATGATCCAAGAATCTGTAGAATCAGCAAAAAAATATGTTTCAAGATAATTCAAATTACCTTCTTCCTTCTTGTTCTGGGACTTTGGGCAATTACTCTTCCAATGTCCCTTTTCACCACAAAGGAAGCATTTCCCTTTGATCTTGGTTACTTTCTTGGTCTCCTTCTTGGTAGGCCCAAGTTGCTTTTTCTTCTGTTGTTTCTTGACCTTTTGACGGGCCTTAACAGTAGCAACTTTACCAACCATATGAATCTCTTGACCTTTGCCTTTCACAAGGATCTTTTCAGCACTTTGAACATCTTGCATCAGGCTCTGTAAGGTGTATTCCTTTTTGTTCAAAGTGTAGTCCAATTTGAACTGATCAAAGGAATCTGACAATGAATTGACAACCATATCAATTTTTGTCTCACCATCTATCTTAGCGCCATGCAGTTCAGCAATGTTGAGATGTGCTATGACTTTCATCATGTGATCCTTCACAGCCTGTCCAGGTTTCATCCTAAGATTCATAAAAGCAGTCACTGCCTCTCTCTTAGTCGTCCTGGACTTCATAGCAAACATCTCCTCTAGAGACATCATTATATCAGCAGCAGACTCCATTCCTTCATGCTGCTGTTGCAACACGTCGGAGATAGTGGCCATGATATAACATTTGGCCATATCATCTGAAGTCTTCCACTGCTCATACTCATCTCTTTGCAATATGCTTGATTCAATATTAGGAGCAGGTGGTTTAGGAGTAGTTAGAACAAACTTATGTTTTTCACTTTGCAGCAACAACCCAATTTTCATTTTCCATGTTACATAGTTATCTCTAGTTAAGGTGTTATCTTTCAGGATGTTCATAAGTGATGGGGTCATGATTTCTGAATGAAAACAAAACATATATAAGTAAATAATCATTATAAAGCACTTTTAAATATTTATCTTGAATTAAATGAATAACTCAATCATAAAAATTCAACGGTGATATAACACCCATAAATGTTACGCCTCCTTTGGGAGTTCGCACCATTTACTAGTTAGACTAGGTCCCACCTAATTGTTAACATAACAACCAGCGTTTTCGATTTTAGCCTTGCAATTTTACTGACAAGAACTCTTTGGAGGATATCAATAAAATTACATTGAGTGTGTTACCAAGATATCGACCCTCAATTTTCTCTCACGAAAAACCCTCCTTTGGGAGTAGATCTCGTTTGAGTCCATTGTCTAGTCTATCCTTGTAAGGAAGTATATATATTGCTTAATTCCATTCATGGACGCCCCTTTGGGGGATTACCAAAAAATAATTAAGCTCAACTAATCTTGGAAGCCATAGGTGTTACAAAAACACCTTCTCCCACTCAATTATTTAAGGCGTGTGATTAAATCCCATAGAATGATTTACCAAGTTATCTAAATGCCAATTTAGATACCTAAATCATTCAATGCATGTTCATACCAAAAGAGATATATGAGTGGCACTCCTATTCTATATGTCATGTTATCATACAACAACAAATATTGTAATATTTAAGCATAAAATAAATAGCAACAATTTTGGCCCATCCTAGAAAAACAAGTAAATTACATTGAAATAGAAATACAAGATCTTCGAGTGGCCCATCAACCATAAGCCCATCCTTCGGCCTCCCTCCTCGGGATTGCACGGCCACAACCCCACGTAAGGGGCTGCCATGCGCAGCCCATAGGCCTTGCATGGCTGCCGTGCGCAGCCCTCTTGGTTGCAAGGCTGCCGTGCGCAGCCCACTTGATTTCGGGCATGCCATGCGCAGCCCAATCCACTCCTAGGGTGCGCACGGTGCTCGTTCTCGGTTCCGGTTGCTTCGTTTCTTCGATGTAGAACGTGTTACAATTTAATTTAAACAAATAAATTACTGCAGAAATATATATTTTTTTTTTATTCATGACAGTAAAAAAAATACTGCACTTTATAATAAATAATACATTAAAAAACTGCAGCAATTTTTAATACATAAAAAAAATGTCTAGCAACTACCAAGAAGGAATTATAGCGATGATAGACCACCCTACTTGTTACAATTCCAAAACCAAAAATACATTGAAAATCTAGGACCAAAATCGAGCAATAACAATCCACATATAAAACATATATAAAGTCATACATCACATGTAATTATATATGCGAATACCTAGAGTGCCATCTCTTTCTAAACATGCATAATCACAATAAAAAGAAATCGATCCACGTATATATACATTAATTAATTAAAAGGGTTCAACCTGGGCTCTGATACCAATTGTAGGGAAAAATTGTACCCGCAGCGGAAGCGAGACTAAAAAAATAGTTTGAGTAGCTTTTAAAATTTTTCCAATTTTATGAACCTTAAACCCTTTTGATTAATTAAAGATATAAAAATAAACAAAAGATTAATACCTCTTGTCGCGTGATCCGATTGACTTGCGTCGATGGTAATCCGGAAGATCTTCAATCCTAGCACGAACGTGGATCACCTAGGAGCGTGGTCTCCCTTTCTTTGAATTGCAAACCTGTGATTGGATTAAACAAACTTTTCTTGATACGTTAGTCCCAAAAACAATCTAAAGGAACCTAAGATTATTCCGGTCACTTTTGAGTTCTCAATCTTATGATCGAAACTCGCGTGAACCTTAATCGATATAGTATATACAAGCTTATTAATGAACAAGCAAACAATATACCATCAAAGAATAATCTATGTTCCTTTTGTTTTTAGTAGAATAATAGATCTCTAACTATGAGTTGAGAAGAAGAAGAAGAAGAAATAAAATTTCTGCACATAAACCCTAGGCTGGCCGAAAATCATCAATTAGCCTTATATGTGGCAAATTTTCTTTTTCACTTTTTTTAACTAGGGTGGCCGAATTCTTTTTTCAAAACCAATTAGGGTTGCCGCAATTATTACTCCTAAAATATTGGAGATTTAGTTGCACCCTAATTCCTATTTTGTTTAAGATTTCCAAACCCTAATCAAACTCATAAATCTTTTATTCCTTATTTGACTAAAATAAAAGACTTCTTATTTGATTTAATAAATAAAATTAATTATTTATTTCCTTGTCAAACAAGTCTTTTAATTTAAGTATACTACTACCAATAGTATACCAATAGGAATCATATTTCCTATTCAGAAAAGATTTGTTTCTTAATTAAACAATTAATTAATAAATTAATTAATTCTTATTTAATTAAACAATGAAAACAAAATAATATTTAAGGCTTTTAAATCACCTTGCCGCCCCACATGTATATATTGGGCCAAATATTATTTTTCTTATTTCATTAAATCCATAGGACTTTAAATAAAAAGCCCACATGTGAACTAGACCCATTCTTACTAAAAGAAACAAGCCCACATGTCATCCATTAATATATAAATATAATTTAGCAGCCCATTACATAAATAATGTGCAAATTATATTCTTAATATATTAAATGCAATTCTAGATGGACCCTAAATTGGTCCGGTAGAATATATCAAGTGATCCATGCAAGTCCATGTGGATTGGGGATCTTGGCGGGCTATCTAAATTTAAGCTCCAATAGACATAACCTAATCACAATCAACAAATGATTCACTTAGGTCCGATCCATTAATTTTAGCTCATTCCACTAAAGAGCTAAAATTGAACTCTTAAATAAAGACAGAAAAGGAAGATGCTTCCTCATTCATACCCTAGACAATCATATTGGAGATAGTGTATCCTCGTGATTAATATCAGTGAAACAAATAGCTCGGTGTGATCTAATATGAATCTAGAGGGGGGGTGAATAGATTTTATCGATATTACCCAATTTTTGCGTTAAGCCAATATTATGAAAATACCCCAATCTAGTCAACAAATATAACAATTGTAATATGGTGCGGAATTATAAATGACACTTGATATTTACATGGAAACCCTCACGGGAAAAACCACGGGCTGTATAGTGCGCCACACTCGAACCTCGAATCCACTAAATGTGTAATGATTACAACCTAATCCCGATCAATAATCAACACACCTACCTAATCTCGGCATAAGTGGACCTAGTCTAATTGCTTGTGTGACCACCTAATCCCGGTGTACGGCCTAATCCCGGCCTATCACAACAAGACTTCAATTGCTTGCGATCTAAGCAACCTAATCCCGGAAGCTACACGCAAGACTTACTTCTCAATGAAGAGATTACAACCTATGTGAATATATGATGATATTCAATGAGCAAATAAAGCTAGGTAACCTTAGATGCTTATCTAGGATGATTAGATAAGAATTAATGCAATCCTAGATGTCAATAGCTAAATGACATGTCATAAAGCTTAGCAAATCATAGATAAACTATCCTAGATGTTGCTATCACAATACATCACACAAACATGTCAACACAACAATCTCTATTTTGTATCTAGAATATATTCTAAGAGCATACAAATAATATAAGAGATTTCTTTGATAAATAAAACACTAAGCTTAGATGAGATTAGTGAAGAACATACCAAAGGATGTGTGTTGACCAAAACCCATGCAAGCAAGCATCCTAACTATGCTAGAAAATGCTAGATGATATTTAGATGCATATGAGAAAGGTTTTGAGTGTGTAAAAATGAGTTCTTGATTTGATTCTCTCTCAAGTTTCTCTCTTTGAGGTTTAGGGTTCTTTAGAGTCAGAGAACTAAGATAGAGAAATGAGAAAGTATGATATTTATAGGCATCAAGAACAGGGCAAGTGAAAAGACCAAAATGCCCTTGAAATCACCGATCGGCGGTTTCATTCTGCGGTCGTGGCCGTAGAATGTAACCGCTGAATTGAACCCGAGAAGCAGGGGATCATTCGGCGACCAGATTCGGCGGTCAAGCGAAACCGCCGATCAAAACCCAAAAAGAAACCGACCTTAAAATATCTGATTCTGTGGTTTCAATTCGGCAGCCAGGCCGCCGATTAAACCGCAGAATCAAACCCGAGAATAATAAATGCATCAGGTCAATTCATCGGTTTCGATTCGGTGGCCTGACCGCCGATCGTAACCGCGGATCCAATCCAGAGCTTTCTGGAATCAAACGGCGGTTTCATTCGGCGGTCGTGGCCGCCGATAAAACCGCTGTTTCACCAATGATGGTGAAACCAAGGGAGAAGCCAAGGGCATTCTCCGAAGGCGATCTTTGCGCAAAACCAAGCACATTATCGTGCAAGCGCGGACGTTTCCGAACATATTCGGGAAACGAATTACACGACACAAACAAACACACAACAAGATATAATCAATCAAAGTGCTAGTGTGTAATGTGACATGTGAAGAGTATGCACACATATGCAAGTATGCTAAGTGTGTGTGTGCTTCTAGATCTCTTCAAAGAAAACTAAGCACAAGAAATATACCTTTGAGTGCTTGTCACCATGAGGTCTTGAATAGGGCCTTTGATGTTGGTCTTCCATCACCTAATCTACCCTTACAATTCAAACCCCAACTTGTGGTTTGTCCACGAAATAAGCCAATCAATAATGGGAATCCTTACAATCTCCCCCTTTGGCTATTTCGTGACAAAACCACCTCTCACATTGATCCTCACAAAATAAATGAAGCTACGGGATATTCTACATTACAAAGTACAAAGAGATAAGAAAATAATAAACTTCATGTCTTCAATCTCTTGTAGAATTACCAAACCTTCAAAACAATTAGATTACACTTCCAAAGCAAGTGTATGTGAGATGATCAAGTGAAAGTAAAACAAGCATTTGCATATTAAACTTTTAAACACAACATCATGCAATGTATGAGTATGCAATGCTCCCCCTCAATGGGTTACTCCCCCTCAATATGTACTCTCTCCAATATGCACAATTGCTACAACAATTTAGCATCTCCCCTCACCACATTCTACTCCCCCTTTTTGTCATGATATAAGCAAAGGAGTAGTCCCCAACCGGGTTACTGAAGGCAAAGAGATGTAGTCGCATACAAGATATTTGCATAGTCAAATAAGCCACTTTATGCTAATCAATTAATTGAAGAGAAACAAGGAGATTTACTTTCATAAAATGTGTGAATCAAAAATGCTTTGCATACAAGACATGTAGCATTCAAGTCCAAAATACAATGGTACTTGGCAAAGCAAATGACAAAGGTTTCTAATGTGAATTCAAACCAATTTTACCAATGTCATAAGAGAAGCAAAGATATAGAGAATTTATTGATTTTCAATTTTAATAAACACTATATCCAACTTTATAAGTGAAACATGGCATGAGCGACTTTGCACCCTATTTGATTTTTCCGGATATGAAATCCGTATGATGGTAACCATGTTCAACAAATAAAGAAAGAGAGACAATTGGATTTTAAAATCCTTTGACCGGATACAAGATCCTTTAATCAATTTGAGTCTCATAAGCTTTTTCACACAAGTTTTGCATTTAAGAATTATGCAATCATCAATTCATGCTTTTTCATTTGAGCATGTCATTTGAATTTCATGCTTTTCATATGGCATTTAGCATGTTATAAAGAATCATCATGTCATGGAAATAACTATAGGTCATTCAAATCATACTTCCTATGTAGATTTCCTAGTCCAAAAATGCATGTTTGAACATAAATATGACATGGATTGAAAACAAAGCAAGGTTCACACTTATTGAATAGAAAACATATATACATATGTGCAACCAAGCTTACTCAAGCAATCAACAAAGAAGCATAAGATCTTCAAAATATTTTGCATGCATCAAGTATGCAAAAACTTCTCTTTGCTTGAGTTCCCCATATGGGGTCAAAAACCACCCTTCATCAATGAAGGTCATGAGGTCCTATGGACCTTCCAAGCCCATTGGACTTGGTTGAACCTTTATGAGACTTGTTAGTCTCGTAGCAAGCGGGTTCATTATTTTTAGTCCACCTAGGTGACAAATTTTCTATCCTAGTGGTCAAAGGATCTAGAGTTCTAGGAGTCATAGGATCATGTAAGTGGTTCTCATCCTTCCCATGAACATGCAATCTAGCTCTAGCCTTCTTTTTCTCAATCATGCTTTTGGCTCTACACAATTTAATGTAATGAAAGCAATTTGGTCTAATATGACCATTAATACCACAATAATGACATGTAAGGTTGAAGTTAGGAATCATACCTTCTCCTTGTGCATCCATAGGAGCTTTTCCATGTCTTTGTGGTTGTCTTGGTTGTTCGATAGGATCTCTCCTTCTTTGTTGATGACCAAGACTAGGTTGCTTCCCCAATTGAGCTTGCATGATTGGATTCTTCCCTTGATGAATTTGAGCTTGAGGGAAGTTAGTGTGAGGAAATCTTGTAGGTTGACTTCTTGAGGCTACCTTCACTCGTGCACTTTGAGAACATTGTCCTAGATCAATCTTCTTCCTAGGAGTGTGCACGAATGAAGTTTCTTTGTTGCCAAGGCTCTTGACACTCATAGTCTTGATAGGAGTGGGAGTCTCCTTGTCATCTTCAAAGCCAAGACCTCTCTTGTCATAGGGGCTTTTTCCAATACTCAACATATGGTTGAGTTTTTCCGTGCTAGAGGCCATCTTTGCCATTAACTTTCTAGCATCATCAAGCTCCCTTTTCAACCCTTCTTCATTCCTCTTAGACAAAGCTAGCTCATCTCTTAGCTTGTCTTCATCCACCATGGATCTCACCACTTCTCTACTCAAGTGGTCCACTTGTGTTGAAAGCTTAAGATTTTCTTCCATTAACTTTTGAATCTCCTCTTCATTCTTTATCCTATAGCTTTCAAACCTTCTCAAGTAGTCTTCACGATCCATATTCTCCACATTACTATTTGTGGAGTGGGGTGACAAGTTCTCAACAATTGAGTCATCCCCTATATTCTCCATATTACTAATGGAGTCATTTCCCAAATCCTTCATCTCACCAATGAAGTCATCTCCTTTATCAAGATCATCAAATTTGTCTCTTGATGACATATGAGTCATATCCCAATGAGTAGCTACATCAATCTCTTCTATAGCTACTTCTTCATCTAATCCTTTTATGGGATCACTAGTCAAGTCATCCTTGCCATCAACTTCATTTTCTACATATGTGACTCCAAAAGCCGTGTAGTTAATGGCAAGCTCCTCGTCACTTGACAACTCATCTCCCTCATGGGAGTCATCACAACTATCACTCCATGAGGCGGCCATCACTTTTCCCTTCTTCTTGTCCATGCGATTTGCACAATCGGGGGCGAAGTGTCCTATACCACCACACTCATAGCATTGGACCACTTTCCTTTCGGCCTTCTCTAGCCTAGGCTCAAACTTGTTGAAGGAACCCTTTTTCCTCAAGTCTTGGCCATTTGATCCAACACCACTCTTCTCGAACTTGGCAAACTTCTTGAACTTTTTCACAAATGCGTTAAGTTCATCGTCCGAGTCATCCTCCTTTTTGTTATGCTTTGACATCTTCAAAGCAATATTCTTCTTTTTCTTAGGAGGTGAGGTGATAGCCCTTCTTGACTCATAAGCTAGAAGTCTTCCAATGACTTCACTCGGCTTCATATCCTTGTACCCATCATTCACTTCTAAAGCCGTCACTTTTGATTCGAACCTTTCGGGGAGAGATCTCATAATCTTCTGCTTGATTCTCCTATCCGAATATGGGTCTCCTAGTTGATGACTTTGATTCACAATGTCCATCAACTTCACTTGGAAGTCATTGAAGTGCTCATGCTCTTCCATCCTAATGGTCTCAAAACTAGTTTGGAGGACTTGTAGTTTTGAATCCTTGACCACTTCGGTTCCTTCATGAGCCGTCTCTAGGATTTCCCACGCCTCTTTGGCGATCCTAGTAATTTGAACCAACTTATACTGGTTCTCATCCATGGCACATAGGATGGCATGCATTGCCTTCCTATTCCACTTAGAAGTCTCAAACTCTTCATTAGTCCATTGAGCCTTTGGCTTGAGAACTTCTTCTCCACCACCCATGGGAGTCATCATAGGAGGTGCGTATCTGTCTTCAACCGCCATCCATGCCCTATCATGGATTTGGCATAAGTACGCCTCCATCTTCCCCTTCCATGAGGAGTAATTATCGCCGGTGAGCAACGGTGGCCTCACGCTCGACGCTCCCTCTTTGCTCATCCCGAAATCACTCATAGTGTATGGATGAATGCAAATGAGATGAATGCAAAATGTATGAAGAAATCAAACAATCACAAACAATGCAATACACACCAAAAGTGAGCAAGGATCACCAAAGTATATCTAGGAACCCGCTCTGATACCAATTGAAACAAATAGCTCAGTGTGATCTAATATGAATCTAAAGGGGGGGTGAATAGATTTTATCGATATTACCCAATTTTCGCGTTAAGCCAATATTACGAAAATACCCCAATCTAGTCAACAAATATAACAAGTGTAATATGGTGCGGAATTATAAATGACACTTGATATTTACGTGGAAACCCTCACGGGAAAAACCACGGGCTATATAGTGCGCCACACTCGAACCTCGAATCCACTAAATGTGTAATGATTACAACCTAATCCCGATCAATAATCAACACACCTACCTAATCCCGGTATAAGTGGACCTAGTCCAATTGCTTGTGTGACCACCTAATCCCGGTGTACGGCCTAATCCCGGCCTATCACAACAAGACTTCAATTGCTTGCGATCTAAGCAACCTAATCCCGGAAGCTACACGCAAGACTTACTTCTCAATGAAGAGATTACAACCTATGTGAATATATGATGATATTCAATGAGCAAATAAAGCTAGGTAACCTTAGATGCTTATCTAGGATGATTAGATAATAATTAATGCAATCCTAGATGTCAATAGCTAAATGACATGTCATAAAGCTTAGCAAATCATAGATAAACTATCCTAGATGTTGCTATCACAATACATCACACAAACATGTCAACACAACAATCTATATTTTGTATCTAGAATATATTCGAAGAGCATACAAATAATATAAGAGATTTCTTTGATAAATAAAACACTAAGATTAGATGAGATTAGTGAAGAACATACCAAAGGATGTGTGTTGACCAAGACCCATGCAAGCAAGCATCCTAACTATGCTAGAAAATGCTAGATGATATTTAGATGCATATGAGAAAGGTTTTGAGTGTGTAAAAATGAGTTCTTGATTTGATTCTCTCTCAAGTTTCTCTCTTTGAGGTTTAGGGTTCTTTAGAGTCAGAGAACTAAGATAGAGAAATGAGAAAGTATGATATTTATAGGCATCAAGAACAGGGCAAGTGAAAAGACCAAAATGCCCTTGAAATCACCGATCGGCGGTTTCATTCTGCGGTCGTGGCCGCAGAATGTAACCGCTGAATTGAACCCGAGAAGCAGGGGATCATTCGGCGACCAGATTCGGTGATCAAGCGAAACCGCCGATCAAAACCCAAAAAGAAACCGACCTTAAAATATCTGATTCGACGGTTTCAATTCGGTCAAACCGCAGAATAAAACCCGAGAATAATAAATGCATCAGGTCAATTCGGCGGTTTCGATTCGGCGGCCTGACTGCCGATCGTAACCGCGGATCCAATCCAGAGCTTTCTGGAATCAAACGGCGGTTTCATTCGGCGGTCGTGGCCGCCGATAAAATCGCCGTTTCACCAATGATGGTGAAACCAAGGGAGAAGCCAAGGGCATTCTCCGAATGCGATCTTCACGCAAAACCAAGCATATTATCGTGCAAGCGCGGACGTTTCCGAACATATTCGGGAAACGAATTACACGACACAAACAAACACACAACAAGATATAATCAATCAAAGTGCTAGTGTGTAATGTGACATGTGAAGAGTATGCACACATATGCAAGTATGCTAAGTGTGTGTGTGCTTCTAGATCTCTTCAAAGAAAACTAAGCACAAGAAATATACCTTTGAGTGCTTGTCACCATGAGGTCTTGAATAGGGCCTTTGATGTTGGTCTTCCATCACCTAATCTACCCTTACAATTCAAACCCCTACTTGTGGTTTGTCCACGAAATAGGCCAATCAATAATGGGAATCCTTACAATCAGTAATCGCCAAGAGTTCATAGACCGCCTATAACTCTCCAAGTTACCATATTTACTCATATGACCACGTTATGAACTTGGATATTTTGACTTGTCCAGAAGCCATATTTTCAATAGACACTATTGGAAACTCAACGTTGAGATTTAATATACAATTACCTCAAAACATCCATATGATGATATTATACTCTCATTTAATAAATGGAGCCACGATGTCCATATCTATAAATGAAGTCCTCTATCGATTAACAAATGAATATCACCAAACTATCGAGGATAGACTATGCGATATAATCGTACTCATTGATAGCTCAAATGATATCACCTGCAACCATAAGTCCATCATTTATCTCAGGATTAAGATAGACTCTGCGATTTTCCTGATAATGAAATTGCTTTTATCTATTGATGGTTATAGAGAAAGTATTTCATTTTGATCCAGTTCAATGCACCCAGTGCACTAGACTCTTTTGCTCGAAGACACTCCGATGATTTTAGACTCATCATATCTCATTTGATCCCACTCAAATGCTAGCAAAAGAATTCTACAACTTTAACAAGATAAAGGTGCCCAACCTTTAACTTAAGTTGTGAACAATATTCAAGACTAACTAAAGAATTGTGTCTACCACATACATATCCAAATGTAAGAACAATTCTTCTTTTCTCATAGTCTTTAGACCTTATGATTATTTACTTTAACAATTATAATATTCAACTATAAATGCTATAATATTTGTTTAAACCAGAAATCACTTTATTAATATGAAACAGATTGTTAAATACAATATTACACTCTTGCTATTGAGCATAATCCTAACATAGGTATGGTGGGAAAATTAGCTGTTGACAGTAAGGGTTATTCTGGGGGTTTGTGTATGTTATGGTCTGGAAAAATTGATGTGGTTTTGCTTTCGTATTCTGTCGCTCACATTTATGTGAGAGTCAAGGATGAGGGCGATAAGGTATGGAGATTTACAGGGTTTTACGGCCATCCGGAGCAATCTCAAAGAAGACACTCATGGTCTCTCCTACGTCGCCTGGCAAGCATGTATGATATTCCATGGGTTTGCATGGGAGATTTTAATGAGATCTTGAGAGATGAGGAGAAATCAGGAGGGGTAAAGAAGAGTTGGAGGATGCTGGCGGATTTTAGGGAGACGTTAGAGGATTGTAATCTTGAGGATATGGGTTTTGTTGGCCCTAGATTCACTTGGTGCAACAAAAGAGATGGTCCAGCAGCTATTTTGGAACGGTTAGATATGGGTGTTTACTGTCAGAACTGGAGAAATCTCTTCCCTCATTTTGTAGTGAAACACCAGGAATTTTGGGGCTCGGATCACAGGCCATTGGTACTTGAAGTGGAAGAGGGTAGGAAGGCAATGGGGTATAACAAGAGGAGGTTCTTCTTTGAAGAATGTTGGGTCGATGATAATGATTGCAAGGACATTGTGTCTTCGGCTTGGAAGGATGAAGATGGTGGGAACTGGGTTAAGAAAGTGTTAGGGAATATTGAGAATTGCGACAGGCTTTTGAATTTCTGGAATATTAAGAAAAGAAGAGACCTTCGTCAGAATCTTAGCCGTAGGAAAGAGGCGCTTAGGGAGGTCACTAAGGGGGATAGTCCCGCCCCTTGGAAATTGATAAAAAAACTGGAAGCGGACCTTGATGAGGTGATGGAACTGGAGGAAAGATACTGGATCGAACGTGCTAAAGTGGAGTGGATTAAAAACGGTGATCGTAATTCTCGTTTTTTCCATTGCAAGGCGTCGGCAAGAAAAGAATGAAATAGAATAAAGGGTCTGTTTGATGAGAGAGGGGATTGGAAAGTGGATGTGGCTGATTTGGAACAGATTACTTGTAACTATTTTGACAACCTTTTCAAGACTGATAACCCGTCTAATTCAGATTGTGGAAAGGTGTATGATGGCATTCAGTCCAGGTTGAGTAGCCAATCGGTAAGGTTTCTCGATGCTAACTTCTCGGGGGAGGAGGTGCGGAAGGCGGTGTTTGAAATGAATCCGTTGAAAGCTCCGGGCTGTGATGGGCTGCCGGGTTTATTTTATCAAAAATTCTGGGGAATCACTGGGCCGAGTGTGACCAAGGCATTTCTGAGAGTGTTAAATGATGGGGAGTCTATTGAAGGGATGAATAAGACGGTCATCACCCTAATTCTGAAGATTCAATGTCCGACGAAGGTTGAGGATTTCCGTCCTATAAGCCTATGTAATGTGATTTACAAAATAGTTGTAAAAACTATTACGAACAGACTTCGGCTTATGCTAGGTGAAGTAATATCGGAAACCCAGTGTGCATTCATCCCTGGCCACCTGATTTTCGACAACACTATAGTCGGGTTCGAGTGTCTTCATCGTATTAAGAGAAGGAAACGGAAGCGAGGATCGATGGCTTTAAAGTTGGACATGTCTAAGGCATACGACCGTGTGGAGTGGAGTTTTTTGGAAGGGATGCTGAGAAATCTTGGTTTTTCTGAAAGATGGGTTAGTTTGGTGATGAGATGTGTGTCCACAGTCAATTATTCTGTGCAGATCAATGGGGGCATTTATGGTAATATTAAGGCCACCAGAGGTCTCCACCAGGGAGACCCCCTTTCGCCTTTTCTCTTCTTGGTTTGTGCAGAAGGGCTGTCTAACCTCATTCAGAAAGCTCAGAACACTGGTGCTCTCTCAAGTTTTCGGTGCAGCAGAGGAGGGCCAGCCATCTCGTACTTATTCTTCACCGACGACAGCCTCTTGTTTACAAGAGCTAATGACCAGAATTGCTTGGCTGTTAGAGGTATCCTTGATGAATACGCCAAAGCCTCAGGTCATGTTGTTAATTACAATAAATCTGCCTTATGTGTGAGTCCATCCATTACAACTGGTGAAGGGCAGAGACTTGCTGCGTTGGTCGGGGTGAATCTTGTGGCTTGTCATGAAAGGTACTTGCGCTTGCCTTGTTTCGTGGGAAGAAGCAAAAGACTGCTATTTTCGAATATTGTTGATAAAGTCTGGTCAAAGGAAGAAGCAAAAGACTGCTATTTTCGAATATTGTTGATAAAATCTGGTCAAAAATAAAAGGTTGGGGCGAAAAAATGCTCTCTACTGGCGGCAAGGAGATCCTTCTGAAAGGGGTTGTTCAAGCTGTGCCTTCGTATGCTATGACGTTATTTCGCCTCCCTAAAGGTTTAATTCTGGAAATCCAAAGATTATGTGCGAGGTTCTGGTGGGGAAGCAACACGCTGAAAAAGAAGATGCACTGGTGCACTTGGGAGCGTCTCTGCAAGCCTAAATGTGAGGGAGGACTAGGCTTTCGGAATTTGGAAACTTCAAACAGGGCAATGTTGGCGAAATAGGGGTGGAGAATTTTGAAGAAGCCGGACTCCCTGGCTGCCAAGGTTCTGAAAAGTTGTTATTTCAAGGATTGCAATTTTCTGGAAGCCAAGAATAAATCTTCAGCTTCGTATGTCTAGAGAAGTATTATGTGGGGTAGAGGGCTTTTGCAGGAAGGAACTAGACGGAGAGTGGGGGATGGAAAATCTATTAAGATATATACTGATAAATGGCTGCCCAAACCAACAAAGTTCACTACCTTATCGCCCCAAAGCCTTGGAGAGGAGGCCATGGTGGACAGTTTGTTCTCTCCGTCTAGGGGATGGAATGTTCCTCTCATCAAGGACACTTATCAAAGATGATGTGGATATGATCCTCAGTATTCCGATCAGCAATAGGAATTGGGGTGATTCCTATGTGTGGCACTATGATAGCAGCGGGAATTACACTGTAAACAGTGGGTACTGGGTTGGACAGGGCCTTGACGCGATTTCTGGTACTTCTACCCCTGATGTGCTGAGAAATTGGTGGAAGAATTTTTGGAAGATGAACATTCCCCTGAAGATTAAGATATTCATGTGGAGAGCTTGCCATGATTGGATCCCAACCAATGCCAACATTGCGAGAAGAGGGATTCAGACAGAGGGTAAGTGTGGGATTTGTAAAAATGGAACTGAGACTACTCTTCATGCTTTATGGGGATGCAACAGGCTGAAGAGCATTCGGAAGGAGTGGCTGGTCAATAACTGAGGGCTTAGAAACGATGTGGCCAGTTTTTTTGACTGTGTCTCTAACTACTTCAGCAAGGTTAGTGGGAAGGAGAAGGAATTATTTTTTGTTCTGGTTTGGAGAATTTGGTTTTGGCGTAATTCTTATGTTCATAACACCTCTACTTCTGACTTTTCGGACATGATTGGGTGGAGTAAGAAGTTCCAGGTTGATTATTACTCCAATATCTGTGGTAATCAATTTGGAACTTCCAACCAAGGTGGAAATGATCAGGTAAGAAGATTGGGTAGCGGATGGAGGCCACTTGATGAGGATACCTATAAGACTAACTATGGTGTGGTCATTGATAAAAACAATGGGCATCTTGGGGTTGGGATTATCATCAGAAATTCCAGTGGGGAAGTGATGGCTTGCTGCTCTCAAAAGTGGGAGGCTAAGATGAATAAAAGAACTACCAATGTCATGGCTATTCAACGGAGCCTGCAATTTGGGATTGAGTGTGGTCTGTTGTCTAATACTCTTGAGTCTGAAGAGGAGACGGTGATAAAATGGATTAATCTTGGTCTCCACAGAGATACGGATTATGGGTTTATCCTCGCGGATATTGACAATTTGAAGGCTGATATTGGCAACATAAGGTTCAGTCACATCCCCCCTTTGGCCAACAAAGCTGCTATGAGTCTCGCGGAAAATGCGATGAGCATCGTTGAAGACAGGTTCTGGATGGAGGATTATCCTGATAGCATTGGGAGGATTATTCAGGCGGAAATGCCTAAGTAATGTTCTGATGTGTTTTTCTGGATTTGTTTCCCTGTTGTTCTTTTGGCCTTTTTCTGTTGTTGGTGTGTTGCGGCCCTGCTGCCGTTTCTGTTTGTTTGTTTGTTTGTTTGTTTGCAGTCTTGCTGCTGATCTTGTTTTTTCAAAAAAAAAAAAAAAAAAAAAAAGATCAGTACTCTTTGTTTATGTTACATGTGAGCTTTTGGAAATATACAAGCTATTTACAGAAGTGACAAACTATATACATATAGTCACTATATATAATGAGTAATCAATAACAATTTTTATTTACTAACTAGAAAAGGATCCTTCAATGATACCATCTTTTATTTACCTAATTGAATCGAACTTAAGTGATACACGTTAATTTGACAGATGAAAAGAAAAAACAATAATATATAGTAACTATATACCAAAATCGATCTGATTTGAGCTTCACCTTGATTCATGTTATATGTAGAACTTGTTCAAAAAAATATATATAACCATTTACCTTAATCAATATATCATTCCAAATACTTTTCAATTTTTCATATTTGAGAGAGTATTTGAACTAATATACCCAGAGTTTAGAGCATCTCCAAAAGGCTTGTCTGGTGAGCTTTTTGTGAAAGTCAAACGATCCACATCAAAATATATATGTTGCTCAAACAGACTCTTCAAATGAGTTACATCAAATTAAATTTCGCTTCTCTCTCTCTCTTCAACAATAACAAGCAACTTCTCCCTTTTGGATTATTACTATATTAATTTTTTTTATATCACATCATCATTAATATTCTACTAATTATATATACTTGAAACGCCTTTCATTTATTTCAAGCGGCTCTATTTGTAACGGCTCTATGAATTATTTTCACCCTATAAATACTATTTCACCATAATTTATCATTTCAATTTTACTCATTTTTTACTTGATTTTATCAAATGGATCAATTTGATCATCTAGAATTTTCTACACAATATCCTATCATCTCAATTTATTGAATCAGGTTTGTCACTAGTTCCACCTGGTTCTATTTCACCCACAAAATGCGAAGAGGCTTTTTCAGTTGAGGAGGATACATATCTTTTTTCATTATGGTGGAAGATTAGTTTGGATGCTATGCAAGGAAATGATCAAACACACAAAAGTTGTTGGGTTCGAGTATGGAGCTATTTTCACACATACAAGAATTTTGAATTGGATTGGGATGACAAATCGCTGATGCAACATTGGTCAAAGATTCAACAAGCCACAAACAAATTTCATGGTTGTTTCACTCAAATTGAAAATGGATAACTGATCAAGCCAAAACTGGTATGATTTTGGCCCTCATTTCCAACTATGTTTGCTTGATTCTCCGGCATTTCCCCGTGTTTAATATTGTAAAATCAAGTGTTTTAGGTTTTCTTAGGTTTCAAGAACATTTGGGAAGAAGTTGAGGACTTGGGTGTAAAAAGGCTAACAAATGGGTGAAACAGGGCATTCTCGCTACTTGAGCAAGAAGAGGTTGCCACATGGTCGCCATGGCGACAGAGGAATTATTTAGATCATTAGAAGATCGCCACTTGGTCGCTACTTGGTCGCCATGGTGATCGAACCAAAATTGGTATGATTTTGGCCCTCATTTCATTCTCCTTTTGCTTGATTCTTGGGCATTATTCTGTGATTTAATGGTGTAAATTTAGTGTTTTCAGGAATTTATAGAATTCAGGGGCATTGGAGTAATTTTGGTGAAATAGGGGCAAAAGAGTAATTATAGGAGGAAGTTTTGAACTTATCACAAATACAGAAGAGTTCAGGGGGCTAACCGTAATTGTCCAAGCGAATCAGGCAAGCAGTGCCACGTGGACAGACCAAAACGGTGCGTTTTGATGAGTTGTGTGATGATAGGCTGCTGAGCACACCCACGTCCATTTCCTTACGCGCCCAAGACATGGCCCAAACCCATGATTGCTCAAGCCCAAAAGCACCCCAGCTGCATCTTCATTACACCCCATGTGGCCCAAACTGGTGCAGCCCACCCCCCTTTTAATTAAACGGTGCGTTTAGAGGGTGTGGGCCTCTAAGCGCACCCCAGAACTCTTCTAAGCTGCACCCCCTCCTAGCAAATCAACCTACTGTTGTTCACACCCAAGACTTATTCTAATTGCAGCCCATTTAAGACAAACTGCTGCAGCCCTTTGTACACCCCACACACATACTGAATACACCCCATCCAAACTATTCATCTTCTTCTTCCCTCAGCTCACGTGAGCAGCCATGGCCTCCAACTCACCAAATCCTCGCCGGCCTGAAGAGGACCTTGCCCGACCTACCGCCGACCGGAAACCACCCGGAATTAACGGCCACACGACCGGCTCTCCGGTCGTTCCACTTCCGACCGCTCAAATGGCCGGATTCCGACAGCCCATGTCACGCCTAAGTCACCCCTTTGTCGCCCACAAGCCCAAATCGCGACGAAACCACGTAAATTGAGGTCGCGGTTTGGATTCCAAGGTCGCCATGGCGACAGGGAGTTGTTTTGGCTCCAGAAACGTCGCCATTTAAGGTCGCCACATTGTCGCCATTTGAGCAAAACCGCGACCCATCTCCTGTGCTTCTCTGATTGGCCAAAATTGGGTGGAAAATTACAAGAAGGCCCCCTAGAGGGGCCAAAGTGGAAATTTGACAAATAGAGGGGTGTTTTGGTAATTTACCACCCGAGACCTAATTTGAAAATCCTATAAATTCATCACATTTTTCCTTTTTTGGACAACTCTTGACCACCAAGAAACCTCCTTTCTCTACCATTCCTTTTCTCTCCATTTTCTCTCCTACCTAAACTTAACATCTAGATTACCTCCCCTAATCATTCCTTTTCTTCCCATCTTCTCCACAAATCTCCTTAGTCACTTCCCATTTGACTCCACCTATCTATACACATCCTCATCATCCACTCTTTACACAAGGAGCATCAAAGGCAAGGAAAGGATCAAGCTTACAAAAGGAGGCCCATGGGTGATTTCCTAATCTTTTACTTGCCTTCCCTTTGATTGTAATATGTGTAATTAAATCCCCTTTCTAGGGTTTTGATGTGAGAATATTTGGATTAGGATTTGCTTAAGCTTTAATATATTTTAATTTCTATTTGTGTTCTATTCATTTTATAATTAGATTCTTTGCATTATATAATTGACATGTATACCTACTAGTTGATTATAATCTTGCTTAGGATAATTTGTTATATAATCTTGATTGGATTGACAACCTTGATGGATTGAGAACTTAGTGAATAGGATAGATTGTCGGAGGGTATATCAACCACGATAATCTAAGCCGTTAATTGTAACAAATCGATCCCGCCGTGACCCCCTTTCCTTAATCGGTTAGGCATTGCGGTGGGAAGTTGTTTAGGGTCCATAATAATGGCCCAAACACATTTTAGAAATCAATTGGTTAACATTTACGAGATTTGTTCACTAAAGTAGCTTGATAAGCATTTCCCGTAATTCATTTGTGATCTCATTAATTCCCTAGCTATTCTCTTAATTGTTTATTCCATTATCTTATCTAGATTTGTTAAGTATTCTTTTATTAGTTTATTAGGTTTATTTTTCATGTATGTTTGATGGCTTGACAACCCATTCACTCATCCATACTTTTATGATTTATTTTATTACATATAGATTAGTTAATTTATTAAACTAGTCACTCTAATTCCCTGTGGAACGAATCTCACTTGCCACTTTACTAATTTTCTATCTAAGTGGTGAAAATCGGTTTTCTAAAAGATCACATTTTAAATATCATTTTGTTGAGTACACAAACGACGCTCATCACATGGTGACAGAAGAGTTACAAAATCAATCAAGTGGGTCGCCATTTGAGGTCGCCATAGCTATCCACTAATGCAAATGGCGACCTCACATTTTTGCTCATGGTCGCCACTTGTGTTTGGGGGCGACCTCGTGTAGTAAATGACAACCTCATTAGAATTTGTTCATGGTCGCCACTTGCTGTAGGGCGAAAAAGATGGTGTTCGTGGCGACATCTGCATCTAACCGTTTTGCGCCCCAAGGTCGCCATAGCGACTAAATGGCGACATCTGTGCCACATCAGCGAATCAAACAGTTATCAGTACATGTCCAAGTGACAATATATATATATAGAGGCCTTTTGTCTTCAGCAAACACACAACACCTTTGAGAGCACGAAATTACTGAAGTTGAGATCTAGATTTCTCCTTCATTGCTCATCTTTCCTCATCCTTCATTTCTATACATGTACTCACCTAATTCCATAAAAACCTCAACACCAAACCTTGACTACTTCCCTAAATTATTCCTCTCCTACCATTCTCTTTACCCAAATTCCTTTGTCACTCTCCACTAAACATCCACACCTTAAGACACATCCTCTACTTCCACTCTCTGCATTAGGAGCATAAAAGGAAAGGAAGGATCAATCATTAAAGAAGGAGGCCCAAGGGTGATTTCCTCATTATTTACTTACTTTCCATTTTATTGCTAATATGTGTAACTATACCCCAAATCTAGGGGATAGATTTGAGGATCATTTGGTTGTGGGTATTAGCCTTAGCTTTGTAATGAATCTCTTTATGTGTTCTAATCATTTAATCATTAGATTCTATTCATTATGTGATTGACTTGTATATCCACTTGTTAATTGCAATCTTGATTAGAGTAATATGTTATACAATCATATTTGGATTGACACCTTTTTGTGATTAAGAACCCATTGAATAGGATAGATTAGTGGTGGGTATATCAAACCCACTAATCTAAGCCTCAATTGGTGAACATAAAGAGATTGGTCCATTAAAGTGGCTAAAAAGCCATTACCCACACCCATTTGCTAATCAATCTATTCCCTAGCAATCATATTAATTGTCTACATCATTATTCTTATCAATGTTGTTGAGTATTCTATTTTTCATATTACTTTTGCATTTTCAATTTTAGTAGTTAACTTTGGTGGTTTATGAAACCACATATCATTCACATATCATGATTTATTTTACTTGTCTAAAGATTAGTCAATCTATATAATTAGCATTCCATATCCCTGTGGAACGAACTTGCTTACCATTTGCTATAAAATCACACATTAAAGGATTTAAGTGGTTTAAAAAAGGGTTTTCAAAGATCAAACAAATTACATCGTTTTTGTGAGTGCACAACGGCTCATCAAAAATTGGTGCCGCTGCCGGGGAGTGGTAGCATTGATTACATAGATTGATTTCTCTTCATAGTTTATTTGTGTAGTTTAGATTGTTAGTTAGTATTTTGGATATGTTGGTTGTTGGTAGTTAACTTTTTCATAGTGCTTTTTTACCTTTTTCCTTATATCTCTTTATCTATTCCTTTTCTAGGTACTCAGTTTTATGTATGGTAGGAGGTCTGTAGGTAGATGAGTACATCCCCCATTGGAAGGCACTAGCTGTGTGAGAGAGTTCGAAGCGATTCCTAGGCAAGCTATGTTAATTCCATTTATCTTATCTAGATTTGTTAAGTATTCTTTTATTAGTTTATTAGGTTTTTTTTTTTTTCTATGTATGTTTGATGGCTTGACAACCCATTCACTCATCCATATTTTTATGATTTATTTTACCGCATTTATAATAGTTAATTTATTCAACTAATCACTCTAATTCCACATGGAATGAATCATACTTGCCACTTTATTAATTTTCTATCTAAGTGGTGAAAAATTGGTTTTCAAAACGAACATATTTAAATATCATTTTGTTGAGCACACAACAACGGTTCATCATTTAGTCAAACAGAAGAAGTAGACTTCTTCCCACCAACTGAGAGTTCCATTTGAACAAGGGGTCAACTCAATTAGAATCCTACTAGGAAGGAATGACTTGATTCTGATGATTAATGCTCCTACGAGATTGTCTCCTCCTAGGAAGGAAAGACTTGATTTTAATGATTGAAGCTCCTACGAGATTGTCTTCTATGAAGAAGGTAAGTCCTGTAATCGCCAAACCCTAGACCGAAATTATAGGAGTGCATGGCAAGCAACGAGACCTATATATTTACAACATCATACTCACTAGAGAGGGATCCGAAAAAAATCAACTCCTAAAACCCTAACCTACATTTAGTTCTACTTATCGACATGTATGAGTTCGCCATCACCATCTCCATCGCCTACTAAAGCTCAACATTTTACCCTAACCTAGAGAACAAATCTCTTGTATTCATAATATAAAGTTACTGTCAATAAAGATCTTATCTATTCACGCTATTTTCTATGTTTAAATCTCATTTGTTTTGTTAGGAACATCATTGGTATCGAACTACGTGATACCCTTCCGACCGGGATCGATCCCGATCTTGGTCCTTAAAGTTGTTATTTGGAGATTCACCCTAGTGATGATTTTCCGGTAACACATATTTTACTTGTATTGACTCTCTTGTATATTGATGATTCATATGTATTGATTCTTTCTATACAATTGCTATATCATTTCAAGTATTCATTTCATTCTTATATTTCGTATTTTTTAATATTGGAAGAATTTGGAACTATACCTATTCACCCCCCCCCCCCCCCCCCCTCTCTCTAGGTATAACACATTATTGCTTTAAAGGGAATTTCAATTGGTATCAGAGCGGGTGTCTAGATGCACTTAGATAGATCCTTTCTTTGTAGTGTTTTTGTTTTGTTTGTGATAGTCATGATTAAGGAAGTGTGTTCCTATGTGGCTTCTTTTGTTGAACATATTGACTTGGATGAGAAAAAGATCAATGATCTTATTTTTGAAAACGAACGTTTATCTAAAGTCAATGTGTCCCTCAATAAGGAGCTAGAGAATCATGGACTAAGCTCAAAAGAATTCAATGAACTTAAAAACAAGATCCTAAGTCTAGAAATGAACTTAAAAGATAGCAATGATAGACTTAGCATTTTGAAGAAAGAAATTGAGCAAAGGGATAATTCTCTTGTTAATGCTAAAAGGCTAGAAGACATGCTTAAAGCCAAACTTAGTGAGTACTTAACTCAAGAGAAAAAGTATTAACAATGGCTTAATAAATCAAGAGAAGATGTTAGGAAAAGTGATGACATCTTAAAAAAATATGCCATTAAAAATAGGATGCTTAATGATAAACTTAACGAGGCTAATAGGATGATTCACAAGATGTCATCTAGTTCTAACAAGGTTGAAACCCTCATTAAAAGTGGTAAGCATCCATGTGACAAAAGAGGTTTGGGTTATATCAATGAGAGGGATACTCCTACATCTAACAAATATATTTTTGTTAAAGCAAGTATTGAACCAAATGTAGGTACTCTCTCTCAAGGTAAAGCAATGAATGCTACCAGAGGTGCCTCTACGTCAACAAGGAAGTTCAACGAAAGAATTCAACAAGATCAAATTCAAAAAGCGTCAACCTTAAATGGAAGAGGTAAAGCATCAAGGGTTGCTCTTCAAAAAGGTAAAATTGTGAGAAGACCAAATGCTTTGAACCAAATGCTTTGAAAGTAAATGAAAATGGTAAATTTCTCAAATTCATACATATTTGTCATCATTGTAATATGGTAGGACATATTCGACCTAGGTGCCTTGAATATATTCAGAAATGCGAATTTGATAATGTTTTTCATGATATGTATTTGAATGGTCCTAGGCAATCATCCATGTATGGATTTAGAACTAGACCTAGGAAGACTGGAAAAGCATGTTGAGAAGAAACTTGTTGATGACTTGCTTGCTAAATCTTGTGTTGTGACTCACTCTACTATGCAGAAGAAAGTTGATAATGCTTTGTTTGATATTTTTGAAAATGTGACCAATGAGGTCAATGTGCATGTTAAAAAGTCAAACATTGAGTCAAAGCATGTTAATGGTAAGAGTGAAAGGCGTATTGTGAAGAGTGTGTGGGTTAGAAAAGATACACCTAAATGTCTAGTTGCACAATATGCTCTAAGAGCCAAATCCAAGCATGATGTGAAAAATGTTCCTAGTCATTCTTTTAAACATGTTTCTAATGATAACTCTTTGAATGTTGTGCGTGATATTGATAAACATGTGAAGAAGAATGTCAAGAAGATTTGGTTGAAAAAGGTTGTTTCACATGATCATATTCATAGTCTTAATGATTTATCGTCAAGATATACTATTGCCGTGAGAAATGATCATAATGGTTTATGTGTCAATGCACCCAAGACCAAATGGGTCAAGGGTGGGTGCTCTTACCATTAGTGTAAGATTGTACATGTGAGTTAGCTTTAAAGATTAGTGTCAAGTTTTTGAGTAACATAACTATCTAGCCTTGTTTATCTATGACTTGACATGAACTTAGCTATCTCATATAATTGCTATGATAGTCAAAATTTGTTGAATAACTTTTGAGAAGTTGCATATCATGAAATCTATTTAGTAATAATCATGTTTAAGACTTTTGGAGAAAGTCATTTTTGTTGTTGTTTGAGTTAAAATGCATAGTCTTTAGTCTCTTGAAGCAACACACCAACAACTTGTTATCACGAGGCCAAACAAGCCAAGAGGACTCATAAAAAGGGTGAAGACTTTACATTTGATGGAAAATAGCTTGCAAAGGTATCTCTATATCACATTGCTTGCTTACTTGAATTTTCATCTCTCAACTCATTGTTTGTGTTGTTTCATGAAGCATGTCATAGAGAACTAGTATAGTGTTTTTATTGTTCTCATTGACATTTGCTCATTTAAGATTTTTTGGTGATGATTGTTCACATTGATCTTAATCATGATATGTGTTATTGTATGTATGATTGCGGCCGAAAGTGCTTGCACACAATTACTTTAGATGAAACAAATCCTTAAGGATTATGAGATTGAACAAGGAAAAATGACACTTTATTATGATAACTTAAGTGCCATTAACATCTCTAAAATTCCGGTTCAACACTCCTACACAAAGCACATTGATATTAGGCATGATTTCATTAGAGATCTAGTTGAACATTCTATTGTTTCTTTAGAGTATATGCCTACTAAAAATCAACTTGCGTACTTGTTCACTAAGCCCTTGGACAAAGAGAGGTTTAAAACACTTAGAATGTCCATGGCATGATTTATGTTGATTGATGTGCTTGTGTGATTGTGAATGGCTTGATGAGCAAAACTTTATTTGTATATCAATATCTTTGAGAGCTACTCACTTGAGAAGTAATGATCTGAAGCTAATAACTTGTATTGTTTCTAGATCATGCACTTGAGCTTGAAAAATCTTATTTTTTGAAATGTGCATAAATGCTTCTCTTATATGTTTCTAGTTTTGAGTTTATATGGTTGAAAGTATGTTGATTATGGATGCATCTAGAAGCCTATTGCTCAGTACACGATAAAAGGCTTAATGATGTATAGTTGAGAATTGTGAAAAGCTTGGGTTGACAAATAGAAACGGGAAAACGAGCCACATGCACACACACGCTCACATGTTGATAACTATTCTTTTAAAGCAAAAATCTGGATGAATATCGGTTTGACCTATTTTTGGAAACGCTTTAGTTGTATAGGTGTGGAAATTGTTTGCATGTTGATATCACAATTACTGCTTCTATATATGTGAGAAACATTCACACACACACACATATTTTGCGTATGTGCTTGATTCATAAGCAATGTGAGAATATTTTTGAGAGATTATTGAAAATCTATGATTCTCTCTTGGACTTTGAAAAGTGATGAAATATTTTCTCTTATTGCTTGAATGTGTGAATGTATGAGTCCCTTGTGAACAAATCTACTTGGTGATAATATGTGGAACATATGTTAAGGGGGAGCTTTAGTTTATTCAACTACGCTTTTTATACGATTTGTTTGCTTAATATCTCTATATTTATATCTTGTGCCCTTTGTCTATTCCTCGACAAATAGGGGGAGAAACCTTACCATGTTTAATATGGGGAAACCATGGGGAGAACCAAGGGGAGAAACCTCACTATGTTTAATATGGAGAAATGTTCCAATTGTGTGAGTTTTGTACTTCTTTGTGCTTATTGAAGATTTTGTCTTAAGGAGGAGAATTCTTGTCCTAAGGGGGAGAAAAGAATTCTTACCTTAGTGTGTTAAGGTTTTTTTAAGGGAGAGCTTTTAATGTGATAACAATTATTCTCTTGAGATAATGCATTTTTTTGTAAGAGATAAGGAAGTTTTGTTATTTGTTTTTGTGATAATATCTCACCATTCTTCTTTGGAAGAAGATCTCTTGTTGGTTTGCTTCTTTTTTCATAGGTTCCTTGAAGTTCAAAGAAGGGATTCTTGAAGACTCAAGAAGACTTCAAGATCTTTTAGTCTAGGGATCTCTTTGTAATGTGAGGTGAGAGAATGCTATCAACATTGAGTTTATTGGAGTGATCATTGTATGGTGAGGATAAGGTTTTGCCATGGAATAGCCAAAGGGGGAGATTGTAAGATCCTTTATTTGTATTGGCTTGATTTCATTGCAAACTCTCTATATTTGTATTAGTTATTGCTTAGGTGATTCTTAGAAGAAAGAACCTTCAAAGGTGAAGAAGCAACATCTTGTGCAAATTTCATATTGAAAGGGAACATCGCATACTTGGATGACAAGGTATCAATATTCTTTTGTATTAGTTGTTGCTTAGGTGATTCTTGGAAGAAAGAACCTTCAAAGGTGAAGAAACAATATCTTGTGCAAATTTTGTCTTCAAGGGGAACATCGCATACTTGGATGATAAGGTATCAATATTCTTTTTTCTTTTGCAAGGCGTAAGCGCACACACAAATACAATTCATACATGTGTGCCCCTGCATCATTGTTTAAACATTTGGTATAATACTTTCACACACATTTAGTATGCACATACATTTATCTCATTGTTGACAATTTTGTTAAATTGCATGTTTTCTCACAATCGCTTAGATATGGCATGCTTGTGTTTCATAGTGTTTATTTGTTTGTGTTTCTTGTGTTTTGAACTTGAACATGATCTCATTTGATTCCTTATTGAGTTCCGGTCATTTCGATTACTCGTTCATTAAGTTTCGAGTTCATATGACATAATTATGCTACTTTGCATTCTCATTCGTTGAGTTGTCTTCATCATTGTTTTCTGAGATGAATTCTTAACCTTTTGTCAAAGTTTCATAGTCGTTGTTGTGCGTGAGGGAGTCACGATTCATAATCCAAAAATGAATTTGAAATCAGAGTTCGGAGGCTCGGATACGGCCGAAGAACTCGTATGGAGTGCGAGAGAGGCTTGCATGGCCAAAGGCCATGCTTGGGAGGCCACGTGTGCCACATGGGTAGACATCTCTCTGCCACATGTGGCACACATGCCCCACACGTGGAGGTGACGTGGCCAGTGTTGGGATCCTGGTTTACCGATTGCGCAGCGGAAGGGACTTTTTAAAAAAAAAAAAATTTCTTAAAGAAATACCGCGATTAGTAAACCCTTGGATCTATTTTTCGGAACAATAAAAACAATAAATAGAAAATGAAATACATAAAAGAGAAGAGAAGAAACAATTTTCTTCATACCTACGTATGAGGCTCCTTCACTTTAATACGATTTGCACCTGATTTGAACCACTTGATCTTCCTCACTATCTCCTGAAACTGGCAACGACGTGTGGGCGCGTCACGGTATTCAGGAACCTGTATGGAGGTGGAAGAGAAGAACACACAAAAGGACAATACTTATTCTTTTTAATGGTGAAGTGCGGTCACCCTTAATCTTGTAAAAAACAACAATCAATATATATATATATATATTTTGCTTCTTATTGACCGCACCCCCTGTTCTCTTTCTCTATTTCTCACGTGAAATGTGTTGTTTTTTTGTTGATCAAGTTTCTTTTAAAACATATATATCATATATATATATATATTTATTTAAAGATAAACTAATCATTTTTTTTATTAAATCCTTTTAAGAGATATCTAATATCTTTTAATAGATATTAATAAAGTTTGAATTTAAACATTTTAAAATTCAAATTTAATATTTAATTAAAAATAAAATAATCACGTTATCTTATCTTTCAAAATTAAATATCAAAGAACACCCTCCAATTATGATTAATTACATAATTAAATAATCTAATTATTTAATTAACATAATTGTCATTTTCAATTAATTAAATAATCTCATTATTCAACTAATTTCCTGATTAAACACGTGTCACTTTCGTTACACAATTAATTGGACAATCCAACTAATTAACCGTGACCCTTGTTACCTAAATCAATAGGGCTAGCAAGGGGACCTAATGGACCCATAGTATTTTGAGCTCCAATAATCTTTAAAAATAATTAATTAAATTATTTAATTAATATTTCATGATTATTAACTTTGGTGTTATTTCACTAAAAACCCAAAGTTGCACTCTCTCAACTGTATACGTTTTTACACAAACCAATACCTCTTGGTGTCCATCGATGTAGCTATTACATATGGTATGATCCTCCACAAATAGTTCATAATTAGAGCTGGGTCATAATGTCTATTATACCCCTCTAATTATATCTTTCCATTAAGTACCATTGATTCTCTAATGAACAATAAATCCTACATTTCTTATGGAATTAGGAGAGCGCTCATATTGTTTAAGCCCCGAATCAACCCTTAAGGGAACTACTATATACTTCTCACATTAAGGAGTGGATTCCACTATTGTGTGTAAACCTTCCCAGCCACAAGCCAAATTGCGATTCTAACATATGGAGTTATTGATCGGGAATGAAACTCTGATCTCACCCATGGTATATCAAAAACCACGATCTAACCTAAAGGAGTCAATAAAACACCCAGGATCTTAGTGAGAGATTCATATAGATCATGGCCCAGTCCTATATGATCACATCATATAAGGTGCGTCCATTCTCATATCAGCATATGAATAGTCTAGGTTAAGACCATTGTACATTATGGAATGGATTACAGTTGTAGATTAGCCACAAATAAAGTACCCAACTCTATTTGCTATCTACGGACTCTTTAGATTTCTCATCTCAAACTGAATACCTCTGTATATGACACTCATATACTCAGTGTTAGGTTTTTAGTTTGTGTTGGCATATATTCCATATCAAAACGATGTTGTTACCAAAACATCGTCACTAGGGTGAATTTCCAAATAACAACTTAAAGGGGACCAAGATCAAGAGTGATCCCGGTCGAAGGGGTATCACGTAGTTTGATACCGACTGTGTCCTCTATAATGCACCTACGAAGTGGATCATAAGAAAATAAACAAATAGGCTATTTATTGATCATCCCGTTGTATTACAATTACAAGAGTTATGTTTTTTCTGAATTAGTGACAAAGTATAAGGATTCAATAGGTAATGAAGATGGTGTTGATGGTGAACTCGTGCGTGTCGATAAGTAAAATTGAACCTAGGGTTCCTTTTTTCTTTCTCCCCCCTTCTGGTGTCAAACTTGTTATATATATAGGTCTCGTTACTTGCCATGCACTCCTATAGTTTCAGTCTAGGGTTTAGCAATTGCAGGACCTTCTTCCTTTTAGGAGATAATCTTAGAGCTTTTATGTGCAGAATCTAGTCTTCCCTTCCTAGGAGGAGTCAATCTTGTAAGTAAATCTTTCCTTCCAAAGAGGATTCTAACTGAGTTGACCTGTTTAAAATAGAACTCTTAGTTGGTGGGAAGGAGTATATCTCCTCTACTTTGACTGGACGGTGGCGTTTCAATAAGTCTTTATGGAGCTTTTAAGCCTGGCTTAAGAGTCCTACTATTTGGTGTTTTCCTAACTAGCTGCCTGATTATACCAGGAGGTGTG
This sequence comes from Acer campestre, assembly GCA_954870605.1. Classification (NCBI taxonomy): domain Eukaryota; kingdom Viridiplantae; phylum Streptophyta; class Magnoliopsida; order Sapindales; family Sapindaceae; genus Acer; species Acer campestre. Next base: position 3,238,781 of record OX940805.1, read on the forward strand.
AACCATTAAATATCCTGCTGCTACATAAGGATCAAGATATCAACCAGGTCAGTAGCGGGGTATCCTACTGATGAAGTAGAGGGATGTCTAGATGGTACAGTAGTGGGATGCTTGGTGGAACTCCATGTCGGGATGCTGCAGGGTCCATAAGGAGCCAGTGAACGGCTGGGTTGGACCCCGCTGGAGGGATTTGTGAATAACACGGTTTGGGTCAGTGCTTGTGAATCGGGATACCGTGGGGTCCATGAGAAGCTGGGGGATGGCTAGGTAGGACCTCGTTGGAGGGGGTGTGTACTTGGATCAGTCGGGATCCCTCCTTTTTCGGGGTGGCTGGATGGTGTCTGGATTCCCATGTCTTCTTGGTGTCGAGGTGGAAAATTCTTCTTTGGTCCTCCGCAAATTTTGGTGGTTAACAGATGTTTTCTCTTGTATATGATTAATGTGTAGGGAAAAATTGTACCCGCAGCGGAAGCGAGACTAAAAAAATAGTTTGAGTAGCTTTTAAAATTTTTCCAATTTTATGAACCTTAAACCCTTTTGATTAATTAAAGATATAAAAATAAACAAAAGATTAATACCTCTTGTCGCGTGATCCGATTGACTTGCGTCGATGGTAATCCGCAAGATCTTCAATCCTAGCACGAACGTGGATCACCTAGGAGCGTGGTCTCCCTTTCTCTGAATTGCAAACCTGTGATTGGATTAAACAAACTTTTCTTGATTCGTTAGTCCCAAAAACAATCTAAAGGAACCTAAGATTATTCCGGTCACTTTTGAGTTCTCAATCTTATGATCGAAACTCGCATGAACCTTAATCGATATAGTATATACAAGCTTATTAATGAACAAGCAAACAATATACCATCAAAGAATAATCTATATTCCTTTTGTTTTTAGTAGAATAATAGATCTCTAACTATGAGTTGAGAAGAAGAAGAAGAAGAAATAAAATTTATGCACATAAACCTTAGTGGTGGCCGAAATTATAAGTTGCCTTATATAGGTGGCCAAATTTTTCTCTTCCTTTTTGCCCTAGGGTGGCCGAAATCTCTACCAAAAATAATCAAGGTTGCCGCAATTTTACTCCTAAAATATTGGAGATTTAGTTGCACCCTAATTCCTATTTAGTTTAAGATTTCCAAACCCTAATCAAACTCATAAATCTTTTATTCCTTATTTGACTAAAATAAAAGACTTCTTATTTGATTTAATAAATAAAATTAATTATTTATTTCCTTGTCAAACAAGTCTTTTAATTTAAGTATACTACTACCAATAGTATACCAATAGGAATCATATTTCCTATTTAGAAAAGATTTGTTACTTAATTAAACAATTAATTAATAAATTAATTAATTCTTATTTAATTAAATAATGAAAACAAAATAATATTAAATGCTATTTTAGCACCTTGCCGCCCCACATGTATATATTGGGCCAAATATTATTTTTCTTATTTCATTAAATCTATAGGACTTTAAATAAAAAGCCCACATGTGAACTAGACCCATTCTTACTAAAAGAAACAAGCCCACATGTCATCCATTAATATATAAATATAATTGTGCAGCCCATTACATAAATAATGTGCAAATTATATTCTTAATATATTAAATTGCAATTCTAGATGGACCTTAAATTGGTCCGGTAGAATATATCAAGTCATCCATGCAAGTCCGTGTGGATTGGGGATCTTGGCGGGCTATCTAAATTTAAGCTCCAATAGACATAACCTAATCATAATCAACAAATGATTCACTTAGGTCCGATCCATTAATTTTAGCTCATTCCACTAAAGAGCTAAAATTGAACTCTTAAATAAAGACAGAAAAGGAAGATGCTTCCTCATTCATACCCTAGACAATCATATTGGAGAAAGTGTATCCTCGTGATTAATATCAGTAATCGCCAAGAGTTCATAGACCGCCTATAACTCTCCAAGTTACCATATTTACTCATATGACCACATTTTGAACTTGGATATTTTGACTTGTCCAGAAGCCATGTTTTCAACAGACACTATTGAAAACTCAACGTTGAGATTTAATATCCAATTACCTCAAAACATCCATATGATGATATTATACTCTCATTTAATAAATGGAGCCACGATGTCCATATCTATAAATGAAGTCCTCTATCGATTAACAAATGAATATCACCAAACTATCGAGGATAGACTATGCGATATAATCGTACTCATTGATAGCTCAAATGATATCACCTGCAACCATAAGTCCATCATTTATCTCAGGATTAAGATAGACTCTCCGATTGTCCTGATAATGAAATTACTTTTATCTACTGACGGTTATTGTCCTGCTAGCAAAAGAATTCTACAACTTTAACAAGATAAAGGTGCCCAACCTTTAACTTAAGTTGTGAACGATATTCAAGACTAACTAAAGAATTGTGTCTACCACATACATATCCAGATGTATGAACAATTCTTCTTTTATCATAGTCTTTAGACCTTATGATTATTTACTTTAACAATTATTAAACTATAAATGCTATAAGATTTGTTTAAAACAGAAATCACTTTATTAATGTGAAAAAGATTGTTAATTACACTATTACACTCTTGCTATTGAGCATAATCCTAACAATCTCCCACTTGCGCTATAGCAAATGTGTCATATCTCTCAAGCCCATGTTCTCTAGGTGCCCATCGAAACTCTTCTGAGGTAGAGCCTTTGTGAAGGGATCTGCTAGATTTTCTACTGACGCGATTTTGGTAATCGTCACGTCACCTCTTTGAACAATCTCCCTTAAAAGATGATATTTCCTTTCAATGTGTTTACCTCTCTTGTGACTTCTTGGTTCTTTCGAATTAGCCACTGCTCCACTGTTGTCACAGTAGATAGTGATCTGCTTATTCGCACTAGGAACCACTTCCAAGTCAATCAAGAATTAACGGAGCCAAACAGCCTCTTTGGCAGCCTCGCATGCAGCAACATACTCAGCTTCCATGGTGGAATCAGCAATACAAGATTGCTTGATACTCCTCCATATAACTGCTCCTCCTCCAATAGTAAACACAGCCCCTGATGTGGATTTTCTGGAGTCAGAATCTGTATACCCAACGGGAATCAAATCCCCTCCAGAGTATACAAGCATATTATCTCTCGTTCTCTTGAGATACTTGAAAATATGCTTGACTGCCGTCCAGTGATCAGGACCAGGCTTCGATTGAAACCTGCTAACTATGCCAACAGCAAAACAAATATCTGGTCTAGTGCAGAGCATTGCATACATGAGACTTCCAACTGCCGAGGCATATGGAACTCTACTCATGAACTGCTCTTCATGCTCATTCTTAGGAACTTGTTCCTTAGAAAGCTTGATTCCATGTCTGAAAGGTAACATACCTTTCTTGGAATCCTGCATGGAAAACCTAGACAAGATTTTGTCTATGTATGAAGCTTGGGATAATACAATCGTTCTATTCTTTCTATCCCTTATAACTTGGATACCTAGAATAAAACTTGCTTCTCTTAAGTCCTTCATATCAAATTGTTTTGCTAACCATTCTTTTACTGATGTCAATACACCTACATCGTTTCCGATGAGTAGTATATCATCAACATAAAGAATCAGGAAAACCAACTTGTCGCCCTTAATCCTTTTGTATACACAAGGTTCGTCAAGATTCTGAATAAATCCAAAACCTTTGACAGCTTGATCGAACCTTATGTTCCAGGATCTGGATGCTTGCTTTAATCCATATATGGATTTTTGTAACTTGCATACCCTTTCCATTTGGCCCTTTTCAATGAATCCCTCTGGTTGCATCATGTAGATGCTCTCGTCAAGACTTCCATTAAGGAAAGCTGTCTTGACGTCCATTTGCCAAATCTCTAGATCTAAAGATGCTGCAATGGATAAGAGTATCCTAATGGATTTAAGCATGGCCACAGGAGAGAAGGTTTCCTCGTAATCGATACCTTCTTTCTGTGTATACCCTTTAGCTACCAATCTAGCTTTAAAGGTTTCCACCTTTCCATCCATACCTCTTTTCCTCTTGTATACCCACTTGAACCCAATGGGTTTTATCCCTTTAGGCAAGTCTACAAGGGACCAGACTTTGTTATTGAACATAGATTCAATCTCGGATTGCATTGCCTTTTGCCAATGGCGACTATCAACATCCTACATAGCTTCCTTGTATGTATAGGGATCATCGTCGTCCGGGAGATTCTCTACAGATTCTCCCAGACCGATGTATCTTTCAGGTTGTGTTCTAACCCTCCCACTACGACGAGGAATGGTAGATTGTTGATCTTGTGTTGGATCGAAACTTACAATTGGGTTTGGTTGTGTAACCTCTCGTGGAATTGTATCTCCTGACATCTCATTCAGGACAATTCTACTTTTAGGCACAAAATCATTCATATAGCCCTTTTCCAGAAATTTAGCATTTGTCGAAACAAATACTTTAAGATCTAAAGGACTATAAAAATAATATCCTTTAGTTTCTTTCGGATACCCTACAAATATACATGTTTCTGAACGGGACTCCATCTTTTCTGTCTTTCCTTTTAACACGTGCGCAGGACATCCAAATATCCTTAAGTGTCGTAAACTAGGCTTGCGCCCAGTCCACAACTCATGCGGTGTTTTAGGAACAGACTTAGATGGTACATGGTTTAGAATGTATATTGCAGTTTCTAAAGCATATCCCCAGAAAGAAATAGGAAGTGTTGAATAACTCAACATAGACCTAACCATATCCAAAAGAGTTCTATTTCTCCTTTCTGCTACCCCATTTTGTTGAGGTGTACCAGGTGCAGAAAACTGAGAAACTATCCCATTATCAATAAGATATTGCTGAAACTCACCAGATAGATATTCTCCACCACGATCAGATCTCAAGATTTTTATGTGTTTCTCAAGCTGATTTTCCACTTCAGCTTTAAATGCTTTGAACATGTCAAAAGCATCCGACTTATGTCACATGAGATACACATAGCCAAATCTTGAGTAATCATCTGTGAAAGTGATGAAGTACTCATATCCACCTCTAGCTTGAATGCTCATAGGTCCACATACATCAGTGTGTATCAATCCTAAACATTCAGTGGCTCTGGCACCTTTGGCAGAGAACGTCCTTTTGGTCATTTTACCTTCCAAACAAGATTCACAAGTTGGTAGATCATCAACCTTTAAGTCACTCAAAGGTCCGTCACTTACCAATCTTTTAATCCTATTAAGGTTAATATGAACTAAGCGTAAATGCCAAAGGTAGGTTTCATCTGTTGATAATTTTACTCTTTTATGAATAGGTTCCGTTATTTCTGTGTCCAACGAGTGAGAGATATTTCTATGCAAATAGAATAGACCATTTTCCAATGTACCTTTGCAAACAAATTTGTCATCCTTACTAATAATAAAATTTTATTAATAGTAACTGAATATTCAAATTTATTTAAACAAGAAACTGAAATTAAAATTGAAAGTATACATACAAGGTTAAATTGCTTAAGACGTACCTAGAGGGGGGGGGGGGGGGGGGTGAATAGGTTTTTCGCCTAATTTCAATCCCTTGAACAAACTTACGTTTGTCCCTCAAGGTAGCCTTACATACAACATAAACATCACGGAATCATACTAAGACAAGTTATCATGTGATCATTCATACATTGTCTAAGTATCAATATGTTGTATGAGGTATAAAGAAAATACAAAAACAATTAGCAAGAATACTTGTATATGAATATATGTTCAATCATTACAAGTATATACAAATATTGCTATACATAAAATTCTAAACAATATACAAAAGAAAAATGTATTTACAAATATGATCAAAAGAATATATTTACAAATCACACTATACAAAATCTTGTATCAATATACTTCACAAGTAATTGATGTGTCAGAAGATAACAACATATACATAAACAAATATAAAAGTGAGAGATAGGAAGAATTAACACAAGGGATTTTTTAACGTGGTAAAACCTCCAAGGAGGAAACATCCACGGGTTGAATTACAACCATTGGGTACTTATATATATACTTGGAAAGTAAATTAGAAATTCCACAAAATGACCAATCCTAGTCACCAACCCATGTGGAGTCTATGTTTACCGAACCCTATTGGAAGATACAAAATCCCTCAATGATGTAAACCACCACATATTGGAACTCATACCAAAACCAACATCGTTGGAAGATTAGAAATTCCTCAAGAATGCATACACATCCCATGTACCCCGCTCTATCGGACTCTATGTCTAACCAACCGCCCGGGCCTACCAATATATAAGCCAACTCTCTATATAAGGCACACGTGCCTCTAGAAAGCCTCCCATGCATGACTATCCAAGTCCTCCCGACTCTAGCCATGACTTCTTGCTTGTCTATCCAAGTCCTCCCGACTCTAGACAAGACTTCTTGCTTACCTATCCGAGTCCTCCCGACTCTAGGCAAGACTTCTTGCTTGGCTATCCGAGTCATCCCAACTCTAGCCAAGACTTCATGCCTTTTACAAGGACTTCCTAGTGTGATCATGTGAATGCAAGTGATGCAATCAATCAAAACAACATAGAACATGTGATCAATACATTCCATGGAACAACTAGATCTAGAGATGTGAAAACACAAGCAATAGAAATCTAGATGCAAAAACATGAATGAAAACCTAGAGCATGTGAATACAATTAACACATAAAACATCTAGATTCATTCATACAAAACAACACTTGAACAATTTCATATTCATAAGGCACAAGTTCAAGATGTCATAAACATACATCAAAAATGCTAGAATCATAAAATGTATTCAACAATTATTCTAGCCAAAGATTTAGAGATATGAGACATGTTAAAAACAAATCAATCCTATATATCTCTAAAAACACATAAAAGGCTCTAATCCTAGATTTCATCAATCATGGATCAAAGTCACATAGAAAGGATTATTAATCATAAACTTGATCAATCAAGTCTCAAACAATCCTATATATCAATCTAATCACAATACAACTCACAATCATGTTAAGAACAAAGAATCCAAGATTCTAGTCAACATGTGTCTCTAATTAGACTATTCAATTAGATTGATTATGAAGCTATCTTTCTCTATAGCATTCACTAAACAAACATATATATATATAGAAGAAGAAACCCCAAGCAAATTGGAGGATTAAAAAGATGAAATCACAAAGTTATGAACTCTACCTCAATTACAAGAGCTGGTTCGTTTTTCTGAGGAGATCTGTCAGAAATTCGATCAAACAGCTGCACAACCACTTGGAAAAGGTAGAGGACTCGAATACGAACAATCTCCAACTTGAATCACTCAATTCCGACTCCGGATGAGAAAGTTATGGTGTTTGGAAGTTGAGAAAAATTGGGAGAAAATCATAGACGGGATTTCAAACTTTTTCTTCTTGAGAGAGAATGGAGGGAATTGGAGGAGTTTAAAAAGAATGAAAGAAGGGGCAAAATTGTCCAAATTTTTGAGAGGACTTTTGCAAGTCCACGTGTGGCCAGTGTGTGCCACACGTGGCCAGAGAGGAGCTCTGGCCGTGTGGCACACGTGGTCCACACGTGGCCACCCTTTGCTTGGTTTTTTGCCAAGCGTCCTCCTCGCGCACCTCTCACGTTCTTCAGCCGTATTCGGGCATCCGAACTCCGAATTCGAATCCGTTTTCGGATTACAAACCGTGACTCCCTCACGCACGACAAAGACTATGAAACTTTGAAAAATGGTTGAGAATTCATCTCGGAAAATGACGACGAACACAACTCAACGAATGAGAACGAAAAGTAGCGTAGCTACATCGTTTGGACTCGAAACTTAACGAATGAGTAACCGAAATGACCGGAACTCAATAAGGAATAAATTAAGCACTATTACAAGTCCAGAACACAAGAAACACAAACATACAAACACAAGTTCACATATGAATGCCATTTCCTAAACATAGTCCTAGAACATGCAACTCTAAAATGTATGAGCATTTGAGTTCAATGCATGAGCAAACAAAATCATGTGAATGTGTTATAAAAATGGTGCACAACAATGCAGGGACACTCATGAATGATTTGTGTGTGTGTGCCTATGCCTTGTAAGAGGAATGAGGTCGATTTTACCTTTGATGAGCAATGAAGCTTATTTCCTCTTAGCAAGCCATCATCTTGAATGTACCGTAGTCAAATATTTCTTTGAAGCTTTGTATCATCATCAACATGACCACATAAACATTTACAAGATAAACACGTTTTGATATGGAATATATGCCAACAACAACCAAAAACCTAACAAAAATTTCTCTTGAATTGAGGTACATAATAAATGTCTATCAAATCTAAATGCCTACTAGAATCTAGATTAACTCTAATATCTCCCACTGCACTAGTAGACACCAACGCTCAGTTGCCTAAACGCAAGTTGATTTCATTCTTATTCAACTTTCTCCTTTCTTGGAACCCCCATAAGGAATAACAAACATGATTATTGGCTCCAGAGTCTACGATCCAAGAATCTGTAGAATCTGCCAGAAAAACATGTTTCAAGATAATTCGCATTACCTTCTTCCTTCTTATTCTGAGACTTTGGGCAATTACTTTTCCAATGTCTCTTTTCACCACAAAAGAAGCACTTCCTTTTAATCTTGGTTACTTTCTTAATCTCTTTCTTGGTAGGCCCAAGTTGCTTTTTCTTCTATTATTCCTTGACCTTCTGACGGGTCTTAATAGTAGCAACTTTACCAACCACATGAATCTCTTCTAAAGACATCATCATATCAGTAGCAGACCCTATTCCTTCATGCTGCTGTTGCAACACGTCGGAGATGGTAGCCATTTGGCCATCTCATTAGAGGTCTTCCACTGCTCATACTCGTCTCATTGCATTAGATTCATTAGTAAGAGCAGGTGGTTTAGGAGTAGTTAGAACAAAATTTATATTTTTTCAGCTTGCAGCAACAACCCAATTTTCCTTTTCCATGTGACATAATTATTACCGGTTAAAGTTTTATCTTTCAGGATGTTCATAAGTGATGGGGTCATGATTTCTTAATTAAACAAAAATTAATATAAGTAAATAATCATTATAAAGCACTTTTAAATATTTATCTTGAATTAAATGAATAACTCAATCATAAAAATTCAACGGTGATCTAACACCCATAAATGTTATGCCTCCTTTGGGAGTTCGCACCATTTACTAGTTAGACTAGGTCCCACCTAATTGTTAACATAACAACCAGCGTTTTCAATTATAGCCTTGCAATTTTACTGACAAGAACTCTTTGGAGGATATCAATAAAATTACATTGAGTGTGTTACCAAGATATCGACCCTCAATTTTCTCTCACGAAAATCCCTCCTTTGGGAGTAGATCTCGTTTGAGTCCATTGTCTAGTCTATCCTTGTAAGGAAGTATATTGCTTAATTCCATTCATGGACACCCCTTTGGGGGATTACCAAAAATAATTAAGCTCAACTAATCTTGGAAGCCATAGGTGTTACAAAAACACCTTCTCCCACTCAATTATTTAAGGCATGTGATTAAATCCCATATAATGATTTACCAAGTTATCTAGATGCCAATTTAGATACCTAAATCATTCAATGCATGTTCATACCAAAAGAGATATATGAGTGGCACTCCTATTCTATATGACATGTTATCATACAATAACAAATATTGTAATATTTAAGCATAAAATAAATAGCAACAATTTTGGCCCATCCTAGAAAAACAAATAAATTACATTGAAATAGAAATACAAGATCTTCGAGTGGCCCATCAACCATAAGCTCATCCTTCGGCCTCCTCCCTTAGGCTTGCACAGCCCACAACCCCACATAAGGGGCTGCCTTGCGCAGCCAATGAGACCACACAAGGCTGCCATGCGCAGCCCACCAAGGTTTGGGCTTGACATGCGTAGCCCAATCCACTCCTAGGGTGCGCACGGTGCTCGTTCTCGATTCCGGTTGCTTCGTTTTTCTTCGTGTCTTCAAATCTTCAACACCCAAATATATTACAGCGATATAAAATAATAAATACTGCAGGTATTCCTTCTTTTTTTTTTTTTTAATCACTGCAGTATTTTTACATAAAAAAAAACTGCACTTAAAAATAAAATAAAAAAAAACTGCAGTAGTATTAAAAAAATACTGCACATATATATAAAAAAAAAAATAAAACCTAGCAACTACCAAGAAGGAATTATGGTGATGATAGACCACCCTTCTTGTTACAATTCCATAACAAAAATACATTGAAAATCTAGGACCAAAATCGAGCAATAACAATCCACATAAAAACATATATAAATCCATACATCACATGTAATTATATATGCGAATACCTAGAGTGCCATCTCTTTCTAAAACATGCATAATCACAATAAAAAGAAATCGATCCACGTATATATACGTTAATTAATTAAAAGGGTTCAACCTGGCTCTGATACCAGTTGTAGGGAAAAATTGTACCCGCAGCGGAAGCGAGACTAAAAAAATAGTTTGAGTAGCTTTTAAAATTTTTCCAATTTTATGAACCTTAAACCCTTTTGATTAATTAAAGATATAAAAATAAACGAAAGATTAATACCTCTTGTCGCGTGATCCGATTGACTTGCGTCGATGGTAATCCGCAAGATCTTCAATCCTAGCACGAACGTGGATCACCTAGGAGCGTGGTCTCCCTTTCTTTGAATTGCAAACCTGTGATTGGATTAAACAAACTTTTCTTGATTCGTTAGTCCCAAAAACAATCTAAAGGAAACTAAGATTATTCTGGTCACTTTTGAGTTCTCAATCTTATGATCGAAACTCGCGTGAACCTTAATCGATATAGTATATACAAGCTTATTAATGAACAAGCAAACAATATACCATCAAAGAATAATCTATGTTCCTTTTGTTTTTAGTAGAATAATAGATCTCTAACTATGAGTTGAGAAGAAGAAGAAGAAGAAATAAAATTTTTGCACATAAACCCTAGTGGTGGCCGAAATTATAAGTTGCCTTATATAGGTGGCCAAATTTTTCTCTTCCTTTTTGCCTTAGGGTGGCCGAAATCTCTACCAAAAATAATTAGGGTTGCCGCAATTTTACTCCTAAAATATTGGAGATTTAGTTGCACCCTAATTCCTATTTAGTTTAAGATTTCCAAACCCTAATCAAACTCATAAATCTTTTATTCCTTATTTGACTAAAATAAAAGACTTCTTATTTGATTTAATAAATAAAATTAATTATTTATTCCCTTGTCAAACAAGTCTTCTAATTTAAGTATACTACTACCAATAGTATACCAATAGGAATCATATTTCCTATTTAGAAAAGATTTGTTACTTAATTAAACAATTAATTAATATATTAATTAATTCTTATTTAATTAAATAATGAAAACAAAATAATATTAAATGCTATTTTAGCACCTTGCCGCCCCACATGTATATATTGGGCCAAATATTGTTTTTCTTATTTCATTAAATCCATAGGACTTTAAATAAAAAGCCCACATGTGAACTAGACCCATTCTTACAAAAAGAAACAAGCCCACATGTCATCCATTAATATATAAATATAATTGTGCAGCCCATTACATAAATAATGTGCAAATTATATTCTTAATATATTAAATTGCAATTCTAGATGGACCTTAAATTGGTCCGGTAGAATATATCAAGTGATCCATGCAAGTCCGTGTGGATTGAGGATCTTGGCGGGCAATCTAAATTTAAGCTCCAATAGACATAACCTAATCACAATCAACAAATGATTCACTTAGGTCTGATCCATTAATTTTAGCTCATTCCACTAAAGAGCTAAAATTGAACTCTTAAATAAAGACAGAAAAGGAAGATGCTTCCTCATTCATACCCTAGACAATCATATTGGAGAAAGTGTATCCTCCTGATTAATATCAGTAATCGCCAAGAGTTCATAGACCGCCTATAACTCTCCAAGTTACCATATTTACTCATATGACCACATTTTGAACTTGGATATTTTGACTTGTCCAGAAGCCATGTTTTCAACAGACACTATTGAAAACTCAACGTTGAGATTTAATATCCAATTACCTCAAAACATCCATATGATGATATTATACTCTCATTTAATAAATGGAGCCACGATGTCCATATCTATAAATGAAGTCCTCTATCGATTAACAAATGAATATCACCAAACTATCGAGGATAGACTATGCGATATAATCGTACTCATTGATAGCTCAATTGATATCACCTGCAACCATAAGTCCATCATTTATCTCAGGATTAAGATAGACTCTCCGATTGTCCTGATAATGAAATTACTTTTATCTACTGACGGTTATAGATAAAGTATTTCATTGTGATCCTGTTCAATGCACCCAGTGCACTAGATCCTTTTGCTCGAAGACACTCAGATGATTTTAGACTCATCATATCTCATTTGATCCCACTCAAATGCTAGCAAAAGAATTCTACAACTTTAACAAGATAAAGGTGCCCAACCTTTAACTTAAGTTGTGAACGATATTCAAGACTAACTAAAGAATTGTGTCTACCACATACATATCCAGATGTATGAACAATTCTTCTTTTCTCATAGTCTTTAGACCTTATGATTATTTACTTTAACAATTATTAAACTATAAATGCTATAAGATTTGTTTAAAACAGAAATCACTTTATTAATATGAAAAAGATTGTTAATTACACTATTACACTCTTGCTATTGAGCCTAATCCTAACATAATGGTTATAGGTTGATGATTTGAAGCTTCAAAGAAAGATGTGACCAAAAGATCAATCAAGAAGTGGCCTTTGAAGTGGAATGGACATTATTGCACAATTAAGGTAATATAGACCTCATTCTTCTTCAAGGCAATAGGCACACGCACACAAATCATTCATAAGTGTCCCTGTATCATTGTGCACCTTTTATATAACACATTCACATATTTTTGTATGCTCATGCATTGAACTCAAATGCTCATACATTGTAGAATTGCATGTTCTAAGACTATGTCTAGGAAATGGCATTCATATGTGAATTTGCATTTGATTGTTTGTGTTTCTTATGTTTTGGACTTTTACATGATCTTATTTGATTCCTTATTGAGTCCCAGTCATTTCGGTTACTTATTCATTTAGTTTCGAGTCCAAACGATGTAGCTACGCTACTTTTCGTTCTTATTCGTTGAGTTGTGTTCGTCATCATTTTTCAAGATGAATTCTTAACCTTTTGTCAAAGTTTCATAGTCTTTATTGTGCATGAGGGAGTCACAATTTGTAATCTAAAAACAGATTTGAAATCAGAGTTCGGAGGCCCGTATACGGTCGAAGAACGTGGGAGGTGCGCGAGAGAGGTGAGCATGGCCACCTTGTGGGGAGGCCGTGTGACCCACAGCCAGACCAGCCCTTTGGTCTCATGTGGTCCATGCATCCCACACAGGGAATAGGCTGATGTGGCTTTGTTTTATTGGTCGAAATCCTTCCCTCTCTCTCTTCCTTTTAAATATTTCCATTTCCCTCCATTTCAAAAAGTGAAGAAAAGAAAGAAATCCTATCAGTTTTTCTCTCAAGAATTTTCTGATCTTCCAAACTCTATAACTTCTTCATATGAAGTCAGATTTGAGTGATTTAAGTTGAAGATTGTTCATAATCGAGTCCTCTACCTTTTCCAAGTGATCGTGCAGTCATTTGATTGAGTTTTCTAGGTGTTGTATCCAGAAATTCGTGACAACTCGTGATTGAGAGGTATTGACTTTATCTTTGTGATTTCTTCTTTTATAACCTTCAATTTGCTTGAGGTTTCTTCTTCTGTATGTATGTATATGTTTAGTGAATGCTATTGAGAAAGATAGCTTCATAATCAATCTTAACCAAAAGTCTAATTAGAGACACTTGTGAACTAGAATGTTTAATTCTATGATTTTCACATGTTTGAGTGTTGTATTGTGATTAGATTGACATCTAGGAATATTTGAGACTTGATTGAATGATTTTATGATTGATAATCCTTGAAATGTATTTTGATCCTTTGATTGATGATATCTAGGATTAAGGCTCTTATATGTGTTTTTAGAGATATCTAGGATTAAATTGATTTATCAATATATCCTTTCTCTAAATCCTTGGCTAGATTACTCATTGAATACTTTCTAGATTTCTAGCATTTATTTGTATGTGTATAACATCTTGAAATTGTGCTTCATGAATATGATAAATTCAAGTGTTATATGTGTGAATGGAATTATGAGCTTTTGTGTTTAGGTGTTTTCACATGCTCTAGTTTTATTCATGTCTTATATCCAGACTTTTATGCTTGTGTTCTCACATGTTTAGGTTTAGCTGTTCCATAGAATATTTTGATCACATGTTCTATGTTGTGTTAATTGTGATTTGCATCATTTGCATCACTCAGATCATTTGCCTTGAGGAAATGTTGAAGTCTCTTTCAAAGTGAGTGAAGCTTTATATTGAGCAAGAAGTCTTGGCTTGGAATGAGTTCCGGATAGCCAAGCAAAAGTCTTAGCAAGGAGTTACATACTCCGGATGGTTGAGCTAGGGGAGCTTAACTAGGATCCAAGTGATATAGATTGCTAAGTGAGGAAATCTTCCTAGAGGCTTGAGGGCCTAAGATAGGGAGTTGCTTCCTATAGGTGCAGGACACACCTTGGATAGGGAGTAGGCTTAGTGATTCACAAGCCTGAGGGTAGATTAGGATTTGATAGCTTGAGATGGATATCATAGAGTTGATAGTCTTGAGTGTGTATGTCCTTTTCATATAGTGGATTTGCTTTGCCGGTGGTTGTGGATTCAACCCGTGGATGTTTCCTCTTCGGAGGTTTACCATGTAAAAATCTTGTGTTCATTGTCTCTTTCTCTATCTCTTTTATATTGTGTATTTGTGTGTGTTAACTTGTTGAATATCATTTACTTGTATTGAATATTTGATCAAGTACTTGTAAAGAGTGATTTGTTAAACAATTCTCTTTAAATCAATTGGTATTTGTAATCTTTTATATTTGGTTGTTCTTGTATATTGATATATTTGATCTCTCTTGTAATAACTTTGAACAATATTGATATACAAGATATTCCTTGTTTTTGTGTTTTTGGTGATATTATACCTCATACAACAACTTGTCATATGTAGACATTGCTTTAATAATGATGTACCTATCTTGTCTATATATGAATGTTCCGTTTATATGTTGTATGTAAAGCTACTTTGAGGGAAAAACATAAGTTTGTTCAAGGGTTTGAAATTAGGCGAAAAACCTATTCACCCCCTAGGTACGCTTTAAGCAATTTAACCTTGTTTGTATACTTTCACTCAATTAAAGATTACATCCGGCAATCTAGGATGTTAAGTACACATGATATAAATAAATGTATGAGACAATTTGAATGAATAAACTACTTCTTTTATTTATGTTCAATTCACATTTACAAATTACAAGATTTAGGGCAAAAACCCCAACAATCTCCCACTTGCACTAAAACATGTGAGACATATCTCGTAACACTAGACCCTCTAGGTGACCTTCAAACACTTTAGCCGTTAAGGTCTTTGTAAATGGATTAGCAATTTGTACATCCTAACAGGATCAAATCCTGTCATGAATACACTAGCATATAGTTTCTCGTTCTCCGAAGATACCTGAGAATAGTCTTGACAACAACCCAATGATCCAATCCTGGGTTTGACTGGTATCTACTGGCTACTCCCACTGTGAAGCAGATGTCAAGTCTCGTGCATAACATTGCATACATGAGACTACCTACTGCTGACGCATAGGGAACACGTCTCATATCCTTAACTTCTTGAGATGTCTTAGGACACTGTTCCATAGACAAGTGAACTCCATGCCTGGAAGGTAAAATACCTTTCTTAGAGTTTTGCAATGAAAATCGCATAAGAGTCTTGTCGATATATGATGCCTAAGAAAGTGCTATAAATTTGTTCTTATGATCCCTTATAAGTTGGATCCCTAGAACATAACTCGCCCCTCCCAAATCTTTCATTTGGAATTGGCCAGCCCTTTACATCAAACAACACTCCCATATCATTCCCAATGAGTAGGATGTCATCTACTTATAGGACTAAGAAAACTACTTTCTTGTCAATGGTGCGTTTGTATACATAAGGCTTATCAATGTTTAGCTCGAAGCCATAGGTTTTGATCACATCATCAAACCTTATGTTCCATGATCTAGATGCTTGCTTAAGTCCATAAATGGATCTTTGCAACTTGTAAACTTTTTGCTCTTGATCTGGAGACACGAATCCTCTGGTTGCATCATGTAAATGCTTTGATCAAGATTGCCATTCAAGAATGCAGTCTTAACGTCCATTTGCCAAATTTCATAATCAAAATAGGTATCAATGGATAAGAGAATCCAAATAGACTTAAATATGGCTACTGGCGAGAAGGTCTCTTCATAATCGACCCCCTCTTTTTGGGTATAACCCTTGGCCACTAGCCTTGCCTTGAAGGTCTCTACCTTCCAATCTACTCCTCTATTTCTCTTGTAGATCCATTTACACCCTATGGGTTTTACCCTATCTGGTAAGTCTACAAGTTCCCAGACTGAGTTAGAGTACATGGACTCCATCTCGAGATTCATGGCTTTAAGTCATTCCTCTTTATCATGATCTTCCATTGCATTCTTAAATGTAAATGGGTCATCCACATTATTAGCAGAGACAATATCTTGTCCCTCACTTACACCCAAATAGCGTTCAAGCTGTCTCACAACCTTTTCACTATGTCTAGGTGGTAGTGTATCCTGACTAGGAATCATCTGACTCTCAGATGTTAATGGATCAACAACTCTTGTTGACTGAGAACTGGTCTCACCAAGCTCCAACTCATTCAATACAATTTTAGAACGAGGCTTATGGTCACTAATATAGTTATCTTCAAGAAACGTTGCATTTGTCGATACAAACACTTTGATATCTTCAAGACTATAGAAGTATCCACCTTTAGTCTCCTTGGAGTATCCTACAAACAAGCAAACCATAGACTTGGGTTCTAGCTTTCCACTTCTGTTCTTCAGCACGTGTGCTGGACACCCCTATAGGCGAAAATGCCGTAAACTAACTTTACAACCATTCTACAACTCTAGAGGAGTCTTAGGAACATATTTGGATGGCACTACATTAAAAATGTATGCCGCTGTTTGTAACGCATATCCCCAAAAGGAATTTGGTAATGATGAGAAACTAATCATAGATCTCACCATTTCTATTAGGGTTCTATTTCTTCTCTACGTGACATCATTCTGCTGAGGTGTACCAAGAGTTGTGAGTCTTGATAGTCTTTCCTTGCTGATTCTTAACTTCGGCTCTAAATTCTTTAAACTTTTCAAAAGTTTCTGACTTTCGTTCCATTAGGTAGTTATATTCGTATCTTGAGTAGTCATCTATAAATGTGACATAATACTCATAACCACCCCTTGCTTTAACATTCATCAATCCACAGATGTCTGAATGTATAAGCTCTAGTGTTTTTTTTTTCAGCTCTAGGTCTTTTCCAATAAAAGGTCTCTTGGTCATTTTATCTTCTAAAAAGGATTCATAGACAGGTAAGGTACCAACCTTTAACTCACTTAAAGGTTCACTTTTCACTAGTCTGTTTATCCGGTTAAGGTTAATATGACCAAGCCTTAGATGCCAGAGATACGTTTCGTTTTCTGAAGAAATCTTATGTCGTTTAGTTTTTGGTTTTTCAACCTTAAACATTTTGGTGTTGAGCAATGTTGTATGTATTAACGGTCTTAACACATATAAATTATTTTCATTAATTCCTGAACAAATATTCAGACCATTCTTTGCAATAATAACTAATTTATTATCAAAAGAAATAGAATATAATTGTTCTAAGAAACGGAAATTAAATTCCATGTAAATCCAGGAATGAAAAATACACTGTCCAACAATATAAAATTATCATTACAAAAAAAGCAATCTAATTACACCCATTACTTGTGTCGACATGACATCCCTTGACCCCACACGCATAGAGAAGGCTCCCTCCTCAAGCTGTGTCAAAGAATCAGTCCACTGCAAAAAAGAACAAACATGGTTAGTGGCCCCCAAATCAACTATCCAAGGTGAAGAATCATCTTCCACAAAACACGACTCAAGAACAAGTAAATCATATTTACCTTTCATTTTCTTCTTCTTAGCTACCTCTTCCAGATACTGAGGACAGTTCCTCTTCCAGTGCCCGACTTTGTCACAATGGAAACATTTTCCCTGGCTCTTGTCAATGGAGGCGCCTTTCTTTTTGCTCTGGGCTTTCTTGGGTTTAGGCTTACCCTTCGCTTTCCCAGTATACCTCTTCCTCTTCTTGTTATTAGAGAAAGATGGTTCAGTAACATTTGCCTCACCGGTCTTGTCCTTGCTGTCCTTAGTCAAGGACTCAAAGTTAATGAGCTCATTGAGCAACTGTGTGAGACTGAACCTAAGCTTGTTCATCCCATAGTTGCTCTTGAAATGAACGAAACTCTTCGGAAGAGTCGTCAGTATGATGCTCACCTGACTGGATTCATCAATGGCCCCACCATTGATTTCTACCGTGTTGAAGTAGGACATCATGTTCAGGACATGTTCTCGAACTGATGTACCATTCTTCATATGAGCGAGCATAGCGGAACGAACAGCTTCGTGCTGCTTTTGCTCAGAGGGTTGCCCGAACATAGCCTACAATGACTCTATTATTTCGAATGCGGAAGTCATTGCTTCGTGCTTTGTGACAAGCAAGTCTATCATATTAGCTAACAGATATGTTCGGGCTTTCTCATCAGATGAGACCTATTTCTCGTATGTGTCACGAACTTTTTGTAAGGAAAAATACCGTAGTACATGCAGCGGAAGCGAGACTAAAAATAGATTTAGTAACTTTAAAATTTTTTCCTTTTTATGAACCTTAACACTTTAATTAATTAAACATATATATAATCAACAAAAGAAGAATACCTTTTGTCGCGTGATCCGATTGACTTACGTCGATGATAATCCGCAAGATCTTCAATCCTAGCACAAATGTGAATCACCTAAGAGCGTGGTCTCCCTTTTTCTTTGAATTGCAAACCTGAGAATGGACAAACAAAATTTTCTTTTCTTTTTGTTAGTCACAAAACAATCAAAAGAAGACTAAGATTATTCCAGTCACTTTTGAGTTCTCAATCTAATGATCGAAACTCGCGTGAACCTAAATCGATGTTGTACACACAAGCTTATTGATGAACAAACAATTAGTGTACCATCAAAGAATAATCTATTCACTCTTTTTTGTTTTAGTGGAATAAAAAAAACTTTTCTATGAATTGAGAAGAAGAAGAAGATTGAATCAAGTACCACACCCTCTCTTTTTCACATCGGTGGCCGAATTCTATAAGTCCACATATATATGTGGCCAAATTTTCTTCCTCTTTTCCTTTTAGGGTGGCCGAAAATCTTCCTACAAAATGGACTAGGGTTGCCGCAAATCACAAGCCAAAAAAGGAGTTTGTGTTGCACCCTAATTCATATCTAGTTTAAGACTTCAAACCCTAATCCAACTCATAGATGTTTTATTCTTTTATTTGACTAAATAAAAAATACTTCTTATTTGATTAAATAAATAAAATTAATTATTTATTTTCTTATCAAACAAGTCTTTTAATTTTAGTATACTACTACCAATAGTATAACTCTAGGAATCATATTTGCTAATCAGAAAAGATTTGTTTCTTAATTAAACAATTAATTAATAAATCAATTAATTCCTGATGTAGCAGAAGCTCTTTCGAGAAAAACCTACGTAAAACGATTAGAAACAACCTACTAACGTTCCATTGATTTGCGCACAAATACCGGAAAATTAGGCTTCAATTCGTTGATTCTCAAAGAATACCGAAATTGGAATAACTAGAGAAAACTCTAAATTTTATTAATCAAAAACTGAATGGCCAATTCGGCCTACATCTTTATTTAAAGTAAGCAAAACCTAAACCTAAACCTAAACCTAATCGAATTCCTTGGAAAGCAAGAAAAACGAATTAAAATCAGAAAATTACCAAAAAAGGCAAAAACGAAAGCAAAAACTGATTCTACTGAGAATCCTAAACACTCAAGAATTGACGGAAGTCGATTCGGAATTGGGAAACTCAAATTAAAGCAAAAACAAAACTTTCCTAAAATAGCAAAAACACCAATTTGAAGGCATAAACGACGGAATTTGCCTAAAAAAGGACGTGCTTATGCAGCAAAGCTGCGTAGTAGTTCCGGAAACGCCGAAACGCCTCAGCTGTCAAAATTTCAAATCAATCTGATTCCGTCGCCCGGGTTTGGTCTTACTTGGCTTGTTTCAAATCCCACCCCTCCAAATAATCTAATGCCAGTCGGTCCACTGCTGCCACATCAATTCCTATTTAATTAAAACAATGAAACAAAATAATATATTAGGTTAAATAAACACCTTGCTGCCCCATTCATACAAATTGGGCCATATATTATTTTCTTATTTCATTTAATCCATTGGACTTTAAATAAAAAGCCCACATGTGAACCAGACCCATTCTTACTAAAAGAAACAAGTCCACATGCCTTTCATTAATATATTAATATAATTGAGCAGCCCATTAAATAAATAATGTGCAAATTATATTCTTAATATATTAAATGCAATTCTAAATGGACCCATAAATTGGTCTGGTAGAATATATCAAGTGATCCATGCAAGTCCGTATGGATTGGGGATCTTGGCGGGCTATCTAAATTTAAGCTTCAATAGACATAACCTAATCACAATCAACAAATGATTCACTTAGGTCCGATCCATTAATTTTAACTCATTCCACTAAATAGCTAAAATTGAACTCTTAAATAAAGACAGAAAAGGAAGATGTTCCTCATTCATACCCTAGACAATCATGTTGGAGATAGTGTTTCCTCGCGATTAATATCAGTAATCGCCAAGAGTTCATAGACCGCCTATAACTCTCCAAGTTACCATATTTACTCATATGACCACGTTTTGAACTTGGATATTTTGACTTGTCCAGAGGTCATGTTTTTAATAGACATTATCAAAAACTCAACGTTGAGATTTAATATCCAATTACCTCAAAACATCCATATGATGATATTATACTCTCATTTAATAAATGGAGCCAGGATGTCCATATCTATAAATGAAGTCCTCTATCGATTAACAAATGAATATCACCAAACTATCTAGGATAGACTATGCGATATAATCGTACTCATTGATAACTCAAATGATATCACTTGCAACCATAAGTCCATCATTTATCTCAGGATTAAGATAGACTCTCCGATTGTCCTGATAATGAAAAGACTTTTATCTACTGACGGTTATAGATAAAGTATTTCATTGTGATCAAGTTCAGTGCACCCAGTGCACTAGATTCTTTTGCTCGAAGACACTCCGATGATTTTAGACTCATCGTATCTCATTGGATCTCACTCAAATGCTAGCAAAAGAATTCTACAACTTTAACAAGATAAAGGTGCCCAACCTTTAACTTAAGTTGTGAACAATATTCAAGACTAACTAAAGAATTGTGTCTAACACATGCGCAGGACAACCAAATATCCTTAAGTGTTGTAAACTAGGCTTGCGCCCAGTCTACAACTCATGCAGTGTTTTAGGAACAAACTTAGATGGTACATCGTTTAAAATGTATACAGCAGTTTGTAAAGCATATCCCCAAAAAGAAATATGAGGTGTTGAATAACTCAACATAGACCTAACCATATCCAAAAGAGTTCTATTTCTCCTTTCTGCTACCCCATTTTGTTGAGGTGTACCTGGTGCAGAAAACTGAGAAACTATCCCATTATCAATAAGATAGTGCTGAAACTCACCAGATAGATATTCTCCACCACGATCAGATCTCAAGATTTTTATGTGTTTCTCAAGCTGATTTTCCACTTCTGCTTTGAATGCTTTGAACATGTCAAAAGCATCCGACTTACGTTGTATGAGATACACATAGCCAAATCTCGAGTAATCATCTGTGAAAGTGATGAAGTACTCATATCCACCTCTAGCTTGAATGCTCATAGGTCCACATACATCAGTGTGTATCAATCCTAAACATTCAGGGGCTCTGGCACCTTTGGCAGAGAACGTCCTTTTGGTCATTTTACCTTCCAAATAAGATTCACAAGTTGGTAGACCATCAACCTTTAAGTCACTCAAAGGTCCGTCACATACCAATCTTTTAATCCTATTAAGGTTAATATGACCTAGGCGTAAATGCCATAGGTAGGTTTCATCTTTTGATAATTTAACTCTTTTATGATTAGGTTCCGTTATTCCTGTGTCTAACGAGTGAGAGATATTTCTATGCAAAAAGTATAGACCGTTTTCCAATGTACCTTGGCAAATAATTTTGTCATTCTTACTAATAATAAAAACTTTATTAAAAGTAACCGAATATCCAAATTTATTCAAACAAGAAACTGAAATTAAATTCCTCTTGAATTGAGGTACATAATAAACGTCAATCAAATCTAAATGCCTTCTAGAATCCAAATAAACTTTAATATCTCCCACTGCACTTGCAGACACTAACGTTCCGTTGCCCAAGCGCAAATTGATTTCATTCTTACTCAGCCTTTTCCATTCTTGGAACCCCTGCAAGGAATAACAAACATGATTAGTGGCTCCAGAGTCTATGATCCAAGAATCTGTAGAATCTGCCAAAAAACATGTTTCAAGATAATTCACATTACCTTCTTCCTTCTTGTTCTGGGACTTTGGGGAATTTCTTTTCCAATGTCCCTTTTCACCACAAAGGAAGCATTTCCCTTTGATCTTGGTTACTTTCTTGGTCTCCTTCTTGGTAGGCCCAAGTTGCTTTTTCTTCTGTTATTTCTTGACCTTCTGACAGGTCTTAACAGTAGCAACTTTACCAACCATAAAAATTCAACGTTGATCCAACACCCATAAATGTTACGCCTCATTTGGGAGTTCGCACCATTTACTAGTTAGACTAGGTCCCACCTAATTGTTAACATAACAACCAGCGTTTGCAATTTTAGCCTTGCAATTTTACTGACAAGAACTCTTGAGAGGATATCAATAAAATTACATTGAGTGCGTTACCAAGATATCGACCCTCAATTTTCTCTCACGAAAATCCCTCTGTGGGGAGTAGATCTCGTTTGAGTCCATTGTCTAGTCTATCCTTGTAAGGAAGTATATTGCTAAATTCCATTCATAGACGCCCCTTGGGGGGATTACCAATAAATAATTAAGCTCAACTAACCTTGGAGGCCATAGGTGTTACAAAAACACCTTCTCCCACTCAATTATTTAAGGCGTGTGATTAAATCCCATAGAATGATTTACCAAGTTATCTAGATGCCAATTTAGATACCTAAATCATTCAATGCATGTTCATACCAAAAGAGATATATGAGTGGCTCTCCTATTCTATATGTCATGTTATCATACAATAACAAATATTGTAATATTTAAGCAAAAATTAAATAGCAACAATTTTGGCCCATCCTAGAAAAACAAGTAAATTACAATAATTTAGGAATACAAGATCTTCAAGTGGCCCATCAACCATACACTCATCCTTCGGCCTCCTCCCATGGGCGTGCACAGCCCACAACCCAACAAAGGGGCTGCCATGCGCAGCCCATAAGGCCACACAAGGCTGCCGTGCGTAGCCCACCATGTAATGGGCTTGCCATGTGCAGCCCAATCCACTCCTAGGGTGCGCACGGTGCTCATTCTTGGTTCCGGTTGCTTCACGTCTTCGATTCTTCGATGTAGAACGTATTACAACTTTATTTAAACAATAATATACTGCAGAATTATTTTATTTTTTAATTACTGCAGTACTTTTTACAAAAAAAAAAAAAAAAAAAAAAAAAAAAAAAAAAAAAACTGCACAAAAAATTATAAAAAAAAATTGCAGTAAAAAAACTGCACTTAAAATAAACAAAAGAAAAAAAACATAGCAACTACCAAGAAGGAATTATGGCGATGATAGACCACCCTTCTTGTTACAATTCCGAAATTAAAATTACATTGAAAATCTAGGACCAAAATTGAGCAATAACAATCCACATAAAACATATATAAATCCATACATCCACATGTAATTATATATGCGAATACCTAGAGTGCCATCTCTTTCAAACATGCATAATCACAATAAAAAGAAATAGATTCATGTATATATACGTTAATTAATTAAAAAGGGTTCAACCTGGCTCTGATACCAATTGTTAGGAAAAACAAGTGCACGCAGCGGAAGCGAGACTAAAGAATAGCTTTAGAAGCTTTTAAAAAATTTTCCTTTTTATGAACATTAACCCTTTAATTAATTAAACATATATATAATCAAGAAAAGAAGAATACCTTTTGTCACGTGATCCGATTGACTTACGTCGATGGTAATCCGCAAGATCTTCAATCCTAGCACGAACGTGAATCACCTAGGAGCGTGGTCTCCCTTTTTCTTTGAATTGCAAACTTGAGAATGGACAAACAAACTTTTCTTTTCTTTTGTTAGTCAAAAAACAATCAAAAGAAGACTAAGATTATTCCGATCACTTTTGAGTTCTCAATCTAATGATCGAAACTCATGTGAACCTAAATCGATGTTGTACACACAAGCTTATTGATGAACAAGCAATTAGTGTACCATCAAAAATAATCTATTCACTCTTTTTTTTTTTGGTTTTAGTAGAATAAAAATCCTGTCTATGAATTGAGAAGAAGAAGAAAATTGAATCAAGCACCACACCCACTAATTTTCTAAGTGGCCGAATTCTCTTCTCCTTTTCCTTTTAGGGTGGCCGAAATCCTTCTCCCAAAAGTACTAGGGTTGCCGCAAATTACACTCCAAAAATAAAGGAGTTTTAGTTGCACCCTAATTCACTTCTAGTTTTAAGACTTAAAACCCTAATCCAACTCATAGATATTTTTATTCTTTTATTTGACTAAATAAAAAGACTTCTTATTTGATGAAATAAATAAAATTAATTATTTATTTTCTTATCAAACAAGTCTTTTAATTTTAGTATACTACAACCAATAGTATAACTCTAGGAATCATATTTCCTAATCAGAAAAGATTTGTTTCTTAATTAAACAATTAATTAATAAATCAATTAATTCCTATTTAATTAAAACAACGAAACAAAATAATATATTAGGTTAAATAAACACCTTGCCACCCCAGTCATACAAATTGGGCCATATTTTATTTTCTTATTTCATTTAATCCATTGGACTT
This sequence comes from Acer campestre, assembly GCA_954870605.1. Lineage (NCBI taxonomy): Eukaryota > Viridiplantae > Streptophyta > Magnoliopsida > Sapindales > Sapindaceae > Acer > Acer campestre. The sequence continues at coordinate 3,264,028 of OX940805.1, forward strand.
TAAATAAAAAGCCCACATGTGAACCAGATCCATTCTTACTAAAAGAAACAAGCCCACATGCCTTTCATTAATATATTAATATAATTGAGCAGCCCATTAAATAAATAATGTGCAAATTATATTCTTAATATATTAAATGCAATTCTAAATGGACCCATAAATTGGTCCGGCATAATATATCAAGTGATCCATACAAGTCCGTGTGGATTGGGGATCTTGGCGGGCTATCTAAATTTAAGCTTCAATAGACATAACCTAATCACAATCAACAAATGATTCAGTTAGGTCCGATCCATTAATTTTAACTCATTCCACTAAAGAGCTAAAATTGAACTCTTAAATAAAGACAGAAAAGGAAGATGTTCCTCATTCATACCCTAGACAATCATGTTGGAGATAATGTATCCTCGTGATTAATATCAGTAATCGCCAAGAGTTCATAGACCGCCTATAACTCTCCAAGTTACCATATTTACTCATATGACCACGTTTTGAACTTGGATATTTTGACTTGTCCAGACGCCATGTTTTCAATAGACACTATCGAAAACTGAACGTTGAGATTTAATATCCAATTACCTCAAAACATCCATATGATGATGTTATACTCTCATTTAATAAATGGAGCCACGATATCCATATCTATAAATGAAGTTCTCTATCGATTAACAAATGAATATCACCAAACTATCGAGGATAGACTATGCGATATAATCGTACTCATTGATAACTCAAATGATATCACTTGCAACCATAAGTCCATCATTTATCTCAGGATTAAGATAGACTCTCCGATTGTCCTGATAATGAAAAGACTTTTATCTACTGACGGTTATAGATAAAGTATTTCATTGTGATCCAGTTCAATGCACCCAGTGCACTAGATTCTTTTGCTCGAAGACACTCCGATGATTTTAGACTCATCATATCTCATTTGATCCCACTCAAATGCTAGCAAAAGAATTCTACAACTTTAACAAGATAAAGGTGCCCAACCTTTAACTTAAGTTGTGAACAATATTCAAGACTAACTAAAGAATTGTGTCTACCACATACATATCCAGATGTACGAACAATTCTTCTTTTCTCATAGTCTTTAGACCTTATGATTATTTACTTTGACAATTATAATATTAAACTATAAATGCTATAAGATTTGTTTAAACCAAAAATCACTTTGTTAATATGAAAAAGATTGTTACTTACAATATTACACTCTTGCTATTGAGCATAATCCTAACATCTTTTTCTCCTACTTCTTCACCTTCAACACTAGAAGACTCCTTAGCACAATTATGAAAATAATTGTGCTCTACATTCTCACCCTTCCAATGGATGGTGGTAGCTTCTTCTAGCATAGGTGGATTTGGGAACTCTTGGCTCTCTTGTGCTTGTGTGGCTTCCATGATAGCTCCAAGGTGCACTCCTATTCTTCTCAACGAAGCTTCTAATCCCAAAAACCTAAGTGCACTTGCCTCCAAACATCCATTCAAAGGATGCTCGTATGTCATTTGTAATGCTCGGAAGGCCTTTAGCATTTCTTCCTCGGGAATCCCATCCTTCGGCCTCAAATTGGAAGAATTCGAGTCATGAGCTCTTTCTTCCTTCGAGTGCCTTGAGGCAATTAACTCCTTGTCCCAGTTGAATATGGCCAATTGCAAGTCAGAAGGATCCATTGTTCCTAAAAAGAAAAATAAAAGAAAAACGAAAACAAGACTATAAAATCTAAAGATAACAAAAATGACTAACAACTAAAAAAATAAATCTAACTATAAAAATGAATAACAAAAGAAATATGAAAATTCTAAACTACAAAGAAAAGCTAAGTAATTCAACAATCGCTTCAATTCCCCGGCAGCGGCGCCAATTTTGATGAGCCATCGTTGTGGTACTCAATAAAATGATAACTAAATGTGTTTATTTTGAAAACCTTTTTAAACCACTTAAAAATCCACTTAGATAGAAAATTAGTAAAGTGGTAAGTAGGATTCGTTCCAAAGGGATTTAGAGTGATTAGTTGAATTAATTAGCTAATCTAAATGCGATAAAATAAATCATAGATAAATGAATGAATGAATGGGTTATCAAGCCATCAAACATTCATGTAAAATAGACCTAATAAAACTAATAAAATGAAATGCTCAACAAATCTAGATAAGATAGATGAAATAAACAATTAATAGGAATTCTAGGGAAATGATAGAGTAGCTAATGGACTATGAGCAATTCATACATGGCTTCTTTAATGCACTATCTACACAATAAAAGACCGATCTCATTCGAACGTGTTGTTTAGGTCGTCACTACGAACCCTAAACAACTTCCCACCGCAATGCCTAACCGATTAAGGAGAGGGGGTCATAGCGGGATTGGTTAGTGATGATCGAATGGTCTAGGCAATCGAGGTTGATCACCCCTCCAAAAGCCTATCCTATTCACTATGTTCTCTAATCAATTAAGTGTGTCAATAACTCAACCAATTTTATCACAAATTAATCCTACAACATATTGTAATTAACAAGTGTGTCCATAACTCAATTAATCACATAAGTGCAAGATCTTATTAAAAAGTAAATAAAACTTAAATCATGCAAACATAATATTCAAAGCCTTAATAAATACTCATGTCCAAAAGGTCTCTCAAATCATCCCCTAAAATGGGGGTTTTAATTAAACATAAATACAAACAAGTAAAGGAAGTAAAATGGAGAGAAATCACCCTTGGCTCTCTCTTGTAAGCTTGATCCTTCCTTGAGCTTCCTTGCTTGAATCTTGTAAAAAGAGTGGGTGTTGAGGATATGTCTAGATAGGTGGAGTCATATGGAAAGTGACAAAGGAAAGGGGTGGAGAAGATGGAAGGAGAGGAATGATTTAGGTGGAGTAATCTAGATGTTGAGTTTTAGGTAGAGGAGAAATGGAGGGATTAGGAATGGTAGAAAGGAGGTTTCTTGGCTATCAAGAGATGTCAAGAGTTTTCATTTTCAGCATAAAATGGTGTATTTATATGTTAGAAAAGCTAGGGTATGAAATGGGCATGAAAGGACAAGAATACCCCACAAAAATGGCTTGAAAAACGTCCATTTTGCTGCTTCTAGAAAGTGGAGTTTGCCCTGTAGTTGCCATGGCGATAGGGAATGCACAGCAGATACTAAAATGGGCATAACTTTCTTTAGAAGACTCGGAATCGCAATTCATAAAAAGTGCTGGAAAGAAGACTTCCGGGGCTTTCCGAATATTTGTAAACTGAAATGTGATTTGATTTGAAGAGAGAGATATACCTCTTTGAAGTTTGATGATCTACACACACTTTTTACAATTTCAACCCCTTTCGCCACCAAATCCCATGTCTTGCCCGAAATACACTAAATGCCTATAATTGACTAGCAATGAGCCATTAGACACCAAAATACACTAGAAAACAAGCTAAAGGATACGGAATTGAGGGCCAAAATCATAACAATTTTGGTTCGATCAATGCTCTAGGGCACATGATGGGAACAAGCGTTTCTTCGAGACTCTTGTCATAGAGGAAGGGGGATGTTTCACCTTTGGTAATGGATCAAAAAATAGAGTTGTAGGGAAAGGAACCATTTTCATTCCCGGATTACCTTCCTTGTCCAATGCTTTATATGTTGATGGCTTGAAAGTCAATTTGATAAGCATTTCTCATCTTAATGATAAAGGATTTTCTGTCTTATTTAGCAAAAATGATTGCTCAATCCTTAAGCTCGATGGACAAACCTTATTGAAATGTATGAGATCTAGCGACAATTGCTATTGTCATAAGGCTAGAGTGGTCTCTTGTAATATGTCCAAGGATGAGAAAATTGAGTTATGGCATGAAAGACTTGGCCACATGAACTATCGGGATTTACGAATCTTAGATAAGTTCAATGTTGTGCCTGGCTTTCCCAAGCTTGGGAAGAAAGTCAATGGTGTTTGTGGACATTGTCAACAAGGAAAACAAACCAAAAGCATGTGCAAAAAAAGACAAGTATCTCTCCACCAAGGAGCCCCTAGAGCTTCTCCACATGGATCTTATTGGTCCCATGCAAACCGCAAGTTTAGGTGGAAAGAGATACATTTTTGTTTGTGTTGATGATTTCTCTAGGTTCACATAGACATATTTTCTTAGAGAAAAATCTGAAAATTTTGATAAGTTTAAAATGCTTTGCAATAAACTTGAAAATGAAAAAGACTCAAACATTTAAAGCATTAAAGAAGTGACCATGGGAGGAGTTTGAGAATGACTACTCTGAAAGCTATTGCAATAGCTTAGGCATCTCCCATGAGTTTTCGACACCTCAACAAAATGGAGTTGTTGAGAGAAAGAATAACATATGGGCCGAAGCCGTAAATACAACTTGCTCTATAGGATATAGAGTTTTCCTAAGGTCCGACACTAGGCAAACCTCCTATGAGTTAAGGAGAGGTAAAAAGCCATAGGTTAGCTACTTCCACACTTTTGGAAGCAAATGCTACATTTTAAATGACCGTGATCAACTTGCAAGTTTGATGCCAAGAGTGATGATGGTATCTTTATTGGCTAGGCCTTGAATAATAGAGCCTATAGAGTTTTCAATTTGAAGACTTAGAGCATCATGGAATCATCAAATGCTGTCTTTGATGATAATAGGCTCAACTCTAGTGACCATGATGAGGAGGTTATTGTAGTAGATAACTCTCCTTTGGAGAAGGTTGTGGAGACTCCTATTGTTGGGATGTCTAACCTTGATGAAGAGGACACATAACCTTTTGATAGAGTTCCTCTCTTGAACTCTAATGAACCCGCTCCATAAGTTAGAAGACTCCATAACAAATATGATGTTATTGGAGGTGTGAATGAGGGTGTTAGAACTAAGTGTCAAATAGCTAATCTTATTAGCTACACTTGTTACACCTGTCAAATTGAACCCAAAAAGGTTGATGAAGCCTTAAAAGATGAATTTTGGGTACTTGCCATGCAAGAAGAGCTAAATCAATTTGAAAGAAATGAGGTTTGGATTTTAGTTCCTAGGCCTAAGACCACTAATGTCATAGGTACCAAATGGATATATAGGAACAAATCTGATGAGGATGGCAACATTGTGCGTAATAAGGCAAGGCTTGTTGCACAAGGGTACTCTCAAAATGAGGGTATTGACTTTGAGGAGACATTTGCTCATGTTTCCCGTTTAGAGTCTATTAGGCTTCTCTTATCCATTTCTTGTGTGCACAAGTTTGAATTGCACCAAATGGATGTGAAGAGTGCCTTCCTCAATGGCTTCTTGCAAGAGGAAGTGTTTGTTAAGCAACTTAAGGGGTTTGTGGATGCACACCACCCCAACCATGTCTGTCGCCTCAAGAAGGTTTTATATGAGTTGAAGCAAGCATCAAGGGCTTAGTATCCTTGATTTGTATTGGCTTGATTCCATTGCAAAACTCTCTATTTTTGTAATAGTTGTTGCTAAGGTGATTCTTGGAGAAAAGAAGCTTCAAAGGTGAAGAAGCAATCTTGTGCAAATATCGTCTTTAAGGAGAACATTGCATACTTGGATGCTAAGGTATCAAGATTCTTCTTCCTCTTGCAAGGCATAAGCGCACACACACACAATTCATACATGTGGGTCCCTACATCATAGTTCAAACATTTGGTATAACACATTCACACTCATTTAAGTATGCATATGCATAATTCTCATATAGACAAACATTGTAGAATTGCATGTTTTATGACTATCGCTTGGATATGGCATGCTTGTGTGATATTATGTTTATTTGTTTGTGTTTCTTGTATTTTGGACTTGAACATGATCTCATTTTATTCCTTATTGAGTCTCGATCATTTCGGTTACTCATTCATAAGGTTTCGAGTCCAAACGATGTAACTAAGCTACTTTGCGTTCTCATTCATTCAGTTGTCTTCGTCGTCATTTTTAGAGATGAATTCTCAACCTTTTATCAAAGTTTTGTAGTCTTTGTTGTGCATGAGAGATTCATGGTTTGTAATCCAAAAACAAATTCGAATTCATAGTTCGAAAACCCAAATACAGCTGAAGAATGCGAGAGGAGCATGAGGGAGCTTGCTCGGCCAAAGGCCAAGCAAGGAGGACCACGTGTGGGCCATGTGTGCCACACGGCCAGAGTCCCTCTCTGCCCATGTGTGCCATAGGTGGACCACACATTACTGGTGACATGGCTCTTTTTGATTGGCCACCGAATCCCTCTTTTCTCCATCTTTTTTCCCTCTATATATATTTGAAATCTCGAGCAGAATTCTACACTACTTTTGATTTCTTATTTTGATCATATCTCTCTCATTTCAACTTCGAATCAAGTGATTCAAATGCCAAAAATGTTGATCTTGAAGAGAGGAACAAGTGTCAAGTATTTTTCGAGTCTAAAGATGTCCAGGTTTAATGCAGTTATCTGATTTCAGTTTGTGGTTCATCTTTGTGTATGGTAATCATCTTCTCTACATTTTTCTTATGATCAACTTCATGGGTCTACTTTATTGATTGATGAAAAATGTTTAGAATGTCTTTGATTCCATTTTTAGACTTGTTTGATTGATTTTTGTGTTTATCCTTTGTGATTTCATATGAACATCTTTTTGATAAACTTGAAGAACATGAACTTGATTCTAGAAATATTTTTTGTTCTTGAGCTTGATTGTTGATTTCTAGGTTTTTGTCACATGTTCATGAACTATGATTTTTGATTGTGATATCTATCATTTAAATCTAGTTCTTGTTTGGATTGATTATGTTGTGGATTTCAAGTGTTAACTTGTTCACTTGATTTCAAAGCTAGTTTTGTGATTTCTATTGAAAACTTGTTACTCTAGCTTCGATTGACATGTTTAGGTTTCTAGATATTTTTTTGAATGACTTTGAATGTCTAATCACATGTTCATAAGAATTAGTTACATTTACTTGTGAGTGTGATTTGTGCAAATATAATTCTTCATAGAGTGTGTATGATCTACTTGCTCTATTTGCATGTGTTTGCATCATTTGCATCACTTAGATCATTGCCTTGTGGAAAGGTTGAAGTCTCTTGTTAAGGTGAGTGAAGCCTTAGGTTGAGTAAGAAGACTTGGCTAGGAATGTGTTTCAAATAGCCTAGCAAAAGTCTTAGCAAGGAGTTTGGTACTCCGGATGGTTGAGCTAGGTAAGCTTGACTAGGATCTCTTTATCTAGATTGCTAAGTAAGGAAATCTTCTCAGAGGCTTGTGAGCCTTGGATAGGAAGTTGCTTCCTAAAGGTGTATGACACACCTTGGATAGGAAGTAGGCTCAGTAAATCACTAGCCCGAGGGTTGATTAGGAGGTGATAGCTTAGGCTAGATATCATTATGTTGATAGCCTTGAGTGTGTAAGTCCTTTTCTTATAGTAGATTTGTTTTGCCAATGGTTGTGGTATCAACCCGTGAATGTTTCCTCTTTGAGGTCTTATCACGTAAAAACATTGTGTCTTATTTTCGCTTTAAGTTTCTTTATCTTCCATATGTTCACATGCATTGATTCATTTGTATATTGATGTTCACATGTATTGATGCATACTATACAATTGTTATATCATATAAAGTGTTCATTTCATTCTTGTATTCTGCAATTTTTAATTATTGGAAGAATTTGGGCCTATACCTATTCACCCCCTCTAGGTATATTATACACTATTTCTTTAAGGTGTAAGGTCTCATGTATTGATTGGCTTATTTCGTGGACAAACCACATATTGGGGTTTCTGATATAAGGGTAGCTTAGGCTCTCAAGACCTCAAGAGAAAAAGCACTCCAAAGGTAAATTTCTAGTGCTTACTTGCAAATGAAGAGATGTAGTTGCACACACACACAACTCATGCATATATGTATATCTTGTATATTGTGTATGTTCTATAGGTGCATTAATGTTCATTAATCTCTCTTCATGCTTGCTCATATGATTACATCTTGTGTTGATTAATTGCCTTGTCACATTTAGGCATTTAGGATGCATCATACTGATGGGCGCTATTCAAAGCGTTATACATAGCGTTGTTTGAACAGCGCCTATCCGTGACCTGGTGAGGCTTAGCATAGGCGTTGTACAGACCTGATGCATTTTTATTGGTCACTGTTAGGTTGCTGTACAAAACGTTGTACGTACAACGACACTTTATTTCCCGAGAAGAATAGAGTTGTGGCGTTGTTGAGTTGCTGTTTAGAAGCGCTCTACGAATAGTGCCAATGAAAAATGTTCTTCATTTTTCCCAGGTAGGCACTATACAAGTCGCTCTGAAAATAAATAATAATGAGTGGGGGGGGGGGGGGGGGGGTGAATAGATTTTAATCCCTTTTTACCAATTTTTGAGATTAGTCAATATTACAAAATCAACCCCAACTAGTCAACAACTAAAATCAATTGTAAAAATGTGGAAAGTGAATGACACATGATTTTTACGTGGAAACCCACACGGGGAAAAACCACGGGTTGTTTTGTGTGCCACACAAGAACCTCAATCCACTAATTGTAATGGTGAATATAACCTAGGTTGACCATATCAAACCCTATAGGCAATAGCTATTACAAACAACTCACAAAATACATTAAAAGCTATATTGAAACTAGTCAAGTCATAAAGATGCAATTTTGAGACTAGTCAAGTAATAAAAAAGCTATCTTATAGAGAAAGAACATGTGAAGAGATGCTAATGATGTTCTAACTACAAGTCATGTGAGAAAATATGAACACCCTATAAAAATCAAACTAAAACATGCTAGATGATGTATGAAACATGAAAGTATGATGGGTGTTTGTGTTTTGAGTAATAAAAATCAAGTCTTGATACCTTTGCTTTGAAGATACTCAATGTCTCTCAAAAGTTATAATTTTTGCTCTAAAAAACGACCAAAGGCTATCAAGACATATATATATATATATAAGATCCAAGCAAAGTGGTGTCGTTTTGAAAAAAAATGCTCTTGAAACAAATAACTCGAGGTGTGTTCTAATATATTAATTCAATCTAGAGGGGGGTGAATAGATTTTAACGATATTACCCAATTTTCGCGTTAAGTCAATATTACGAAAATGCCCCAAACTAGTCAATACAATAACAAGTTTAATATGGTGCGGAATTATAAACGACACTTGATATTTACGTGGAAACCCTCACGGGAAAAAACCACAGGCTGTATAGTGCGCCACACTCGAACCTCGAATCCACTAAATGTGTTAAATGATTACAACCTACTCCCGGTATATAATCACACACCTACCTAATCCCGGTATGAGTGAACCTAGTCCAATTGCTTGTGTGACCACCTAATCCCGGTGTCCGACCTAATCCCGGTCTATCACAACAAGACTTCAATTGCTTGCGATCTAAGCAACCTAATCCCGGAAGCTACACGTAAGACTTACTTCTCAATGAAGAGATTACAACCTATGTGTATATATAATGATATTCAATGAGCAAATAAAGCTAGGTAACCTTAGATGCTTATCTAGGATGATTAGATAACAATAAATGCAATCCTAGATGTCAATAGCTAAATGACATGTTAAATAGCTTAGCAAATCATAGATAAAGTAACCTAGATGTTGCTATCAAAATACAACACACAGACATGTCAACACAACAATCTCTATTTTGTATCTAGAATATATTCTAAGAGCATACAAATAATATAAGAGATTTCTTTGATAAATAAAACACTAAGCTTAGATGAGATTAGTGAAGAACATACCAAAGGATGTGTGTTGACCAAAACCCATGCAAGCAAGCATCCTAACTATGCTAGAAAATGCTAGATGATATTTAGATGCATATGAGAAAGGTTTTGAGTGTGTAAAAATGAGTTCTTGATTTGATTTTCTCTCAAAAATCTCTCTTTCAAGTTTAGGGTTCTTTTAGAGTCAGAGAACTAACTTAAAGATATGAGAAAGTATGATATTTATAGGCAACAAGAACAGGGCAAGTGAAAAGACAATTTTGCCCTTGAAATCACCGATTGGCAGTTTCATTCTGCTGACGTGGCCGCAGAATGTAACCGCCGAATTGAACCTGAGAAGCAGGGATTCATTCAGCGACCAGATTCGGCGGTCAATCGAAACCGCCGATCAAAACCCAAAAAGAAACCGACCTTAAAATACCTGATTCGGCGGTTTCAATTCGGCGGCCTGGCCGCCGATTAAACCGCAGAATCAAACCCGAGAATAATAAATGCATCAGGTCAATTCGGCGGTTTCGATTCGACGGCCTGACCACCGATCGTAACCGTAGATTCAGTCCAGAGCTTTCTGGAATCAAACGGCGGTTTCATTCGGCGGTCATGGCCGCCGATCAAACCGCCGTTTCACCAATGATGGTGAAACCAAAGGAGAAACCAAGGGCATTCTCCGAAGGCGATCTTCAAGCAAAACCAAGCACATTATCGTGCAAGCGTAGACGTTTTCGAACATATTCGGGAAACGAATTACACGACACAAACAAACACACAACAAGATATAATCAATCAAAGTGCTAGTGTGTAATGTGACATGTGAAGAGTATGCACACATATGCAAGTATGCTAAGTGTGTGTGTGCTTCTAGATCTCTTCAAAGAAAACTAAGCATAAGAAATATACCTTTGAGTTCTTGTCACCATGAGGTCTTGAATAGGGCCTTTGATGTTGGTCTTCCATCACCTAATCTACCCTTACAATACAAACCCCAACTTTGTGTTTGTCCACGAAATAAGCCAATCAATAATAGGAATCCTTACAATCTCCCCTTTTGGCTATTTCGTGACAAAACCACCTCTCACATTGATCCTCACAATATAATTGAAGCTACAGGATATTCTACATTACAAAGTACAAAGAGATAAGAAAATAAAACTACAAGACTTCAATCTCTTGTAGAATTACCAAACCTTCAAAACAATTAGATTACACTTCCAAAGCAAGTGTATGTGAGATGATCAAGTGAAAGTAAAACAAGCATTTGCATATTAAACTTTTAAACACAACATCATGCAATGTATGAGTATGCAATGCTCCCCCTAAATGGGTTACTCCCCCTCAATATGTACTCTCTCCAATATGCACAATTGCTACAACAATTTAGCATCTCCCCTTACCACATTCTACTCCCCCTTTTTGTCATGATATAGGCAAAAGAGTAGTCCCCAACAAGGTTACTTAAGGCAAAGAGATGTAGTCGCTTACAAGATATTTGCATAGTCATATAAGCCACTTTATGCTAATCAATTAATTGAAGAGAAACAAGGAGATTTATTTTGATTAAAATGTGTGAATCAAATATGCTTTGCATACAAGAAATGTAGCATTCAAGTCCAAAATACAATGGTATTTGGCAAAGCAAATGACAAAGGTTTCTAATAGGAATTCAAACCAATTTCACCAACGTCACGAGAGAAGCAAAGATATAGAGAATTTATTGATTTTCAATTTAATAAACACTATATCCAACTTTATAAGCGAAACATGGCATGAGCGACTTTGCACCCTATTTGATTTTTCCAGATATGAAACCCGTATGATAGTAGCCATGTTCAACAAATAAAGAAAGAAAGACAATTGGATTTTAAAATCCTTTGACCGGATACAAGATCCTTTAATCAATTTGAGTCTCATAAGCTTTTTCACACAAGTTTTGCATTTAAGAATTATGCAATCATCAATTCATGCTTTTACATTTGAGCATGTCATTTGAATATCATGCTTTTCATATGGCATTTAGCATGTCAATTTAGAATCATCATGTCATGGAAATAACTATAGGTCATTCAAATCATACTTCCTATGTAGATTTCCTAGTCCAAAAATGCATGTTTGAACAAAAATATGACATGGATTGAAAACAAAGCAAGGTTCACACTTATTGAGATAAAAGCATATATACATAGTGCAACCAAGCTTACTCAAGCAATCAACAAAGAAGCATAAGATCTTTAAAAATATTTTGCATGCATCAAGTATGCAAAAACTCTCTTTGCTTGAGTTCCTCAAATGGGGTCAAGAACCACCCTTCATCAATGAAGGTCATGAGGTCCTATGGACCTTCCAAGCCCATTGGACTTGGTTGAACCTTTATGAGACTTGTTAGTCTCATAGCAAGCGGGTTCATTATTTTTAGTCCACTTAGGTGACAGATTTTCTATCCTAGTGGTCAAAGGATCTAGAGTTCTAGGAGTCATAGGATCATGTAAGTGGTTCTCATCCTTCCCATGAACATGCAATCTAGCTCTAGCCTTCTTTTTCTCAATCATGCTTTTGGCTCTACACAATTTAATGTAATGAAAGCAATTTGGTCTAATATGACCATCAATACCACAAAAATGACATGTAGGGTTGAAGTTAGAAATCATACCATGTCCTTGAGCATGCATAGGAGCCTTCCCATGTCTTTGTGGTTGTCTTGGTTGTTTGATAGGATCTCTCCTTCTTTGTTGTTGACCAAGACTAGGTTGCTTCCCCAAATGAGCTTGCATGATTGGATTCTTCCCTTGATGAATTTGAGCTTGAGGGAAGTTAGTGTGAGGAAATCTTGTAGGTTGACTTCTTGAGGTTACCTTCACTTGTGCATTTTGAGAACATTGTCCTAGATCAATATTCTTCCTAGGAGTGTGCACGAATGAAGTTTCTTTGTTGCCAAGGCTCTTGACACTCATAGTCTTGTTAGGAGTGGGAATCTCCTTTTCATCTTCAAAGCCAAGACCTCTCTTGTCATAGGGGCCTTTTCCAATACTCAACATATGGTTGAGTTTTTCCGTGCTAGAGGCCATCTTTGCCATTAACTTTTTAGCATCATCAAGCTCCCTTTTCAACCCTTCTTCATTCCTCTTAGACAAAGCTAGCTCATCTCTTAGCTTGTCTTCATCCACCATGGATCTCACCACTTCTCTACTCAAGTGGTCCACTTGTGTTGAAAGCTCAAGATTTTCTTCCTTTAACTTTTGAATCTCCTCTTCATTTTTTATCCTATAGCTTTCAAACCTTTTCAAGTAGTTTTCACGATCCATATTCTCCACAATTCCATGTGTGGAGTGGGATGACAAGTTCTCATTAATTAAGTCATCCCCTATATTCTCCATCTTACCAATGGAGTCATTTCCTAAATCCTCCATCTCACCAATGAAGTCATCTCCTTCATCAAGATCATCAAATTTGTCTCTTGATGACATATGAGTCATATCCCAATGAGTAGCTACATCAATCTCTTCTATAGCTACTTCTTCATCTAATCTTTCTATGGGATCACTCGTCAAGTTATCCTTGCCATCAACTTCATTTTCTACATATGTGACTCCAAAAGCCGTGTAGTTAATGGCAAGCTCCTCATCACTTGACAACTCATCTCCCTCATGGGAGTCATCACAACTATCACTCCACGAGGCGGCCATCACTTTTCCCTTCTTCTTGTCCATGCGATTTGCACAATCGGGGGCGAAGTGTCCTATACCACCACACTCATAACATTGGACCACTTTCCTTACGGCCTTCTCAAGCCTAGGCTCAAACTTGTTGAAAGAACTCTTTTTCTTCAAGTCTTGGCCATTGGATCCAATACCACTCTTCTTGAACTTTTTCACAAATGCGTTAAGTTCATCGTCCGAGTCATCCTCCTTCTTGTTATGCTTAGACATCTTCAAAGCAATATTCTTCTTTTTCTTAGGAGGTGAGGTGATAGCCTTTCTTGACTCATAGGCTAGAAGTCTTCCAATGACTTCACTCGGCTTCATATCCTTGTACCCATCATTCTTTTCTAAAGCCGTCACTTTCGATTCGAACCTTTCAGGGAGAGATCTCATAATCTTCTGCTTGATTCTCCTATCCGAATATGGGTCTCCTAGTTGATGAATTTGATTCACAATGTCCATCAACTTCACTTGGAAGTCATTGAAGTGCTCATGCTCTTCCATCCTAATGGTCTCAAAACTAGTTTGGAGGACTTGTAGTTTTGAATCCTTGACCAATTCGGTTCCTTCATGAGCCGTCTCTAGGATTTCCCACGCCTCTTTGGCTATCCTAGTAATTTGAACCAACTTGTACTGGTTCTCATCCATGGCACATAGGATGGCATGCATTGCCTTCCTATTCCACTTTGAAGTCTCAAACTCTCCATTAGTCCATTGTGCCTTGGGCTTGAGTACTTCTTCTCCTCCATCCGTGGGAGTCATCATAGGAGGTGCGTATCCGTCTTCAACTGCCATCCATGCCTTATCATGGATTTGGCATAAGTACGCCTCCATCTTCCCCTTCCATGAGGAGTAATTATCGCCGGTGAGCAATGGTGGCCTCATGCTCGACGCTCCCTCTTTGCTCATCCCAATATCACTCATAGTGTTTGGATGAATGCAAATGAGATGAATGCAAAATGTATGAATAAATCAAAAATCACACACAATGCAAAACACACCAAAAATGAGCTAGGATCACCTAAGTATATCTAGGAACCCGTTTTGATACCAATTGAAACAAATAACTCGAGGTGTGTTCTAATATATTAATTCAATCTAGAGGGGGGTGAATAGATTTTAACGATATTACCCAATTTTCGCGTTAAGTCAATATTACGAAAATGCCCCAAACTAGTCAATACAATAACAAGTGTAATATGGTGCGGAATTATAAACGACACTTGATATTTACGTGGAAACCCTCACGGGAAAAAACCACGGGCTGTATAGTGCGCCACACTCGAACCTCGAATCCACTAAATGTGTTAAATGATTACAACCTACTCCCGGTATATAATCACACACCTACCTAATCCCGGTATGAGTGAACCTAGTCCAATTGCTTATGTGACCACCTAATCCCGGTGTCCGACCTAATCCCGGTCTATCACAACAAGACTTCAATTGCTTGCGATCTAAGCAACCTAATCCCAGAAGCTACACGCAAGACTTACTTCTCAATGAAGAGATTACAACCTATGTGAATATATAATGATATTCAATGAGCAAATAAAGCTAGGTAACCTTAGATGCTTATATAGGATGATTAGATAACAATAAATGCAATCCTAGATGTCAATAGCTAAATGACATGTCAAATAGCTTAGCAAATCATAGATAAAGTAACCTAGATGTTGCTATCAAAATACAACACACAAACATGTCAACACAACAATCTCTATTTTGTATCTAGAATATATTCTAAGAGCATACAAATAATATAAGAGATTTCTTTGATAAATAAAACACTAAGCTTAGATGAGATTAGTGAAGAACATACCAAAGGATGTGTGTTGACCAAAACCCATGCAAGCAAGCATCCTAACTATGCTAGAAAATGCTAGATGATATTTAGATGCATATGAGAAAGGTTTTGAGTGTGTAAAAATGAGTTCTTGATTTGATTTTCTCTCAAAAATCTCTCTTTCAAGTTTAGTGTTCTTTTAGAGTCAGAGAACTAACTTAGAGATATGAGAAAGTATGATATTTATAGGCAACAAGAACAGGGCAAGTGAAAAGACAATTTTGCCCTTGAAATCACCGATCGGCGGTTTCATTTTGCGGTCGTGGCCGCAGAATGTAACCGCCGAATTGAATCGGAGAAGCAGGGGTTCATTCGGCGACCAGATTCAGTGGTCAATCGAAACAGCCGATCAAAACCCAAAAAGAAACCGACCTTAAAATATCTGATTCGGCGATTTCAATTCGGTGGCCTGGCCACCGATTAAACCGTAGAATCAAACCCGAGAATAATAAATGCATCAGGTCAATTCGGAGGTTTCGATTCGGCGGCCTGATCGCCGATCGTAACCGTAGATTCAGTCTAGAGCTTTCTGGAATCAAACGGCGGTTTCATTCGGCGGTCATGGCCGCCGATCAAACCGCCGTTTCACCAATGATGGTGAAACCAAAGGAGAAGCCAAGGGCATTCTCCGAAGGCGATCTTTGCGGAAAACCAAGCACATTATCGTGCAAGCGTAGACGTTTCCGAACATATTCGGGAAACGAGTTACACGACACAAACAAACACACAACAAGATATAATCAATCAAAGTGCTAGTGTGTAATGTGACATGTGAAGAGTATGCACACATATGCAAGTATGCTAAGTGTGTGTGTGCTTTTAGATCTCTTCAAAGAAAACTAAGCACAAGAAATATACCTTTGAGTGCTTGTCACCATGAGGTCTTGAATAGGGCATTTGATGTTGGTCTTCCATCACCTAATCTACCCTTACAATTCAAACCCCAACTTGTGGTTTGTCCACGAAATAAGCCAATCAATAATAGGAATCCTTACAGCTCTAACTTCTCATCAGTTGCGCTGGTGGTGCGCTGGTTGAGTAGCGCACACCCTTTGAATTGTAAAGGCGCTGGACGAACTGCACAGAGGAGGGGCGCATGACAAGCTGCACACTTCTAGAGATGTTGTGATGGTAAGGCATGTGCATGACGATGGGTGCACCAACAGCGGCAAACCTCTACCCATGATACGTTGGTCCAGCGCATGAGGAGTAGCGCACTGCATTGGTATTGCACGGGTAAGGGGACCAGCGCATAAGCACACATCAAGCATAAAAAATGTGCAAGTGTGAACGGTGTAAAATAAACATACAAGAAGCAATTATCATACATGCATGCTAGAGAGAGTGTGTGTGCAACTTAATCTTTTCAAATAAGAGTCAAGATCAAGTAAGCTATTGGGGTTTTTGCCCTAAAGCTTGTAATTTGCAAATGTGAATTGAACATAAATAAAAGAAGTAATTTATTCATTCAAATTATCTCATACATTTATAATAACATGTATACTTAACATCCAAGATTGCCGGATGTAATTTCAAACCGAGTATATGAATGTCATATACAGATGGATTAAGTTTGAAACAAGCAATCTAAAGAGTCCGTAGATAGCAAATAAAGCTGGGTACTTTATTTGTGGTCAATCTATAGCTGCGGTCTATTCCGTAATGTACGGTGATCTTATCCTAGATCATTCATATGGAGATATGAGAATGGAGGCACCTTGTATGATGTGATCATATAGGACTGGGCCATGATCTATATGAATCTCTCACCAAGATCCGTTACATGATGAGATTCATATATATCAACAAATGATGGCTATATGTGGGTGATCTTAATCCTGAGTGTCTTATCGACTCCTTCAGGTTAGATCGTGGTCTTTGATATACCATGGGTGAGGTCGGAGTTGCATTCTTGATCAATATGCTCCTTATGTTAGGATCGCGGTTTGGCTTGTGGCTGAGAAGGTCTGCACACAATAGTGAAATCCACTCCTTCTTGTGAGAAGTAGATAGTAGTTCCCTTAAGAGTTGATTCGGGGCTTGAACAATATGAGCGCTCTTCTAATTCTATAAGGAATATATGATTTATTGTTCATTAGAGAATCAATGGTACTTAATGGAAATATATAATTAGAGGGGTATAACGGACATTATGACCCAGCTCTAATTATGAACTACCTGTGGAGGATCATACCATATGTAATAGCTATATCAATGGACACCAAAAGTTATTTGTTTGTGTAAAAACGTCTACAGTTGAGAGAGTGCAACTTCGGGTTTTTAGTGGAATAACACCGAAGTTAATAATCATGAAATATTAATTAAAGAGTTTAATTAATTATTTCTAAGGATTATTGGAGCTCAAAATATTGTGGGTCCATTAGGTCCCCTTGCTAGCCTGATCGATTTAGGTAACAAGGGTCACAGTTAATTAACTGGATTGTCCAATTAATTGTGTTACAAAAGTGACACGTGTCTATTCGGGAATTAATTGAATAATGTGATTATTCAATTAATGAATATTAATGATTATTTAATTAAATAATTAGATTATTTAATTGTGTAATTAATCATTAAATGGAGGGTGTTGATTGATATTTAATTTTGAATGAAGAAAAGATAATTTGATTATTTTATTTTCATTTAATTAAATATTTAAATTTGAATTTAAAAGAGTTTTGAATTCAAATTAAATCAAATAAATTAATTAATATCTTTAAAAGATATTCGATATCTAAAAAGATTTTATTAATTAATTTAAGTTTAATATATATATATGATATATTATTTTAAAAGATTGATTGATGAATTGTATCTGATACAAAAACAAACAAAAGAAGAAAAAGAGAAATAGGGTGCGGCCAACAAGAATCACAAAGAAAAGAAAAAAAAAATTACATTTTTTAAAGCTTTCTTCTTGGGTGGCTGAACCTAAAATATTCAAACAACAAGAGTTGTTTTTGTGTATTCTTCTTCAACCTCCATTCATCCTCCTTGTTCCTGAGTACCGTGACGCGCCCACACGCCGTTACCAGTTCCAGGAGATAGCGAGGAAGATCAAGTGGTTCAAATCAGGAGCAGATCGTATTAAAGTGAAGGAGCCTACAAACGTTGGTATGAAATAGTTTCTTCTCCTTCTTATTGTTTTCGATTATTATTGTACAAATAGGTTTATTTAATGATTGCATAAAAAATTTTAAAACCTTTCCGCTGCGCAATCTGTAAACCTGGGTTCCTACTATTGGTATCAGAGCCAATTTTTGTACAGTATAATCGAATTCGATTGCTCCTGATTGCATGTATGAATGTGTAGGCACTTTTCTAATGATTGTATGGTGTTTATAATTTTTATTTTTTTTAAACATGGTTGATCGTTAATTGTATGGTACAATGGGTTTTAGTTTTCTTTTCAAAGGTTGTAATATTAATGTATTATTAATCCCGGGATGTAATTTTAATATTTTTATTTTCTGCTGTATTTTCTTTGTTGTAAATTTTCTTTCATGTATTTTATTGTAAAATATGTACTAAGATATCAATCGAAGAAGACGATGAAATCGGACGTGTGTTGGACACACAAATAGACGGCGCAAGTGCATGTCACTTAATTTTTTTTTGTTTTATACAAACTGTTGCCAGTGCAATCAGTTGCACATTTTACTATTAAAAAATAAATAAATAAATAAAAAATTAAGCAACACCACATGCACGCCATGCACAATCATTGTGCAAATGTTATATATATATTTGTGCAGTGTGCGCACATCAGATGTGCAAAGCACATGCGAGCAGCACTTGCGCAAGATTGTTGTGCTGCGTGACTGAGCACAAGTTTGGGCCAAAATTTATTTTGGAAATCCCAGGTCTCTGAAAAATGTTAGAGTAACATTTGGGTTTTTATGGGATTTAATCCATGAGATGGATCCAATAAAATAAATCAAGTTGGACTTGATTTTTGGACCCGAAAGACGCAGAAGATATTACAAATGGACTTGAAGTTTTTTGGAATTACAAGAAGACCAAGGAATGCCTTGGATTAAATTTTTTGTAATTAGAAATTTTTAAGTTAGATAACCCATTGTACTCGGTCAACTCATGTATGCTTTTATTATGTTATAATTAAAGCATTGCCATGCAAATACATATCATTTAGATTAGGTGTGCCTACACATATATATCTTGATATGTCATACATGCACTATAGCCATTTATATTATGTGTTTATTTTTTTTAATTTGATTAAAATGGGTTATTCACATAATTGGCTATAAATTAATGGGATTAGTTTTTAGGAATAAAAACTTGGTAATTCTCATTAATCACTATTCTATTTTTTAAAAGAGTTTAATTACCTAGATTAGTAGGGTCCTTTAATATTTATTAGGATTAATTTGATTAAGCCCCTAATAATAATTGGACCTAATAATGTGTTTAGTTTTAATACTTAAAACTTGGTAAATACAATTTTTATAATTCTAGTCTTAGTAAATTATTTATATAGATTAGAATTTTCACTAATGAACTAGATTTTTAAGAGTTAAAAATCAAATTAGTTTATTAGTTATTGGAATAGGATTCTAATAATTTGTGATTAATGCACTTGACGCTTAGATTGACATTAGCTGTTTAATCTAGTTTATCTAGGTGCATTAATATTAATAGAAAACCCTAATTATAAAATAGTGAGTGGGAGAGGGATATATGACATTATATCCCACGGTCTCCATCATTAGTTCAACACCGTAAGATTCGAGTGGGGCCTCATGATGGCTTTGTTTTCGTCCTCCCTAAGGAGGGTTTCCATAAGAATCAATATCAAGGTTGACTTCCTAATGGATAGGATTTCTGAGGGGATTTCGGGATTGACCGACCCTAAGGCGGCAATTCTCGAGTTAAGCTCATGAGATCTGAAATGATGGGTTATGCTCACAAGGTTTTAATTAAATTGGTTAATTATAAACCTGACTGAAATATACGATGGTTAAATGTTAGAGGAATAAGAGTTATTCTGGTATAACATTTGATTGAGAATGTCTCGATCCAACATGCAAGAATTTGACTGACCCTAAGGCAGCACTTGCTTGTGGTATGTTGGATTGTCGTGGCGTAGTAACACTTTTTAGGGTTGTTCTTGTTCATTAAACATTTTCATGCATCATGTTTAATTTTGTGCCGAACATTCACACATGTTTTGGATGTATGAATGAATGAATTTTTTATTTATGTTTTTTCAGCCATGTCAACTGCACTATTACAAATCACAGCCAATGACAAATTAACTGGTGATAACTACACTAAATGGAAACACAATATCAATGCAATTTTGGTCACCAAGGACCTTAAGTTTGTGCTTACGGAGGAATGTCCTCTAATGCCTACTGCCAATGCCACACGAACTGTTCGTGAGGCATATGAGAAATGGGTCTCATCAGATGAGAAAGCCCGAACATATCTGTTAGCAAGTATGACAGACGTGCTTGTCACTAAGCACAAAGCAACGGGTACTGCATTTGAAATAATGGAGTCATTGCAGGCTATGTTTGGGCAACCCTCTGAGCAAAAGCGTCACGAAGCTATTCGTTCCGCTATGCTCGCTCGTATGAAGGATGGAACATCAGTTCGGGAACATGTCCTGAACATGATGTCCTACTTCAACATGGTAGAAATCAATGGCGGGGCCATTGATGAACCCAGTCAAGTGAGCATCATACTGACGACTCTTCCAAAGAGTTTCGATCAGTTTAAAAGCAACTATGGGATGAACAAGTTGAGGTTCAGTCTGACTTAGTTGCTTAATGAGCTCACTACCTTTGAGTCCATGACTAATGACAACAAAGATAAGACCGGTGAGGCAAATGTTGTTGAACCATCTTCTTCTGGATCAAAGAAGAGGAAGAGGTCGCTGGGAAGGCTAAGGGTAAGCCCAAACCCAAGAAAGCCCAAAGCAAGAAGAAAAAGGCAAAAAGTAAATGTGATTTACTTGTTCTTGAATCATGTATAGTGGAAGATGATTCTTCTCCCTGGATAGTTGATTTGGGGGCCACTAACCATGTTTGTTCTTCTATGCAATGGATTGAATCTTGGACACAGGTGAAGAGGGATCCTTTTCTATGCGTGTTGGGTCGGGGGATGTCGTGTCAGCCCGAGCAGTGGGCGTAGTTAGACTACATTTTAGAAGTTGTTTCATTATTTTGGATAATGTATATTTAATTCCTGGATTTACTCGAAATTTGATTTCAGTTTCAAAGTTGTTGGAACAATTATATTCTATTTCTTTCAATAATAAGTCTGTTATTATTGCAAAGAATGGTTTGAATATATGTTCAAGATTAAACGAAAACAACTTGTATGTTTTAAGGCCGTTAATACATACTACACTGCTCAACGCTGAATTGTTTAAAGTTGAAAAACCTAAAGCAAAACGACAAAAGATTTATCTAGAAAACGAAACGTATCTATGGCATCTAAGACTTGGCCATATCAACCTTGACCGGATAGACAGACTAGTAAAAAACCGACCTTTAAGTGAGTTAAAGGTTGGCACCTTACCTGTTTGCGAATCCTGTTTAGAAGGTAAAATGACCAAGAGACCTTTTACTGGAAAAGGGCTGAGAGCTAAAGAACCACCAGAGCTTATACATTCAGACGTCTGTGGACCGATGAATATTAAAGCAAGGGGTGGCTATGAGTATTATGTCACCTTTATAGATGACTACTCAAGATACAGATATGTCTACCTAATGCAACGAAAATCGGAAACTTTTGAAAAGTTCAAAGAATTTCGAGCTGAAGTTGAAAATCAATTAGGAAAGATTATCAAGACTCTATTATCAGATCGTGGAGGTGAGTACCTTGACCAAGAGTTTGAAGACTTCATGGTCGAGTATGGGATAGTGTCCCAACTCATAGCTCCTGGTACACCTCGGCAAAATGGTGTCGCGGAGAGGAGAAGTAGAACCCTAATAGAAATGGTGAGATCTATGATTAGTTTCTTATCGTTACCAAATTCCTTTTGGGGATATGCGTTACAAACGGCGGCATACATTTTGAATGTAGTGCCATCCAAATTTGTTCCTAAGACTCCTCTAGAGTTGTGGAATGGTCGTAAAGTTAGTTTATGACATTTCCGTGTATGGGGGTGTTCAGCACACGTGCTGAAGAACAGAAGTGGAAAGCTAGAACCCAAGTTTGTGGTCTGCTTGTTTGTAGGATACTCCAAGGAGACCAGAGGTGGATACTTCTATAGTCCTGAAGATAACAAAGTGTTTGTATCGACAAATGCAACGTTTCTTGAGGATAACTATATTAGTGACCATAAGTCTCGTTCTAAAATTGTATTGAATGAGTTAGAGCCTGGTGAAACCAGTTCTCAGTCAACAAGAGTTGTTGATCCATTAACATCTGAGAGTCAGATGATTCCTAGTCAGGATATACTACCACCTAGATGTAGTGAGAGGGTTGTGAGACAGCCTGAACGCTATTTAGCTGTAAGTGAGGGATAAGATGTTATCTCTGCTGATAGTGTGGATGATCCATTGACATTTAATAATGCAATGGAAGGTCCTGATAAAGATGAATGGCTTAAAGCCATAAATCTCGAGATGGAGTCCATGTACTCTAACTCAGTTTGGGAACTTGTAGACTTACCGGATGGGGTGAAACCCATAGGGTGTAAGTGGATCTACAAGAGAAAGAGAGGAGTAGACGGGAAGGTAGAGACCTTCAAGGCAAGGCTAGTGGCCAAGGGTTATACCCAAAAGGAGGGGATCGATTATGAAAAGACCTTCTCACCAGTAGCTATGTTTAAGTCTATTCGGATTCTCTTATCCATTGCTGCCTATTTTGATTACGAAATTTGGCAAATGGACATCAAGACTGCATTCTTGAATGGCAATCTTGATGAGAGCATCTACATGATGCAACCAGAGGGATTCGTGTTGCCAGATCAAGAGCAAAAAGTTTGCAAGTTGCAAAGATCCATTTATGGACTTAAGCAAACATCTAGATCTTGGAACATAAGGTTTGATGATGTGATCAAAACCTATGGGTTTGAGCAAAACGTTGATGAGCCTTGTGTCTACAAGCGCATCATTGACAAGAAAGTAGTTTTCTTGGTCCTATACGTAGATGACATCCTACTCATTGGGAATGATGTGGGAGTATTGTCTGATGTAAAGGGCTAGCTGGCCAGCCAATTCCAAATGAAAGATTTGGGAGAGACGAGTTATGTTCTAGGGATCTAACTTATAAGGGATCACAAGAACAAATTTATAGCACTGTCTCAAGCATCGTATATCGACAAAATTCTTGTGTGATTTTCGATGCAGAACTCCAAGAAAGATAATTTACCTTCCAGACATGGAGTTCACTTGCCTAAGGAACAGTGTCCTAAGACACCTCAAGAAGTTGAGGATATGAAACGTGTTCCCTATGCGTCAGCAGTAGGTAGTCTCATGTATGCTATGTTATGCACGAGACCGGACATCTACTTCGTAGTGGGAGTAGCCAACAGATACCAGTCTAACCTAGGATTGGATCCTTGAGTTGCTGTCAAGACTATTCTCAAGTATCTTCGGAGAACGAGAAACTATATGCTAGTGTATTCATGACAGGATTTGATCCTATTAGGATGTATGGATTGCTGATCCACTTACAAAGACCTTACCGGCTAAAGTGTTTACAGGTCACCTAGAGAGTCTAAGTTTACAAGACATGTCTCACATGCTTTAGTGCAAGTGGGAGATTATTGGGGTTTTTGCCCTAAAGCTTGTAATTTGTAAATGTGAATTGAACATAAATAAAAGAAGTAATTTATTCATTCAAATTATCTCATACATTTATAATAACATGTATACTTAACATCCAAGATTGCCGGATGTAATTTCAAACCGAGTATATGAATGTCATATACAGATGGATTAAGTTTGAAACGAGCAATCTAAAGAGTCCGTAGATAGCAAATAAAGCTGGGTACTTTATTTGTGGTCAATCTATAGCTGCGGTCCATTCCGTAATGTACGGTGATCTTATCCTAGATCATTCATATGGAGATATGAGAATGGAGGCACCTTGTATGATGTGATCATATAGGACTGGGCCATGATCTATATGAATCTCTCACCAAGATCCGTTACAAGATGAGATTTATATATATCAACAAATGATGGCTATATGTGGGTGATCTTAATCCTGAGTGTCTTATCGACTCCTTCAGGTTAGATCGTGGTCTTTGATATACCATGGGTGAGGTCGGAGTTGCATTCCTGATCAATATGCTCCTTATGTTGGGATCGTGGTTTGGCTTGTGGCTGGGAAGGTCTGCACAAAATAGTGGAATCCACTCCTTCTTGTGAGAAGTAGATAGTAGTTCCCTTAAGGGTTGATTCGGGGCTTGAACAATATGAGCGCTCTTCTAATTCTATAAGGAATATAGGATTTATTGTTCATTAGAGAATCAATGGTACTTAATGGAAATATATAATTAGAGGGGTATAACGGACATTATGACCCAGCTCTAATTATGAACTACCTGTGGAGGATCATACCATATGTAATAGCTATATCAATGGACACCAAAAGTTATTGGTTTGTGTAAAAACGTCTACAGTTGAGAGAGTGCAACTTCGGGTTTTTAGTGGAATAACACCGAAGTTAATAATCATGAAATATTAATTAAAGAGTTTAATTAATTATTTCTAAGGATTATTGGAGCTTAAAATACTGTGGGTCCATTAGGTCCCCTTGCTAGCCCGATCGATTTAGGTAACAAGGGTCACAGTTAATTAATTGGATTGTCCAATTAATTGTGTTACAAAAGTGACACGTGTCTATTCGGGAATTAATTGAATAATGTGATTATTCAATTAATGAATATTAATGATTATGTTAATTAAATAATTAGATTATTTAATTGTGTAATTAATCATTAAATGGAGGGTGTTGATTGATATTTAATTTTGAATGAAGAAAAGATAATTTGATTATTTTATTTTCATTTAATTAAATATTTAAATTTGAATTTAAAAGAGTTTTGAATTCAAATTAAATCAAATTAATTAATTAATATCTTTAAAAGATATTCGATATCTAAAAAGATTTTATTAATTAGTTTAAGTTTAATATATATATATATGATATATTATTTTAAAAGATTGATTGATGAATTGTATCTGATACAAAAACAAACAAAAGAAGAAAAAGAGAAATAGGGTGCGGCCAACAAGAATCACAAAGAAAAGAAAAAAAAAATTAATTTTTTTAAAGCTTTCTTCTTGGGTGGCTGAACCTAAAATATACAAACAACAAGAGTTGTTTTTGTGTATTCTTCTTCAACCTCCATTCATCCTCCTTGTTCCTGAGTACCGTGACGCGCCCACACGCCGTTACCAGTTCCAGGAGATAGAGAGGAAGATCAAGTGGTTCAAATCAGGAGCAGATAGTATTAAAGTGAAGGAGCCTACAAACGTTGTTATGAAATAGTTTCTTCTCCTTCTTATTGTTTTCGATTATTATTGTACAAATAGGTTTATTTAATGATTGCATAAAAAATTTTAAAACATTTCCGCTGCGCAATTTGTAAACCTGGGTTCCTACATAAGCTACCTTCCTTGAAGCTCTAGATCTCCACTATGAGGTCCTTAAGCATTTGAGTAGAAATTCTTCAATCCTAAGCTACCCTTACAAGATTGAACCCCATTGTGATTTGGTCTACGGAATAAGCCAATCGAAAAGTGGGGCACTTACAATCTGCCCCTTTGGATATTTCGTGACAAAATCAACACTCACATAGCAACCTAACAAAAACAAACAATTGTTGGTCAACAAAATTTTCTACATTACAAATAAAGCCCTATTCTAAGTCTTGAGCATCTTCAAGTCAATCCAAGGCTTGTAGAAAATTCCAATCTACACACAATCTACATACAATCAACAAGAAAGATACCTTTCAAGAGCAAGTGTGTGAGAGGTACTTGTAACAAGTGTAATTGCCAAAAAAAAAAATAGATATGATCAAATAATGTAATCATGCAATGCAATGCAACTCCCCTGTAATGCATCAACTCCCAACATGAGTTACTCTCTCTCTCTCAACTCCCCCTAAATGCAATCCCCAAAAAAACACAAATTCTCCCCCAAACCTTACTCCCTCTTTTTGTCATGAGATAGGCAAAGGGAGTCTCCCCTAAGCATTAGCAAAGAGAGCTTGTAGCACAAGCACACATGCATAATCATATAAGCACTTTTATGCACCTCAATTAAATAAGAGAGATTCAAGGAATTTTATTTTAAGAAAAAAATGTGTGACAAAGATGCTTTGCATGCAAGACATGTTGCATTCAAGTTCAAAAGCAATGGTATTTAGCAAAGCAAACAACAAAGGTTTCCTAAAGGAATTCAAACCAATTTCACCCTTTGTCTTGGAAAAAACAAGGATGTAGAGATTAAGCAATTCAAATTAAAGAGCAACTATTACTTTATATGCAAAACAAGATATCAGCAACTTTGCACCCTATTTGATTTATCCAGTTGAGATACCCGTATGATGGTAACTTTGTTCTACAAATAAAGAAAGAGAGACTTTAGATTTTAAGATCCTTATTAATTAAGTCTCAATATTTGCTTTTGCACACAAAATTGCATTCAAGATAAAGCAATTAAGCATATCATACTTTTCACTTTTAAGCATGTAAACAAAAAGAATCATCATGTCATGGGAATCAATTAAAGGTCATTCAAAAAGTACTTCCAACGTACATCTCCTATTCCAAATATGCATGTTTGAGTATAAATATGATATGGATTGCAAGCAAGGCAATGAAGCACACTTATTTAAAAAAAAAAAAAACAAACATATAAGCAAGTACAACCAATCATCTCAAGCAATTAAATAAGAGGCATAAAATATATCAATGTAGCACAATGCATGATCATGCAACTTTGCTCTCTTTGCTTGAGCTCCCCATATGGGGTCAAGACACACCATTTCAACCCAAGTGACAAATCCCAATAGACTTGCTAAGGTTCCCAAATCTAAGAGTGTCTAAGGGTTTTGTAAACAAATCCGCTAGTTGGTCATTTGTTCCCACATGTTCCAATGCAATGGTTTTGCTCTCAACTAGCTCTCTTATAAAGTGGTGTCTAATGTTAATGTGCTTTGTCCTAGAATGTTGGACAGGATTTTAAGAAATGTTAATGGCACTCATGTTATCACAAAATAAAGAGTACCTTGCTTCAAGCCACAGTCGGCTAGCATTTGTTTCATTCATATCAATTGAGTGCAAGCACTACCGGCGGCTATATATTCCGCCTCGATCGTGGATAAGGAAATAAAGTTTTGTTTCTTGCAAAACCAAGAAACCAAATTGTTCCCAAGGAAAAAGCAACCACTTGATGTGCTTTTCCTATCATCATAATTTCCTGCTCAATCGACATCACTTTATCCAACAAGACTTGGATTAGTGTCAAAGGAGTACCAAATCCCATGGTTTGAGGTACCATTCACAAACCAAATGATCATCTTTACAGCAACAAGGTGAGATTCCTTAGGATTAGCTTGGTACCTAGCACATATACCCATACTAAATGCTATATTGGGCCTACTTGCGGTCAAGTAAAGCAAGCTTCATATCATGCCATGATATAGACTTTGCTCCACATCCTTTCCACTAGCATCTTTGCTTAGTTTCAAGGTGGTGCTCATGGGTGTGTCACAATGTTTGGCATTCTCAAGGCCAAACTTCTTCACTAGGCTCTTGGCATATTTAGCTTGGGATATGAAGATCCATCATGCATTTGCTTAATTTGTAAGCTTAGGAAGTAATTTAGTTCATTAACCATGCTCATCTCAAACACATGAGACATGACATCAACAAATTGTTGAACTTTCAAGTTGTTGGTGGAACCAAATATAATGTCATCAACATAAATTTGAGCTATGAATAGCTCATATTTAGTGCACTTGATGAACAAAGTTTTGTCAACACTACCTCTAGAGTAACCATTGTCAACAAGGTAGAGAGTGAGGCGCTCATACCAAGCCCTCGATGCTTGTTTCAACTCATATAAAGCCTTCTTGAGGCGATAGACATGAGAGGGGTGGTATGGATCCACAAACCCCTTGGGTTGTTCAACAAACACTTCCTTATGGAAGAAACCATTGAGGAAGGCACTCTTGACGTCCATTTGGTATAATTTGAACTTGTAAACACAAGAAATGGACAAGAGAAGCCTAATGGACTCTAAACAGGCAACGGGAGCAAATGTCTCCTCAAAGTTGATACCCTCAAAGTTGATACCCTCAATTTGAGAATACCCTTGCGTAACAAGTCTTGCCTTGTTTCGCACAATGTTGCCATCCTCATCAGATTTGTTCCTAAACACCCATTTAGTGTCTATGACATTGGTGTTCTTAGGTCTGGGAATAATAGTCCAAACCTCATTTCTCTCAAATTGGTTTAGCTCTTCTTGCATGGCAAGAACCCAATATTCATCATTCAAGGCCTCATCCACCTTTTTGAGTTCTATTTGAGAGGTGTAACAAGTGTAGCTAATTTGATTAGCTATTTGACGTCTAGTCCTAACACCCTCTCCAACATCTCTAATGATATCATCCTTAACATGGAGTTTCCTAACCCAAGGAGTGGGTTCATTAGAGTCCAAATGAGGAACTCTATTAAGAGGTAAATGATCCTCTTTATCTTGGTTTGAATTCACACAACTTGAAGTCTCACCACACTCCTTCAAGGGAAGGTCATCAATCTCATAAACATCCTCCTCATGATCATCATGTTTAGGCCTACAATCATCAAAGACAACATTTGATCATTTCATCACACTTCGAGTCTTTAGATTACAAACTCTATAGGCCTTGCTATTAAGTGCATATCCAATAAAAATACCCTAATTACTCTTGGCATCAAACTTGCCAAGTTGATAATGGTCATTAAGTATATAGCACTTGCTTCCAAAGATGTGGAAGTAGCTCACATTGGGTTTTCTACCCTTCCATAACTTATAAGATGTTTATTTGGTCCCGGGCCTAAGGAATACCCTATTCCCTATGTAACAAGTTGTATTAATGGCTTTGGCCCAAAGATATCTAAGGACTTTGTTGCTAAGCAACATGACTCGGGTCATCTCTAGGAGGACTTTATTCTTCCTCTTAACAATACCATTTTGTTAAGGAGTCCTAAGGGCCGAAAATTCATGGGAAATACCTAAGCTATTACAAAACATTTCAAAGCTAGCATTTTCAAACTTTTTCCCATGGTCACTTCTAATTTTCTTAATGTTTTTAAAGTGAGAAGTTTTCTCATTTTGAATTTTGACACAAAGCATTTTAAATTTCTTAAAGGCTTCGGACTTTTCTCTAAGGAAGCAAGTCCATGTGAACCTAGAGAAGTTATCAACAACAACAAGAATGTACTTTATACCACCTAAACTTTTGGTTTGAATGGGACCTATAAGGTCCATATGGAGAACCTCCAATGGCTCTTTGGTGGAAAGGTATTTGCCCTTCTTGTGAACTCTTGGTTTGCTTGCCTTGTTGGCAAGGTCCACAAATACCCTCAACCTTTTTCCCAATCTTGGGAAGGCCTCTAACAACATTCAATCTATCAAGGACTTTCAAGTCCCTATAGTTCATGTGGCCAAATCTTTGGTGCCACACTTCAACTTGCTCATTAGTGGACAAGTTACAAATATAAGATTAGACTCAAGACAATAGCAATTGTCACTTGATCTCTTGCCTTTCAACAAAACTTGACTATTTTCCTTAAGAATAGAGCAATCAACCTTGCCAAACATAACCGATAGATGGGATTTCTGGAATCCCGACTCTATAATCGCGCTCTTCATCTAACCTCGAACGGGTGTCCGTCACTATACACCCTAGGACGACTCTTGTGAGGGGATTAGAAGCCTTCGTTATACACCTTAGGTTGGCTACACTAGTATCGGTTGAGCCTTAGATAGATATACGTGCATTCATTATTAGGGTCCTAAATGAGCAACTAACACTATGCAGCCTAGGTTGGTTGCTTGGGAGGGATCAATCATTAATATGAGGCCTTCTCTATACACCCTAGGTTGGCCCCTTGCTAGGGATAGATAGGAAACTCTATAAACCCTAGATTGGCCCCTTGCTAGGGATAGATAGCCAACTCTATACACCTTAGGTTGGCTATATTTGTTAAAACAAGCGTATTTTCGAGTTTATTGCATTTGCCCCAACGTTTGCTTACAATGTCCATTAACTCCTTAGTTGTAATATCATATCACTCCATTCACATCCCATTTCATTTGCATTCCTAGTGTAGTTTTTATTATTTTTTCATTAACACTTCACAACACCTACCATATACTTTACTCTTATGCATTTTAGTATTATTAATCCTAATCCAATCATCGCTACCTCTGATCCTTGTGGACAACACCCCACTTACCACTATACTTGAGCTTTTAAACCAATTAAGGCATTGTGAGGTCTTATAAATATTGTTTGATGAAGTGAATTTAAACGACACACAAAACCATTCTGTCAAAATGGCGCCGTTGCCAGGGATTGGTGTGTGTAGCAGTGATTAGATTGGTTTTAATATTATTAGTTTCTTAGTTGTTTTTAGTCTTTTTAGTTTCTTTTTATTTCCCTGGTAGTTTTTGTTTTTGATTGTTTCAGGACTCTATGGATTTCTTTATGCAAAACTTGTTAGGATTATGCTCAATAGCAAGAGTGTAATATTGTACTTGACAATCTTATCATATTAATAAAGTGATTTCTGTTTTAACAAAATCTTATATCCTTTATAATTATAATTGTTAAAGTAAATAATCATAAGGTCAAAAGACTATGAGAAAAGAAGAATTGTTCATACAACTAGATATGTATAAGGTAGACACAATTCTTTAGTTAGTCTTAAATAATGTTCGCAACTTAAGTTAAAGGTTGGGCACCTTTATCTTGTTAAAGTTGTAGAATTCTTTTACTAGCATTTGAGTGGGATTAAATGTGTTATAATGAGTCTAAAATCATCGAAAGGTCTTCGAGTAAAAGAATCTAGTGCACTGGGTACATTGAACTGGATCACAATAAAATACTTTTTTCTAGAACCGTCAATAGATAAAAGTCTTTTCATTATCAAGACAATCGGAGAGTCTATCTTAATCCTGAGATAAATGATGGACTTATGGTTACAAGTGTTATCATTTGAGATATCAATGAGTATGATTATATAACATAGTCTAATCTCGATAGTTTGGTGGTATTCATTTGCTAATCGATAGAAGACTTCATTTATAGATACGGACATCATGGCTCCATTTATTAAATGTGAGTAGAATATCATCATATGGATGGTTTGAGGTTTTGGATATTAAATCTTAACGTTAAGTTTTCAATAGTGACTATTGAAAAATGACTTCTAGACAAGTCATAATATATATCCAAGTTCAGAGTGTGGTTAGATGAGTAAATATGGTAACTTGGAGAGCTATAGGTGGTCTATGAGCTCTTAGCGATTACTGATATTCTTCACGAGGATTCACTATCTCCTATAAGATTGTCAAGGGTATGAATGAGAATCATTTACTTATTCCATCTTTATTTAAGAGTGCAATTTTAGTACTTTAATGGAATGAACAAAAATTAACAGATTGAACCTAAGTGAATCATTTGATGATTGTGAGTGGGTTATGTCTATTGGAGCTTAAATTTAGATAGGCCTACCACGATCCCCAATCCACAGGGACTTGCATGAATCACTTGATATATTCTACAGGACTATTTATAGGTCCATCTAGAATTGCATTTAATATATTAAGAATATAATTTGGACATTATTTATTTAATGGGCTGTTTAATTGTATTAATATATTAATGAAAGACATGTGGACTTGTTTCTTTTAATAAGAATATGTCTTGCTCACATGTGGGCTTTTTATTAAAGTCCAAATGGATTTAATAAAATAAGAAAAACAATATATTGTTAGGATTATGCTCAATAGCAAGGGTGTAATAGTGTAATTAACAATCTTTTTCATATTAATAAAGTGATTTCTGTTTTAAACAAATCTTATAGCATTTATAGTTTAATAATTGTTAAAGTAAATAATCATAAGGTCTAAAGACTATGAGAAAAGAAGAATTGTTCATACATCTGGATATGTATGTGGTAGACACAATTCTTTAGTTAGTCTTGAATATCGTTCACAACTTAAGTTAAAGGTTGGGCACCTTCATCTTGTTAAAGTTGTAGAATTCTTTTGCTAGCATTTGAGTGGGATCAAATGAGATATGATGAGTCTAAAATCATCGAAGTGTCTTCGAGCAAAAGAATCTAGTGCACTGGGTGCATTGAACAGGATCACAATGAAATACTTTATCTATAACCGTCAGTAGATAAAAGTAATTTCATTATCAGGACAATCGGAGAGTCTATCTTAATCCAGAGATAAATGATGGACTTATGGTTGCAGGTGATATCATTTGAGCTATCAATGAGTACGATTATATCGCATAGTCTATCCTCGATAGTTTGGTGATATTCATTTGTTAATCGATAGAGGACTTCATTTATAGATATGGACATCGTGGCTCCATTTATTAAATGAGAGTATAATATCATCATATGGATGTTTTGAGGTAATTGGATATTAAATCTCAACGTTGAGTTTTCAATAGTGTCTATTGAAAACATGGCTTCTGGACAAGTCAAAATATCCAAGTTCAAAAGGTGGTCATATGAGTAAATATGGTAACTTGGAGAGTTATAGGCGGTCTATGAACTCTTGGCGATTACTGATATTAATCACGAGGATACACTATCTCCAATATGATTGTCTAGGGTATGAATGAGGAAGCATCTTCCTTTTCTGTCTTTATTTAAGAGTTCAATTTTAGCTCTTTAGTGGAATGAGCTAAAATTAATGGATCGGACCTAAGTGAATCATTTGTTGATTGTGATTAGGTTATGTCTATTGGAGCTTAAATTTAGATAGCCCGCCAAGATCCCCAATCCACACGAACTTGCATGGATCA
Organism: Acer campestre; assembly: GCA_954870605.1. Classification (NCBI taxonomy): domain Eukaryota; kingdom Viridiplantae; phylum Streptophyta; class Magnoliopsida; order Sapindales; family Sapindaceae; genus Acer; species Acer campestre. Next base: position 3,297,297 of record OX940805.1, read on the forward strand.
CTTGATATATTCTACCGGACCAATTTAAGGTCCATCTAGAATTGCAATTTAATATATTAAGAATATAATTTGCACATTATTTATGTAATGGGCTGCACAATTATATTTATATATTAATGGATGACATGTGAGCTTGTTTCTTTTAGTAAGAATGGGTCTAGTTCACATGTGGGCTTTTTATTTAAAGTCCTATGGATTTAATGAAATAAGAAAAATAATATTTGGCCCAATATATACATGTGGGGCGGCAAGGTGCTAAAATAGCATTTAATATTATTTTGTTTTCATTATTTAATTAAATAAGAATTAATTAATTTATTAATTAATTGTTTAATTAAGTAACAAATCTTTTCTAAATAGGAAATATGATTCCTATTTGTATACTATTGGTAGTAGTATAATTAAATAGAAAGACTTGTTTGACAAGGAAATAAATAATTAATTTTATTTATTTAATCAAATAGGAAGTTTTTTTATTTTAGTCAAATAAGGAATAAAAGATTATTGAGTTGGATTAGGGTTTGGAAATCTTAAACAAAATAGGAATTAGGGTGCAAAACATACTCCTTTTTTGTAGGAGGATTTGCGGCAACCCTAGTGAATTTTGGGGAAAGATTTCGGTCACCCTAGGGTAAAAAGGAGAAGAAATTCGACCACCTATATAAGGCCACTTATAGAATTCGGCCACTCCCCTAAGGCTTGTGTGCAGAATTTTCTTCTTCTTCTTCTTTTCAACTCATAGTTAGAGATCTATTATTCTACTAAAAACAAAAGGAACATAGATTATTCTTTGATTGTATTCTAGTTGCTTATTCATCAATAAGCTTGTGAATACTATATCGATCTAGGTTCACCCGAGTTTCGATCATAAGATTGAGAACTCAAAAGTGACCGGAATAATCTTAGGTTTCTTTAGATTGTTTTTGGGACTAACGAATCAAGAAAAGTTTGTTTAATCTAATCACAGGTTTGCAATTCAAAGAAAGGGAGACCACGCTCCTAGGTGATCCACGGTCGTGCTAGAATTGAAGATCTTGCGGATTACCATCGACGCAAGTCAATCGGATCACGCGACAAGAGGTACTAATCTTTTGTTTATTTTTATATATCTTTAATTAATCGAAAGGGTTTAAGGTTCATAAAATTGGAAAAATTTTAAAAGCTACTCAAACTATTTTTTTAGTCTCGCTTCCGCTGCGGGTACAATTTTTCCCTGCAATTGGTATCAGAGCCTAGGTTGAACCCTTTTAATTAATTAACGTATATATACGTGGATCGATTTCTTTTTATTGTGATTATGCATGTTTTAGAAAGAGATGGCACTCTAGGTATTCGCATATATAATTACATGTGATGTATGGATTTATATATGTTTTTTATGTGGATTGTTATTGCTCGATTTTGGTCCTAGATTTTCAATGTATTTTTGTTATGGAATTGTAACAAGAAGGGTAGTCTATCATCGCCATAATTCCTTCTTGGTAGTTGCTAGGTTTTATTTTTTTTTATATATATGTGCAGTACTTTTTTAATACTACTGCAGTTTTTTTTATTTTATTTTTAAGTGCAGTTTTTTTTATGTAAAAATACTGCAGTGATTAAAAAAAAAAAAAAAAGGAATACTGCAGTATTTATTATTTTATATCGCTGTAATATATTTGGGTGTTGAAGATTTGAAGACACGAAGAAAAACGAAGCAACCAGAACCGAGAACGAGCACCGTGCGCACCCTAGGAGTGGATTGGGCTGCGCATGGCAAGCCCAAACCTTGGTGGGCTGCGCATGGCAGCCTTGTATGGTCTCATTGGCTGCGCAAGGCAGCCCCTTATGTGGGGTTGTGGGCTGTGCAAGCCTAAGGGATGAGGCCGAAGGATGAGCTTATGGTTGATGGGCCACTCGAAGATCTTGTATTTCTATTTCAATGTAATTTACTTGTTTTTCTAGGATGGGCCAAAGTTGTTGCTATTTATTTTATGCTTAAATATTACAATATTTGTTATTGTATGATAACATGTCATATAGAATAGGAGTGTCACTCATATATCTCTTTTGGTATGAACATGCATTGAATGATTTAGGTATCTAAATTGGCATCTAGATAACTTAGTAAATCATTCTATGGGATTTAATCACACGCCTTAAATAATTGAGTGGGAGAAGGTGTTTTTGTAACACTTATGGCTTCCAAGATTAGTTGAGCTTAATTATTTTTGGTAATCCCCCAAATGGGCGTCCATGAATGGAATTTAGCAATATACTTCCTTACAAGGATAGACTAGACAATGGACTCTAACGAGATCTACTCCCAAAGGAGGGATTTTCGTGAGAGAAAATTAAGGGTCGATATCTTGGTAACACACTCAATGTAATTTTATTGATATCCTCCAAAGAGTTCTTGTCAGTAAAATTGCAAGGCTAAAATTGAAAACGCTGGTTGTTATGTTAACAATTAGGTGGGACCTAGTCTAACTAGTAAATGGTGCGAACTCCCAAAGGAGGCGTAACATTTATGGGTGTTAGATCACCGTTGAATTTTTATGATTGAGTTATTCATTTAATTCAAGATAAATATTTAAAAGTGCTTTATAATGATTATTTACTTATATTAATTTTTGTTTAATTAAGAAATCATGACCCCATCACTTATGAACATCCTGAAAGATAAAAGTTTAACCGGTAATAATTATGTCACATGGAAAAGGAAAATTGGGTTGTTGCTGCAAGCTGAAAAAAAATATAAATTTTGTTCTAACTACTCCTAAACCACCTGCTCTTACTAATGAATCTAATAAGACGAGTATGAGCAGTGGAAGACCTCTAATGAGATGGCCAAATGGCTACCATCTCTGACGTGTTGCAACAGCAGCATGAAGGAATAGGGTCTGCTGCTAATATGATGATGTATCTAGAAGAGATTCATATGGTTGGTAAAGTTGCTACTATTAAGACCCGTCAGAAGGTCAAGGAATAATAGAAGAAAAAGCAACTCGGGCCTACCAAGAAAGAGACTAAGAAAGTAACCAAGATCAAAAGGAAGTGCTTCTTTTGTGGTGAAAAGAGACATTGGAAAAGTAATTGCCCAAAGTCTCAGAATAAAAAGGAACAAGGTAATAGGAATTATCTTGAAACATGTTTTTCTGGTAGATTCTACAGATTCTTGGATCGTAGACTCTGGAGCCACTAATCATGTTTGTTATTCCTTACGGGGGTGTCAAGAAAGGAGAAGGCTAAATAAGAATAAGATCAATTTGCGCTTGGGCAACGGAACGTTAGTGTCTGCAAGTGCAGTGGGAGATATTAGAGTTTTGTTTGGATTCTAGAAAGCATTTAGATTTGATAGACGTTTATTATGTACCTCAATTCAAGAGGAATTTAATTTCAGTTTCTTGTTTGAATAAATTTGGATATTCGGTTACTTTTAATAAAGCTTTTATTATTAGTAAGAAAAACAAAGTTATTTGCAAAGGTACATTGGAAAACGGTCTATACTTTTTGCATAGAAATATCTCTCACTCGTTAGACACAGAAATAACGGAACCTAATCATAAAAGAGTAAAATTATCAACAGATGAAACCTACCTATGACATTTACGCTTAGGTCATATTAACCTTAATAGGATTAAAAGATGGGTAAGTGACGGACCTTTGAGTGACTTAAAGGTTGATGATCTACCAACTTGTGAATCTTGTTTGGAAGGTAAAATGACCAAAAGGACGTTCTCTGCCAAAGGTGCAAGAGCCACTGAATGTTTAGGATTGATACACACTGATGTATGTGGACCTATGAGCATTCAAGCTAGAGGTGGATATGAGTATTTCATCACTTTCACAGATGATTACTCAAGATTTGGCTATGTGTATCTCATGCGACATAAGTCGGATGCTTTTGACATGTTCAAAGCATTTAAAGCTGAAGTGGAAAATCAGCTTGAGAAACACATAAAAATCTTGAGATCTGATCGTGGTGGAGAATATCTATCTGGTGAGTTTCAGCAATATCTTATTGATAATGGGATAGTTTCTTAGTTTTCTGCACCTGGTACACCTCAACAAAATGGGGTAGCAGAAAGGAGAAATAGAACTCTTTTGGATATGGTTAGGTCTATGTTGAGTTATTCAACACTTCCTATTTCTTTCTGGGGATATGCTTTACAAACTGCAATATACATTCTAAACCATGTACCATCTAAGTCTGTTCCTAAAACACCGCATGAGTTGTGGACTGGGCGCAAGCCTAGTTTACAACACTTAAGGATATTTGGATGTCCTGCGCACGTGTTAAAAGGAAAGACAGAAAAGATGGAGTCCCGTTTAGAAACATGTATATTTGTAGGGTATCCGAAAGAAACTAAAGGATATTATTTTTATAGTCCTTCAGATATTAAAGTATTTGTTTCGACAAATGCTAAATTTCTGGAAAAGGACTATATGAATGATTTTGTGCCTAAAAGTAGAATTGTCCTGAATGAGATGTCAGGAGATACAATTCCACGAGAGGTTACACAACCTAACCCAATTGTAATTTCCGATCCAACACTAGGTCAACAACCTACCATTCCTCATCGTAGTGGGAGGGTTAGAATACAACCCGAAAGATACATCGGTCTGGGAGAATCTGTAGAGAATCTCCCGGACGACGATGATCCCTATACGTACAAGGAAGCTATGGAGGATGTTGATAGTCGCCATTGGCAAAAGGCAATGCAATCCGAGATTGAATCTATGTTCAATAACAAAGTATGGTCTCTTGTAGACTTGCCTAAAGGGATAAAACCCATTGGGTGCAAGTGGGTATACAAGAGGAAAAGAGGTATGGATGGAAAGGTGGAAACCTTTAAAGCTAGATTGGTAGCTAAAGGGTATACACAGAAAGAAGGTATTGATTACGAGGAAACCTTCTCTCCTGTGGCCATGCTTAAATCCATTAGGATACTCTTATCCATTGCAGCATCTGTAGATCTAGAGATTTGGCAAATGGACGTCAAGACAGCTTTCCTTAATGGAAGTCTTGACGAGAGCATCTACATGATGCAACCAGAGGGATTCATTGAAAAGGGCCAAATGGAAAAGGTATGAAAGTTGCAGAAATCCATATATGGATTAAAGCAAGCATCCAGATCCTGGAACATAAGGTTCGATCATGCTATCAAAGGTTTTGGATTTATTCAGAATCTTGACGAACCTTGTGTATACAAAAAGATTAAGGGCGACAAGTTGGTTTTCCTGATTCTTTATGTTGATGATATACTACTCATCGGAAACGATGTAGGTGTATTGACATCAGTAAAGGAATGGTTAGCAAAATAATTTGATATGAAGGACTTAGGAGAAGCAAGTTTTATTCTAGGTATCCAAGTTATAAGGGATAGAAAGAATAGAACGATTGCATTATCCCAAGCTTCATACATAGACAAAATCTTGTCTAGGTTTTCCATGCAGGATTCCAAGAAAGGTATGTTACTTTTCAGACATGGAATCAAGCTTTCTAAGGAACAAGTTCCTAAGAATGAGCATGAAGAGCAGTTCATGAGTAGAGTTCCATATGCCTCGGCAGTTGGAAGTCTCATGTATGCAATGCTCTGCACTAGACCAGATATTTGTTTTGTTGTTGGCATAGTTAGCAGGTTTCAATCGAAACCTGGTCCTGATCACTGGACGGCAGTCAAGCATATTTTCAAGTATCTCAAGAGAACGAGAGATAATATGCTTGTATACTCTGGAGGGGATTTCATTCCCGTTGGGTATACAGATTCTGATTTTCAATCAGATTCTGACTCCAGAAAATCCTGATCAGGGGCTGTGTTTACTATTGGAGGAGGAGCAGTTATATGGAGGAGTATCAAGCAATCTTGTATTGCTGATTCCACCATGGAAGCTGAGTATGTTGATGCATGCGAGGCTGCCAAAAAGGCTGTTTGGCTTCGCCAATTCTTGATTGACATGGAAGTGGTTCCTAGTGCGAATAAGCAGATCACTATCTACTGTGACAACAGTGGAGCAGTGGCTAATTCGAAAGAACCAAGAAGTCACAAGAGAGGTAAACACATTGAAAGAAAATATCATCTTTTAAGGGAGATTGTTCAAAGAGGTGACGTGACGATTACCAAAATCGCGTCAGCAGAAAATCTAGCAGATCCCTTCACAAAGGCTCTACCTCAGAAGAGTTTCGATGGGCACCTAGAGAACATGGGCTTGAGAGATATGACACATTTGCTATAGCGCAAGTGGGAGATTGTTAGGATTATGCTCAATAGCAAGAGTGTAATAGTGTAAGTAACAATCTTTTTCATATTAATAAAGTGATTTCTATTTTAAACAAATCTTATAGCATTTATAGTTTAATAATTGTTAAAGTAAATAATCATAAGGTCTAAAGACTATGAGAAAAGAAGAATTGTTCATACATCTGGATATGTATGTGGTAGACACAAATCTTTAGTTAGTCTTGAATATCGTTCACAACTTAAGTTAAAGGTTGGGCACCTTTATCTTGTTAAAGTTGTAGAATTCTTTTGCTAGCATTTGAGAGGGATCAAATGAGATATGATGAGTCTAAAATCATCGAAGTGTCTTCGAGCAAAAGAATCTAATGCACTGGGTGCATTGTACAGGATCACAATGAAATACTTTATCTATAACCGTCAGTAGATAAAAGTAATTTCATTATCAGGACAATCGGAGAGTCTATCTTAATCCTGAGATAAATGATGGACTTATGGTTGCAGGTGATATCATTTGAACTATCAATGAGTACGATTATATCGCATAGTCTATCCTCGATAGTTTGGTGATATTCATTTGTTAATCGATAGAGGACTTCATTTATAGATATGGACATCGTGGCTCCATTTATTAAATGAGAGTATAATATCATCATATGGATGTTTTGAGGTAATTGGATATTAAATCTAAACGTTGAGTTTTCAATAGTGTCTATTGAAAACATGGCTTCTGGACAAGTCAAAATATCCAAGTTCAAAAGGTGGTCATATGAGTAAATATGGTAACTTGGAGAGTTATAGGCGATCTATGAACTCTTGGCGATTACTGATATTAATCACGAGGATACACTATCTCCAATATGATTATCTAGGGTATGAATGAGGAAGCATCTTCCTTTTCTGTCTTTATTTAAGAGTTCAATTTTAGCTCTTTAGTGGAATGAGCTAAAATTAATGGATCGGACCTAAGTGAATCATTTGTTGATTGTGATTAGGTTATGTCTATTGGAGCTTAAATTTAGATAGCCCGCCAAGATCCCCAATCCACACGGACTTGCATGGATCACTTGATATATTCTACCGGACCAATTTAAGGTCCATCTAGAATTGCAATTTAATATATTAAGAATATAATTTGCACATTATTTATGTAATGGGCTGCACAATTATATTTATATATTAATGGATGACATGTGGGCTTGTTTCTTTTAGTAAGAATGGGTCTAGTTCACATGTGGGCTTTTTATTTAAAGTCCTATGGATTTAATGAAATAAGAAAAATAATATTTGGCCCAATATATACATGTGGGGCGGCAAGGTGCTAAAATAGCATTTAATATTATTTTGTTTTCATTATTTAATTAAATAAGAATTAATTAATTTATTAATTAATTGTTTAATTAAGTAACAAATCTTTTCTAAATAGGAAATATGATTCCTATTTGTATACTATTGGTAGTAGTATAATTAAATAGAAAGACTTGTTTGACAAGGAAATAAATAATTAATTTTATTTATTTAATCAAATAGGAAGTTTTTTTATTTTAGTCAAATAAGGAATAAAAGATTATTGAGTTGGATTAGGGTTTGGAAATCTTAAACAAAATAGGAATTAGGGTGCAAAACATACTCCTTTTTTGTAGGAGGATTTGCGGCAACCCTAGTGAATTTTGGGGAAAGATTTCGGTCACCCTAGGGTAAAAAGGAGAAGAAATTCGACCACCTATATAAGGCCACTTATAGAATTCGGCCACTCCCCTAAGGCTTGTGTGCAGAATTTTCTTCTTCTCCTTCTTTTCAACACATAGTTAGAGATCTATTATTCTACTAAAAACAAAAGGAACATAGATTATTCTTTGATTGTATTCTAGTTGCTTATTCATCAATAAGCTTGTGAATACTATATCGATCTAGGTTCACCCGAGTTTCGATCATAAGATTGAGAACTCAAAAGTGACCGGAATAATCTTAGGTTTCTTTAGATTGTTTTTGGGACTAACGAATCAAGAAAAGTTTGTTTAATCTAATCACAGGTTTGCAATTCAAAGAAAGGGAGACCACGCTCCTAGGTGATCCACGTTCGTGCTAGGATTGAAGATCTTGCGGATTACCATCGACGCAAGTCAATCGGATCACGCGACAAGAGGTATTAATCTTTTGTTTATTTTTATATATCTTTAATTAATCGAAAGGGTTTAAGGTTCATAAAATTGGAAAAATTTTAAAAGCTACTCAAACTATTTTTTTAGTCTCGCTTCCGCTGCGGGTACAATTTTTCCCTACATATATTGCCTATGTTTTGGTCATAGGCGGCAAGGCTAATTTTATTGGCCTATTATATTGTTTATTTTATTATTTAATTAATGGAAATTAATTAATATGTTAATTAATTATTTAATTAATCTTTTTCTGATTAGGAAATATTTTTCCTAGTATTATACTATTAGTAGTAGTATATTAAATATAAAAGACTATATTTGATAAGTAGATAAATACTGAATTTATTTATCTAGTCAAATTATGAAGTCTTTCATATAGTCACAAATACATTAAAGAGTTGGATTAGGGTTTGTACTATAGAGATTTATTGCAAGATGAATTCGTGCTCTATAGATATATATAATATTTTTGACCGAGATATATATGATTTTTGGCAAAAGGATATATATGGCCGTGCGCAATATATATAATATATAATGCATGCAGTAATTGAAAAAAACAATATATATATTTAAATTGCGTGCAGTATTAGTGCACATATATATATATATTAGGCGTATATTTGGCTAACCCTAGTTTTTTGCAATTAAGAGTTATTTTCTTTTGCTAAGAGAAAAATAAAATCCAGCTCTTAGACTAGTGTGAGAATTCGGCCAAGAGAGATTGAGAGAGAAGATTGTTCTTATTTCATTAGTGCACCACTAAGTTTTACATCAAAAGGTTTTGTGCGCAATTTTGAATAAGGTTCATGTGAGTTTCAATCTAATGATTGTGAATTCAAAAGTGACCGGGACATTCTTTGCAATCTTTTGGAGTTTATTGTGATTAACAAATATCAAAAAAGTTTTTGTTATCCATTCTCAGGTACACAATTCTAAGAGAAGGGAGATCACTAATGAGCTGTCATTGTGTGCTCAACAAAATGATATTTAAATGTGTTCGTTTTGAAAACCGATTTTTCACCAGTTAGATAGAAAATTAGTAAAGTGGCAAGTAGGATTCATTCCACAGGGAATTAAAGTGATTAGTTGAATAAATTAACGAACCAAAGTGCGGTAAAATAAATCATAAAAATATGGATGAGTGAATGGGTTGTCAAGACATCAAACATACATGAAAAATAAACCTAATAAACTAATAAAAGAATACTTAACAAATCTAGATAAGATAAATGGAATTAACAATTAAGAGAATAGCTAGGGAATTAATGGGATCACTGGATTACCGGGAAATGCTTCTCAAGCTACATTAGTGAATGAATCTCATAAATGTTAACCAATTGATTCCTAGAATACGTTTAGACCATTACTATGCACCGTAAACAACTTCCCACCGTAATGCCTAACCGATTAAGGAGAGGGGGTCACGGCGGGATCGGTTTGTTACAATTAACGGTTTAGATTATCGATGTTGATATACCCTCCGACAATGTATCCTAGTCACTATGTTCTCAATCCATCAAGGTTGTCAATCCAATCAAGATTATATAACAAATTATCCTAAACAAGATTATAATCAACTAGTGGGTATACATGTCAATTATATAACGCACAAAATCTAATTATAAAATGAATAGAACACAAATAGAGATTAAAATATATTAAAGCTTAAGCAAATTCCAATCCAAATGTTTTCATATCAAAACCCTAGAAAGGGGATTTAATTACACATATTACAAACAAAGGGTAGGCAAGTAAAAGATTAGGAAATCACCCATGGGCCTCCTTTTGTAAGCTTGATCCTTTCCTTGCCTTTGATGCTCCTTGTGTAAAGAGTGGATGATGAGGTTATGTCTAGATAGGTGGAGTCAAATGGGAAGTGACTAAGGAGATTTGTGGAGAAGATGGGAAGAAATGAATGATTGGGGGAAGGAAATCTAGATGTTAAGTTTAGGTAGAAGAGAAAATGAAAAGAAAAGGAATGGTGGAGAAAAGAGGTTTCTTGGTGGTCAAGAGTTGTTCAAAAGGGGAAAATAGTGATGTATTTATAGATGTGGAAAGCTAGGGTATGAAATGGGTATGAAATGACAAGAATACCCCTATTGAATGCCAATACTGGAATTCCTACTACGCTGGAATTCCAACGTTGTCACCACTTGTCTTTTTATGTCGTCATGGCGACCTCTCATGGTGACACCACCTAAATTGTTCTGTCGCCATGGTGACCTCATGGCAACAAAATGGCGACTGGAATTCCTACGTTGAAATTCCAACGTTGTCGCCATTTGCCATTGTGTGTCACCATGGCGACCTGCAAATGGCGACACCTGATGCTTCAACAAATCCTCTGTCGCCATGGAGATGTGTAAAATCATGTTATAAAAACCTAACTTGCAAGTGCACGAATCGTGAGATAAGTACAGCGACAAGTAGGGATCGTTCCCATGAGGAAAAGTGATTTATCGACTAAAACTAATTCTAATTAAAGCTAAGCAATTAACAGTAACCAAGAGATTTGGGATTGATTGATTGATTGATTTGATATTAAAACTATATTAAACTAAGAAAGTAGTTAACAAGAATATTTGAATGTGATCAAGAGGTGAGAGAACTAGGTCATCAATGCTCCCCGACTATGTTTACTCAATGCTTCGAATTGACTTTCACAAAGAATGTTAATCAAGTTAAGGGTTCGTTCTTAAATTATGTATAATTAGTGCTATGTGGTCCTGGAATAAATCAAGTACTCTCTACTGCAGTCATTAGCAAAACCTGCATGTAAACTATAGCAGAAAATACATCAACCATACACCAAGCGTTCTCAATTAAGTCATTAGCAAAACCTGCATGTAAACTATAACCTAAACCCCCAAAGCACATAATCAAGTATTCTCAATCACAGTCATTAGCAAAACCTGCATGTAAACTATGATTAAGAATCCATTAAGCACAAGAATAAGAGAACCGAAAATAATGTGCGATATCCTGCTACGATAAATTCCATTCATTCAATTGCATATTGGTTGAGAATGGTAAAACCCACACGTATCTCAACCTTAACATATAAAACCCTAGATTCAAGACTAGCACTAACCATGCATAGACAAGAAGAAATCACAAATTGAATGAATCGAAACTTGAATTATGAACATATAGTCAATTCTAACAAAGAGTATTCATAGAGGTTCACATTGAATCCCTAGTATGGATTTAATTACACACCAATGTAACACACCAATGTAGGAAACAAAAACATAGAAGAGGAGAAGAAAGAACCCATTGTTGTCATATAATCTTGTCTCGAATCCTTCGTCTTCTTCTTGCTTTTCGGTGTCCTCCAAGGATGGAAGAAAGTACGGCTCCTAATTTCGCCGTCTCCAACCTTCCTTTTGAAAGCCTTCTGATGTCTATTTATAATGGCTCAAACCTCCATCTTTCGTTGACCTAAACGAACCAGACTTCTTAAAAGATCGATGCACGTGCCGCTAGGTAGACAACTTGCCTATCCCACGGTAATGTTTTTGCAACATCACTAGACTTGACCGCAAGATAGGACCGTTAGGTAGGTTGGTGCCTAGGGAGCGGTCACTTGAACGACACAATACTGGAGTTGGATGCAAGATGGGACCGCTAGGTAGGTATGTACCTAGGCCGCACTAATTCAGACTCAACACCTCTGGAGTTTCACGCCAGGTAGGACCGCTAGATAGGCATGCCTACCCTGCGGTAATTCATGAATTTCTCTTGATGGCTGCAACGTTGATTGACCGCAAGATAGGACCGTTACGTAGGCATTGCCTACCCCGCGGTACATCACAAAAATGAACTTCTGATCAATCTTGACATCGTTTCTTCCATAATCGGATATTTGCACCACTTCTGTTAAAGAGATCTGCACAGCTCAACAAGCACATCAAACAACCTAAATCACTCGAGAACAAAGCATAAAGAATAGGAAATAGGGGCTTAAAACATATATAGAAATAGACCGATCAAATACCCCCAAACCTAACTTTTGCTAGCCCTCGAGCAAAACCATCTAACTAAACTAAAAAGAAAAACTAAATCCTAGCTAAGCCACTTTCGCAGGGAGCGCGATAGCATTAAGCATATGCTACATGCCTTTAAACCTTTAGGTGTCCCTAGAGGAGGAGTTTTGTCTCCTGAGGGTTTACTGCTATGACACCCACAAACATATCCAACAAAATCCCATCATTCGAGATGCAATCGAATTGCGCCCATAGTGAAACAATGCATGCTAAAGCCAATACGTAAAGACTACAATTAAGCCACAAAACTGAAAACATTGCTCGTTTTAAATGAAAATCTCATGCTCAAGACAATCTAGCATCAAAAACACATTTGCCAGACGTCATAGATATAATTCGCCTCAACTCTACTTCTCACAAGATATCGCTCATATTTTCACACAGAACCTAGGCAAAAACACTTATCAAGCATATGCGACTGGAATTTATGCACAAGAAATTTCAAGTTATTATCGCATATGAATATATCATTGAAAGTGTTAGCATTATGCTCAATAGCAAGAGTGTAATAGTGTAATTAACAATCTTTTTCATATTAATAAAGTGATTTCTGTTTTAAACAAATCTTATAGCATTTATAGTTTAATAATTGTCAAAGTAAATAATCATAAGGTCTAAAGACTATGAGAAAAGAAGAATTGTTCATACATCTGGATATGTATGTGGTAGACACAATTCTTTAGTTAGTCTTGAATATCGTTCACAACTTAAGTTAAAGGTTGGGCACCTTTATCTTGTTAAAGTTGTAGAATTCTTTTGCTAGCATTTGAGTGGGATCAAATGAGATATGATGAGTCTAAAATCATCGGAGTATCTTCGAGCAAAAGGATCTAGTGCACTGGGTGCATTGAACAGGATGACAATGAAATACTTTATCTATAACCGTCAGTAGATAAAAGTAATTTCATTATTAGGACAATCGGAGAGTCTATCTTAATCCTGAGATAAATGATGGACTTATGGTTGCAGGTGATATCATTTGAGCTATCAATGAGTACGATTATATCGCATAGTCTATCCTCGATAGTTTGGTGATATTCATTTGTTAATCGATAGAGGACTTCATTTATAGATATGGACATCGTGGCTCCATTTATTAAATGAGAGTATAATATCATCATATGGATGTTTTGAGGTAATTGGATATTAAATCTCAACGTTGAGTTTTCAATAGTGTCTGTTGAAAACATGGCTTCTGGACAAGTCAAAATATCCAAGTTCAAAACGTGGTCATATGAGTAAATATGTTAACTTGGAGAGTTATAGGCGGTCTATGAACTCTTGGCGATTACTGATATTAATCACGAGGATACACATTCTCCAATATGATTGTCTAGGGTATGAATGAGGAAGCATCTTCCTTTTCTGTCTTTATTTAAGAGTTCAATTTTAGCTCTTTAGTGGAATGAGCTAAAATTAATGGATCGGACCTAAGTGAATCATTTGTTGATTATGATTAGGTTATGTCTATTGGAGCTTAAATTTAGATAGCCCGCCAAGATCTCCAATCCACACGGACTTGCATGGATCACTTGATATATTCTACCGGACCAATTTAAGGTCCATCTAGAATTGCAATTTAATATATTAAGAATATAATTTGCACATTATTTAAGTAATGGGCTGCACAATTATATTTATATATTAATGAATGACATGTGGGCTTGTTTCTTTTAGTAAGAATGGGTCTAGTTCACATGTGGGCTTTTTATTTAAAGTCCAAAGGATTTAATGAAATAAGAAAAATAATATTTGGCCCAATATTACATATGGGGCGGCAAGGTGGTTTAAAAGCCTTAAATATTATTTTGTTTTCATTGTTTAATTAAATAAGAATTAATTAATTAATTAATTAATTGTTTAATTAAGAAACAAATCTTTTCTGAATAGGAAATATGATTCCTATTAGTATACTATTGGTAGTAGTATACTTGAATTAAAAGACTTGTTTGACAAGGAAATAAATAATTAATTTTATTTATTAAATCAAATAAGAAGTCTTTTATTTTAGTCAAATAAGGAATAAAAGATTTATGAGTTTGATTAGGGTTTGGAAATCTTAAACTAAATAGGAATTAGGGTGCAACTAAATCTCCAATATTTCAGGAGTAAAAATTGCGGCAACCCTAATTATTTTTGGTAGAGATTTCGGCCACCCTAGGGCAAAAAGGAAGAGAAAAATTTGGCCACCTACATAAGGCAACTTATATTTTCGGCCACCACTAAGGCTTGTGTGCAGAATTTTCTTCTTCTTCTTCTTCTCAACTCATAGTTAGAGATCGATTATTCTACTAAAAACAAAAGGAACATAGATTATTCTTTGATTGTATTCTAGTTGCTTATTCATCAATAAGCTTGTGAATACTATATCGATCTAGGTTCACGCGAGTTTCGATCATAAGATTGGGAACTCAAAAGTGACCGGAATAATCTTAGGTTTCTTTAGATTGTTTTTGGGACTAACGAATCAAGAAAAGTTTGTTTAATCCAATCACAGGTTTGCAATTCAAAGAAAGGGAGACCACGCTCCTAGGTGATCCACGTTCGTGCTAGGATTGAAGATCTTGCGGATTACCATCGACGCAAGTCAATTGGATCACGCGACAAGAGGTATTAATCTTTTGTTTATTTTTATATATCTTTAATTAATCAAAAGGTTTTAAGGTTCATAAAATTGGAAAAATTTTACAAGCTACTCAAACTATTTTTTAGTGTCGCTTCCGCTGCGGGTACAATTTTTCCCTACAGAAAGAACGCTTGATTTGTAAGCAAAAGATCTCATGAAAAGAATCAGACATTATGAACAAGATAAAGCACACTTTTACCTTCTACTTTCATCGCAAGGATAACCAACAGATCAATCAGACTTTCATTATGGTTGTAATGGGGCTATTGGGTAGGGGCTAAGAAAGAACAAGAAAAAGGAATTCAAAAATCCTAGGATCATTCAATGAGAGCCTTCACTTTGTCTTCAAGGCCTTGCTTAAACTTTTAGGCCTTCCTTTCTTCCTGTTGCAAGTGGAATGACGCCACTCACCATTTATTTTGGACCTCTTCTTTCACTAAATTTCTTGATAACTCCTTTAAGAGTAGATACAACACTAACAGTCATTTGAACGGTTGAATTCATCAAACCTTGCATATTTTTGTTGCTTTCATTTTTTTTATTTTTTTTATTTTTTTTTTATTTTTTGAATCGAATCAGTTCCTCTCGGCTTTGGATTGAATGCAGCTCTTCTTCACTTGTTTCTCATTACCTTCGCACATATTCCTGTGCTGAAATCTCTAGTCTTCTTCACAATCTCAATGTATGATCCCAAGTTAACAAGGTAAGGCTATAATACAGGCTTACATGGGTTAAAGTTAGTGTGGTGAAGAAAGAAATAGGCTAATCAATGTTTGGCTTCAAACAGGGCTATGGAGCACACACATAAGGTAGGAAATATTTAAGGCCTTTTAAGTAGATCAAGCACACATAGTCTGAAATCACTTCCATTGGTTCAACTTACTCAAGATCAAAGATAGCATGTGAAATCTTTTATGATGAACGTTCTATAATGCTCAATGTTAAACCTATAGAGATCAAATCTAGTGCTAAGATCCTATGTAGTGTTTAAAGAGTAGAAACAATTAATCACTCATATCATGTCATTTATGTACGCTTTTTGGCTTAGTGAACTCACCAAGGTAGTCTCCAATCTAACTAAGCATCCTATCCACTATCATATCAAGAGAATGTCATAAGTTTTTTTTTTGAAAAATGCAACGCAATACTCTAAGTGGCTAGACTTTAGTTTAAACTCATTGAATAAAGCATACTGTTTCTAAAACACACATCAAAGCATCTCATCAAAGATCAAGGAGGAACGACAGACTCTGAACAAAAATAAAACTAAAAACCAAAACGACACACCCCCAAACCTGAGCTTAACATTGTCCCCAATGTTGACAGTCAAGACAGTTTTGGCAGGGACAGACATAAAGAAATAAACTACAATAACCAAAGAAAATAAAAGTAAAAGAAAAATAACTAGAAAGTTCAAAAGAAATCATATCCTGTCAATCTTCGCCATCCTCATCTGAAGGTAAGATCTCGGTGTGCTGATCGGGGTCTAACTGGTCATCCTGCTGCTCCTCATCATCAAACTGGATGATCGGGGTCCTCTGGTCATCGAACTGCTGCTCAAATCCTGATCCACTAGCTGCATAAGGATCCTGATCAGGAATAGGAGGCTGAGATGGAGCTCCACTCCCACTAGCCACAGAAAACCGACTAGTCATCATCGTGCGCAAATCATCTATGCTCGTCTCGACATCGTCAAAACGCTCCTCCATACGAACCTCCATCTGTCTGATGCGTAAATCCATGTGAGCCTTCATAGCCTACAAAAGTGTGCTAAACTGATCACACAACTGGATCCTCCTCAGGCTGCTCTAGTGCCATCGCGGCAGCTACTGCTGCGCGCTCCTCTCTGCGACGTCTGCGGCCCGTATAATCTCCAATATGAGGCAATCCCCGAAGAGCCAACTGCTGGTTCCATCTAGTCTTAGTGAGCATGGACGGGTCATTGCGCTCCAAACCTGCAGTTACATCAATACCTGCCTGACTGCAGAAAGCCGTGATCAAACATGGAAATACCATGGATAATTCATCATTGCCATAGGCGTCACGAATAGCACTAAAAATCACCCTCCCAATGTTGATAGGGCCACCTGTCCTCAACCGGTGCAATATGCGAGCCTGGTCAAAGAAAATCTCGGTGTGGTGCTGAGAAGGTAGCAGTGAACATGTCAGAAAAATATTCCAAAAGGCTACGTCCACATGCGTGTCACGCTGGTACAACCTCAGCAACCCATCCCACTGGTCACACCCATCCATCCTAAGGACTATAGCTAATCTCCTTGAAACGGGTCGAGAGTTTCTAGGTACTCCACCCCTCCTCCGCCTCTAATGGCAACATCAGGAACCTTAAAGAACTGATTGATCACCTCGAGATTGATCAGGACCTCAACCCCTTGAACCATAACAACACCCCCATCCTGGAGTCTCCCTACTATAGCACTGGCATAAAATTCGATCACAAGACTCCTATTAGGCCGTGCTGGTCTAGCAACGTACCTCTCCCATTGGTGGGCAGCAACGGCGGCTGGAATAGGTGTCTGCTCCAAACTAGATACATCAATTCCCCTCTCAATAATCTAGGGCTGTGCTTGGAACCTGTTCACCCTATCCCGGTATTCCTTGTGTTGTGCTAGCCTCGGAGTGGCCTGGCGCTTCCCTTTATCAGCAGCACTAATCTGAGGGCGCTTGCTAACATGAGTTTTCGCCATCTGTCAAAATACATAACCAAAATGACTCCACAATTTTTCTTAACAGAAATCAACAGCAATTCATTTCAAAATTAGTGTCCACATACACACATTGCCAATAAAGACTCATTACTATAAAAGTATCAAACATATTTAAATCCAAACTGGGCATTCAAACAATAACACCATCACTCTAACAATATCAATATCAAAACCATGGTTTCAAAGAACACTCTAATCACACATGCTTCCAGTCTCAAATCCCATCTAAATCAAGTTAAAACCAACCATTCATGTTTCAAATCCAACAAGTTAAACAATTTCACAAGAAACACTATGATTCTAAACAAGGGATTCAAAATTTTTACACACAAAACAACCCAAAATCCATCAAAAATCACCCAACAGAGATTCCTCATGCTATAATCATTGAACTGCTAAAGAAAATTGAGAAGAGGGATAGAGAAAACATACCTGGTTCCTTGAGAGAGAGAATGGCAACAATGGAGGGAAGAAAGGGAAGGGAGAGAGAGGGAGAACGTGCGCAGCTTAGGGAAGAAGAAGGGCTGCGCACGAAGCCTTTAAATAAGGGGGGGAGTCAGGTTTTGTTAATTACCGCTGGGTAGGCACTTGCCTAAAGGGCGGTCCTACCCCGCGGTAATACCATTGCATGCGTACCTTTTGTGCTAAACGCACCATTTTATTTATGTGTTGGACCGCTGCCCAGGCAGATGCCTAGAGGGCGATCCTACCTTGCGCTGAACTCCAGAGAGGCCTTTTAGAGTGACCGCTGCCTAGGCAATGCCTTGAGGGCGGTCCTCTCCTGCGAAAAATACATTCTACATACCTGACTCCTAGGTGGGTTGCCTCCCACTGAGCGCTTTATTTAACGTCTGGGCAAGACGCACAAGAGCACTACGGCTCTGTTAGCGCAATGAATTCCAACTGAGCAACCCTTCCGCTCGTACTACCAACATTTGTGTCGAAGAGTTCATGACACTTTTTCATGTCAAGGACTTTCCTTCCATCAATGCTAGTTTCTCTCACTGGGTCCAATCTGTTCTTGCAGACCCAAACTTGTCGAATTCTCCTTGGCTTTCCTCTAGGCTTTCTTTGCTTCTTTTTGCAACTTTTAATAAACTCTACACATTGGGCCTTTTTATGACCCCTAGTATGGCAAAAATAACAATTGTAAGGAAAAAACGAAGGACCACATGTGATTTTACTAACCTTTGCTTTGGAATGGCTTGAAACTCCATTGACGATGTTAAGCTCTAAGGACTCTCCTTTAATGCCTTGCTCCTCGGTCAAGAACTTGATAGTGTTTTCTGCCTTTTCAAGTTCCACCAAGTAATCACGTTCCTTCACCCTTGCTATTCTCAATGCATTCTCATTTTTGCATGATTCCTCCTTCATGGCATCTATTGTCTGGTCTTTCAACTTTGCTTGCCTTTGGATTTTCCTTGTCTTGTGGGCAAAATCTTCCTCCTGTTCTTCTACCAACCTTGCAAGCTCTTCTGCCTTCTTGATTGCCTCATCCCTTTTTTTCCTAAGGGCCTCCACTTCCATCACCAAGTTGGCATTGTCACTCTTCAGTTTACTAATTTCTGATGATGATTGTGCTTCACAAGTCTCCCCTATAAGAACACCTTTCTCTTCTTTGTCCTTAAGTAGTGATAGAAAAAAATCGCTCACATCCTTTCGTCGGTCTTCTGACTGCAGTGTATCCACGGTAAAACAATCGATTGAGCTGATGTCCTGCAAGTCTGACTTGAAGACCTTGAATTCTACGTTTTCATCCAAGACAGTCATAGAAAGTTTTCCTTCATATACATCTATGATTGTTCTTGCTGTCTTCATGAATGGTCTACCTAAAAGGATAGGTCTCATGTTTGTCTCCCTACTTATATCATCCATGTCAAGAACTACGAAATCTGTCGGAATGACGAGCTTATCCACTTGTACCAACACATCTTCCACAATTCCTCTCGGATACTGAGCTGATCCATCTACTAACAAAAGTGACATTGTTGTCGGTTTAAGCTCATTCAACCCAATTTGCTTGTAAACAGAGAAGGGCATCAAATTTATGCTAGCTCCTAAGTCTAACATCGCCTTCTCGAGCTTAGTACCCCCAATTGTGATGTTGATGCAGAAATTGCCCGGATCCTTAAGCTTTGGTGGAAGTTCCTTCTGTAGAACTGCACTCTCATTTCCTGTTATGTATTCCTTATGGTTCAGACCAAACTTCTGCCTGTTGGAATGAAGACTTTTGAAAAACTTAGCATAAGCAGGCATCTTCTCTATCATATCGAGTAGGGGAAGGTTTACATTCAGCTTCGTGAGGATGTCAAAAATATCCTTAAACGACTTGTTGAGCTTGTCTCTTTTCAGCCTCCCAGGGAATGGAACCGGTGGAACATATGGAGGAGGTGGAGTGTATGAATCTGATGACTGCTGTAAAGCTGAGGTCTTCTTGGGTGCTGACTCAACCACTACCTCTTCTTCTTCTTCTTCTAATCTAGCCTCTTTCTCACTCACACTTTGGTGGGAGGTAACCCACTTAGGTACATTTCATTTTTAGTTTAAATTTTGTTTTTATTTAGTCATTTCATTTTTGAATTCTTTTATCTTTATTTTATTTTTGCTTAGAACAAGAGTGTGGGATGATTGTGATAGTGGATATAAGGACTTCAATGACATATCATTTTATAGCCTTGGATTAGGGATGAAAATTATGATTGAACTTCATTTTCATATCTCTTTTTTGATGAATATGTGCATAATGGAATGATTGCAACACTTGATTGTATTCTTGGGAAATTTTTGTGATAATGGACATTGATCGTGTTTGAAACTCTTTGATTATGGATGCGTGTTACGCCACGTTTACCGGTTTTTATTGCCCCAAAGACATTGAGGATAATGTCTAATTCAGGTTTGGGGGTGTGCGTAACACCAACTCTTGTTTGGAAATTGTGTGCAAACGTTTTGAGCCAAATTTTTCAAAATTTTTCGAAAATCTTGTGATAATGTCATGCTTAAGCATATTTTGCTTGTAGAGATTGTGTCATTGTGTGTGCGAGTAAGGAATTGTGCATCTTTGCCATGCTTAGTTTAGATTAATTTCATACCATTTAAAGTTGCATTGAGCAAAGCGCACTAGTTCTTTTCTCTTGATGTTAGAGTGAATATTCAATTGTGCTTGAAGGTTAGGAATTAATAGTTGACTTCCCATGAGATTCACAAACACAGTCTAAAAAGCTTATTTTCAGGGAAAGTTTTTACTCTTTAAATACTCATTCAAACACACATGAAAATGTCTCATTCGCAATTA
Source organism: Acer campestre (assembly GCA_954870605.1). Classification (NCBI taxonomy): domain Eukaryota; kingdom Viridiplantae; phylum Streptophyta; class Magnoliopsida; order Sapindales; family Sapindaceae; genus Acer; species Acer campestre. The sequence goes on from OX940805.1 coordinate 3,318,373, forward strand.
AATGTTGTTTGCCGTAGAACATGTGGACAGCTTGTGGATGCCTTAATTGACTTTGTGGACATACCTTTAGAGATGATTTTAGGCAATGCATGTAAAAAAACCACTAAATTAGCCTAAATACTTCCAATCCCTCTAATGTGTGTGCTCCATTTCCCATTTGAAGCCAAACACAATTAAGTTTTTCATTCATGAACCACATCAACATAAACCATATAGCCTGAACACTAGACTTACCTTGTACCAAGTAGTTTGCTAAGGCTTAAGGGTTGAATGGAAGCATTAAGGTGTATTAAAATTATAAGGCATGTACCTAAGCAAGTATGTATGTGCAAACACATTGAAAAGATTAAATGCAATGCTTGAAATGAAAAGAAAAGAAAAAGCAAAGCAAAAGAAAGAAAAGAAAAGATGAATGAGGCTCTAAGTGCCTAGATGAATTATGTGAAATTAAATGAGCTACTCAATGAAAATTAAGAGTAGAAAATGCACATAGTAAATTGTAAGCCTGGACGCCAAAGTGTGGAATACGCAAAGTTGTAATGAGCAAATTGTGCTTAATTTAGAATGTATGCCTTTATGTGACCTTTGGATGTTTGTTATCAATTTTTCCTATTTATTTACTCACCATTCACCTTAGGCCCCATTATAAGCAAATGAAAGATCTATTTGATCTTTAAGGATGTCCACTTTGGAAATTTTGGTTGATGCATGTTCTTTTCAGTTCACGGCTTTCAATTCCATTCATGAGACAAATTTTCAAAAATTATGTTTTAAAATGATCATGTGCAATTATATTTGATATCCTAAACATAAACTCTTATTGCATATGGATTGTGAGTGAAGCCTAGGAACCTATGCAAAAATGAGAGAATCTAGTGAGGATTAGATGTCGAGGCGAATTACATTCTCTATCGAATGGCACTCTAGTCTTAAAACTTTAGCATCTTGAATGTAGGATCGCGTTGCGTGCAATGTGTACTTAGAGTGGCATGACTTTAATTTTCATTTAGCATTTATTACATACACATTTTTCCTAATGAGCACAACCTTGATTAAATATTTTCGCTTATGGTTTTGCAAATCGAATATTGACTTTTGAGTCTTTTTGACTTTTGAGTCTTTTTCAAAGAGTTGGTACTTAAATGTTGATTGTATGATGTTTAGACACATGTCCATGGTGCTTATTGTTTGTTTTACTGGAGGACGAGCAAAAGATAGGTTTGGGGGTATTTGATCCAACCAAAATTGGTATGATTTTGGCCCTCATTTCCTTCTCTTTATGCTTGATTCTCGGGCAATATTTCGTGATTTAATTGTGTAAATTAAGTGTTTTCAGGTATTTACGATCTTCTAAAGGGAAATTGGCGTAATTCAATAGTTGGGGTTGAAAAGTGGGTAATTCAGACGCAAAACAAGCAAGAAAGCAAGAAGAGAAGCATCAGTGCGCAGGTAGTGTGCTGGTTAGCCACCCACGCACTTCCACCCACACATTTCAGCATCTCCAGACAAAACATCATAGAGTGCGGGTCCCACCCGCACTCCACCCGCACTACATACAAAACCCAAAAGCTGATTCCCTAAGAGAAGATAAAGTGCGGGTCAACCACCCGCACTCCACCTGCACTTTAAGGGAGAAGGCGCCCAGACATTGCATAATGTGTGGGTTTTGCGTTGGTCCACACTTGCGCAGTACCAGCGCACTTCGATCAAATCAGGCCAAAAATGTGATAAAGTGCGGGTGAGTGCGGGTGAGTGTGTAAATTAAGTGTTTTCAGGTATTTACGATCTTCTAAAGGGAAATTGGCGTAATTCAATAGTTGGGGTTGAAAAGTGGGTAATTCAGACGCAAAACAAGCAAGAAAGCAAGAAGAGAAGCATCAGTACGCAGGTAGTGTGCTGGTTAGCCACCCACGCACTTCCACCCACACATTTCAGCATCTCCAGACAAAACATCATAGAGTGCGGGTCCCAACCGCACTCCACCCGCACTACATACAAAACCCAAAAGCTGATTCCCGAAGAGAAGATAAAGTGCGGGTCAACCACCCGCACTCCACCTGCACTTTAAGGGAGAAGGCGCCCAGACATTGCATAATGTGTGGGTTTTGCGTTGGTCCACACTTGCGCAGTACCAGCGCACTTCGATCAAATCAGGCCAAAAATGTGATAAAGTGCGGGTGAGTGCGGGTCAACCACCCGCACTCCACCCGCACTCCGTGCACATTAGCTTATATTTTCAAGCTTAAGTGACCTCTTTTTGCATCCCTTATAAATAGAACCTTATGTTATTTTGAACAATCACTCTCCAACACTTAGATAACTTCTATTATTTACTTTTTCTAGACTAACAACACTCTATATCTCTCATCCATTTTGTCTACTCAACCAAAGAGATCCAAGAGCTTGGAAGGAAACTTCAAGGATGGAGATGATCTTCAAGGGTTCTCTCTTCATCCTTTCTCTTGTTTTTATTATTGTAATGAGTAACTAAATCCCCACTAAGGAGTCTATGGATTAGTTTGTTGAATATTGAGCTTTTGTATATAAACTCTATTTCTTATATATGTCTATCTTTTATTGTATATTCATGAGTATGAATGGTATTTCTTTGATGTGCTTGTATAGATACACTCTCTTTGCAAGTTCTCTTCGGTATTCTATTTGTGTAGACAACTAGGTATACACTATATTTAGTTGTTTATTGCTTATTTGAATAGATGGGATTTTCAAAATCCCAGTTTTATAACTGCGCTCTTTATCTAACCTTGAACGGGTGTCCGTCACTATACACCTTAGGACGGCTCTTGTGAGGGGATTAGAAGCCTTCGCTATACACCCTAAGTTGGCTACACTGGTATCGGTCAAGCCCTAGATAGATATACGTGCATTCATTGTTAAGGTCCTAAATGAGCAACTAACACTGTACATCCTAGGTTGGTTGCTTAGGAGGGATCAATCACTAGTAGGAGGCCTTCTCCATACACCCTAGGTTGGCTACATTTGTAAAAACAAGCGTATTTTCAAGTTTATTGCATTTGCCCCAGTGTTTGCTTACGATGTCCATTAACTCCTTGGTTGCCATATCATATCACTCCATTCACATCCCATTTCATTTGCATTCGTAGCGTAGTTTTTATTATATTTTCATTCACACTTCACAACACCTACCATATACTTTACTTTTATGCATTTTAGTATTATTAATCCTAATCTAGTCATCGCTACCTCCGATCCTTATGGACGACACCCCACTTACCGCCATACTTGAGCTTTTAAACCAATTAAAGCATTGTGAGGTTTTATAAATATTGTTTGACAAAGTGAATTTAAATGATACACAAAACCATTTTGTCATAAGCTTCCCATGGAGGTTCTCCTCTATGGAAGCTTCAAGAGCTCCTTTCTCTCTTTTGTTGTGTTGGTAAACTATCTAGATATTATGATTAGGTGCTTCTAAGATAAGATAGATAGGATATTTGGGATATTAGGGATATTTTCTAAGACCAACAAGTGGGTGTTTTTATAGTGGTGGAAAGGTAGGGCATTAATTAGGGTTGAAAAGTCATGTTTGCCCTTCAAAATCACGTGATCTGGAAGAAGATATTTGTTGCCAACCTAGATTTGTGAATTCATACTCCCAAATTTAACTCGCAGGACAATCTGGGCAACTTTTGCGACCAAGATCTTCGACTTCATTCTCACAGATTTAACTCACAATACAATATGCGACTTCGTGCTGCTAGGTGTAACTCACAATTTCAACTCGCAAAAGGGTCTGGAATGGAATTGCGACTTTGTTCTATGAGTACAAACTCGTAGATTTCACTAACTCGCAGTCCCAACTCGCAGATTTTTTGGCTCCGCGTACCAGTCACTCAAATGGGCGTAACTTCTTCTAGAAAGCTTGGAACCATGATCCATAAAGTTTTATGAAAACTAAACACCAGGGGCTTTTCGAAAACATGTAGCTTGACACCCAATTCAATCCGAGGAGGGAGATATGGCTTTCGTAAGTTAGGCAATCTGCATAAGCCATCTCAATTTCAGCTAATTTTTCTCCTTTTTGCCTCCAAACCTTCACTTTAGGCTTAAACACCTAACTTTAGATAAATGAACCTACACAAGGCTAAATGATCAAGCCAAAATTGGTATGATTTTGGTCCTCATTTCTGATTCTTTTAGCTTGATTCTCGGGCATTTCCGCGTGTTTAATGTTGTTAAATTGAGTGTTTCAAGTTTTATTAGGTTTCAGAAGCAATTGAGATGAAAGTGGAGGACTTGTGCGAAAATGTCTCACAAATAGGAAGAAACAGGGCATTTTCGCCACTTGGACATGAAAGGTCGCTACATGGGAGCCATGGCGACAGAGGATTCTCCAAAGACATCAGAAGGTCGCCATTTGGGCGCCACTTGGTCACCATGGCGACCTCCCATGCAAATGGCGACCTAGTTCAATCAAGGCATGGTCGCCAATTAGGGTCGCCATGGCGACCTTGATGTTGCAAGTGGCGACCTCCTTACAATTGCAGGGTCGCCACTTATGGTCGCCATGGCAACCTAGAGGTGCAAGTGGCAACCTCTACACAAATTGCTCATGGTCGCCACTTGCCAAATGGCGAGAAAGATGGTTTTCGTGGTGACCTTCTCATCTAACCGTTTTACGCACCAGGGTCGCCATAGCGACCAAATAGCGAACAAGGCGCCACCTCAGCGAATCAAGCAGTTATCAATACATGTCCAAGAGTGCATATATATAGAACGTCCCTCCATCTTCAACAGGATCGAAGATCAGAGAAAAATACAGAGAACACATCTGAGATCTAGCTCTATCATCCATGGCACACCATTCCTCATCCTCCATTTCTCTCCTTGAACTCATCTAATCCATCCAACCCTCAACACAAAACCTTGATTACTTCACTACATCATTCCTCATCCCACCATTTCTCCACCAAAATCCTTAGTCATTTCCCACCAAAACACCCACATTCCAAGACATATCCTCTACTTCCATTCCTTGCATCAAGGAGCATAGAGGAGAAGAAGGATCAAGTTTAAAGAAGGTGACCCAAGGGTTATTTCCTTATTATTTACTTCTTTTCATTTATTGCAAATATATGTAACTAAACCCCTAATCTAGGGGATAGATTTGAGGATCAATTGGTTGTGGGTTTAGCTTAGCTTGTAATGAATCTCTTATGTGTTCTATTCATTCAAATTAATTAGATTCCATTCATTATAATTGACTTGTATATCACTTGTTGATTGCTATCTTGAGTTGAGTAATTTGTTATATATTCATATGTGGATTGACAACTTGTGTGATTAAGAACCCATTGGATAGGATAGATTAGTGGTGGGTATATCAACCCCACTAATCTAAGCCTCTAAGTGGTTAACATAATGAGATTGGTAAATTAAAGTAGCTAGTTAGCTTACCCACATTCAATTGTTAATCGATCTATTCCCTAGCTATCTCATTAATTGATTTTATCACAATTCTTATTAAGGTGTTGAGTATTCTATTTTTCATAACATATTTTGTGTATTTTCATTTGAGTAGTTAGCATTGGTGGTTTTAGAAACCACACACCTATCAAACACTATGATTTCTTTTATTGTTCAAAGATTAGTCAATTTATCTAATTAACACTCCATTCCCTATGGAACGAACTTGCTCACTATTTTGCTATCAAATCACATTTTAAAAGGATTAAGTGGCTTAAAAGAGTTTTCAAGAATCAACCAAAATCTATATTATTACTATTTTGTTGAGTACACAAATGACCTCATCAAAAAATGGCGCCGCTGCCGGGGATTGGTAGCGTTGATTTCATAGATTGACTTTTCTTCACATTTTATTAGTATATTGTAGATTGTTAGTTTAGTATTTTGCTTTGTGGTTATTGACTTGTTCATAGTGTTGTTTTTACTTTTTTCTTTCCTTGTATCTCTTTATTTATTCCTCTTTCAGGTGCTCAGTTTTATGCACGGTAGGAGATCTCTAGGTAGAGGAGTTCATCCCCCACTAGAAGGCACTAGCCGTGTGAGAGAGTTTGAAGCAATTCCAAGACAAACTATGAGTACTGAAGGACAACAACCTGGGAGGGAAGACGAAGCTCCTTTTAGAGAGGAGATGACGGAAGAGACTCAAACCAACCATGGTCAAAGGATGACCATGGGGGAGTATGCCTTGCCGGATATCGGGAACCAACCATTGCCTATTGTGTTAGACCCAGTTGCTAGGGGTTATGAGTTGAGGACAATGCACGTCAATCTCTTGCCGTCATTTCATGGGAAGTTGAATGAAGACTGCCTCCAGTTCATAAAGGAGTACAGTGTTATTATTGAGACCTTCCCCATCATGTGTCTCACGCGCGAACAGTTGCAAATGTGTTGCTTCCAGTATTGTATGAAGGATGCAGCTATGACATGGCTCATGGGGCTTAGACCGAGATCATTGACAAGTTGGGGTCAAATTTGCAAGGTGTTTTTCATCAGATTCTCTCCGGCTAGGAAAGCGAAGGAGTTAATGGTGAAGATAACAGACTTTTATGAGAGTGAAGGGGAGCTTTTTCATGAGTCTTGGGAAAGGTATCAACGCCTTGTGGCCCAATGTCCCCCTCACATGTTCACTGAAGAATATAAGGTGTCTTGTTTCCAAGGAGGTTTAACTCGGTTCTCCCAAGAGTTGGTGGATAACGCTTGTGGAGGTTCATATGACACCAAGATCGCTTCGGAGATCTATGACATCTATGAGATGTTGGCACAAAACTCTCAACAACAAAATGCCAACAGTATTCGAGGTGGGAAATTTGATGTAAATGCTAGTACGGAGGCCGCCATCGAAATCTCAAGGATAAACAAGAAGGTGGAGACCTTGACTTCTCATATTGAGAGTATGGGATTTCCGAAGGCGGGAGTGAAGTTGCTAGAAAGGCAAGAAGGAGGCTCTAGCGGGCAATTCAATGAGAACGAAGGGTTTGAGGACACCTTTCAAGGGCAAGAGCAAGAGGAGGTTCAAGCTATGGGATTTCAAGGACAAGGAAACAACTCATATTCCAACAACTATGCTCAACCATGGAGGAACCACCCAAACCTTTCTTGGTCAAACAACAATAACATTTTGAACCCACCACCAAGAAATCAACAACAAGGGATACAATCAAGGAGGTAGCTCACAAGGAGGTTACCGTCAAACTCAACCACGAGGATTTCCACAAGGAGGAAACCAATGGAACAACAACAACAATGCTTAAACTAGCTCGTATCAACCTCGCCGAAACATTGATGAAGAGATGAGAGGTATGATGCAAGGTTTCCAAAGAGTCGAGAATACCTTGACAAGTTTCATGCAAGCTAGTGGCCAAAGGTTTGGCAACCTCGAAGCATCTTTCGGGAAATTGGAGACCCAAATGGGGCAAATTGCCGAGGCACTTCAAAAGCAAGAAAAGGGGAAGTTTCCAAGCCACATCGAGCAAGCTAAGGAGGGAAATTATGTCAAGTAGGATGGAGCTAGGGATGAGGCTATGTTGTTTGAAGAGGCATATGTTTGGAAAGTGGAAGATCCGGGAAGTTTTGTGATTCCTATATCAATAGGAGATAGTGGGGTGCTTAAAGGAGTTCTAGATTTGGGAGCAAGTGTGAGCATGATGCCCCTATCGACTTATGTGAAGTTGGGTTTGGTAGGATTGAAGCCAACCGGGAAGAAACTTATGCTAGCGGATCAATCCTCTCTATCATCGAGTGGTGAAATAAAGGATGTCCCAATTGTCCTTGACGGAATAGTGGTGTTAACGGATTTTGTAGTCCTTGACATTGGTGACAAGTCAAATGATGTTAGGGAGTGGCAAGTTCTTCTCGGTAGACCATTCATGGCTACCGCTCAAATGAAGATCGATGTTTGCAAGAGGAGAGTTTGTATGCATGCATTTGAGAAAGAACTTGAGATTGACATAACCATATGCAATGATGACCTAAAAAGCATTGAGAGTTGCTATGTGGTTGAGGTGCAGCCACCAAGGACAAATGGTGGAAAAGTATGTGAATTAGTGCAATTATATGAAAATAGTAGCCAAGAGGAGGAAGTTGAGAGCATTGGTGACTTTGTGATTGAAGGGCTCAAGAATTCTAACCAAGAGCTCATGCTTGAAGTAGAGGTTCTTAAGGCAGAGAAATACGCTTCAGAGAAGAAGCTTGATGATTTAGCAAGACGGAACCATAAACTCAAAAAGATCAATGTGGCTCTCACCATGGAGAATGAGGTGACGGTGAAAGAGCTTAGGGATTTGGCTAAACTCACCGAGGAATTTGAGGAAGAGTCCTCAAGAAAGATGAGAAAGACCCTCATGAGTGTAGATGCCAAGAACAAGGCAATTGAGGAGTTGAAGAAGGAGTTGAGCAAGAGAGAGATGTCTTTGAAGGTTGCTAAGGTAAAGGAGTGCGACTTTTTGGTGGAGATAGATCGGATGGATCAAGCCATCAAGGAACTCACCAATGACGGTCCCTCAAGGCCTCAACCTCCAATGCAAAAAGGGAGATTTCCTTCATACCCTCTCACTTGTTATTTTTGTCATAAGAAGGGCCATGTTAAATCTAGGTGTTTTGAATTCTTGAAGCATGCTAATAATGATAGAAATAGACCTATAGGAGATCTAACCATGTTAAGAAAATTTGGGTTAGGAAGGATTTGGTAAATCTAGTCCGGGATAAGTCTATGGGTCTAATTTAGGTAGTCAAGAAGAAAATGAGTTATAATGTGGTTGACTTGGGTAATGAGCATCATGATTCCATTTCGTATGGTAGGATGCGGTAGTGTGATTTGCATTTCGTTTTTACATTCCATGCCATGAATAAAATGATTGTGTTTTAATTTTGCTTGTTGTGTGTTTCTTTTGTTTGCTTTATTTTTCTAATAAGTGTCCATCTATTCTTGTTAGTGGTTTGAATTATAAGCTTATTTATGGATTTTGTTTCACTGCAGATGCTGATGAAAATACATTCAGAAGAGGACCTCAAGTATGGGTCGCAATTTGGTCGCCATTTGCAGATAAGTGGCAACCTCACTTATAAGAAGAATTCAGAGGTCGCCACATACATGGTCACCATAGCGACCACATGTTGCAAATGGTGACCTTTACATATTAGGTGTGGTCGCCATTTGGTCACCATGGCGAACTTACTTGTGCAAATGGCGACCACATGCAAAAGTTTAAAATCCTTCTAGGTCGCCATTTGGTCGCCATGGCGACCGAGAGGCACAAATGGCGACATAGGGCGTTCAGCTATAAGTTTGCAACTCAAATCATAACACTGCACAGCACAAGTTCTCTCTTCTCAAACTCTCTCAATTCTAAAGCCGTGGCACGCATGTAATCATCAAATCCGGTAAGCAGTCACTCTAGTTCTTTAATTTTCCCATTCAAATCCTTCCTACATTGCATCTAGATACATTAAGGGTGGTTTTGAGTTTGATTTGAAGTGAATAGTGCATAGGATTGGAGTTTGTGTGGTTTTGATTCATATAGAAGTGATTGTGGAAGTGTGGTAGTAGTTTTGATTGATTGTGGGCATTCGGAGAGTGCCGGATTGGTGTTGAAGCGTCGTTGTGCTACCGGATTTTTGACAGAATTTTCAGTCTTTAGATTGTTTGATATGGCTCCTAAGATGAAATTGCCAGGCAAGGGAGGAAAGGGTAACAAGACCCCCACTCCTAAGAGGAAGGTGGTCCCTGAATGCAAACTTAATAGGAATTTTGATGACAGATTAGAGACGTTTGCTGAGAAGAAGATGTGGCCTGAGAGAGGCATTGATTTGGAGAGTTTAAGGGATACCCCTGTCCCAGCAACTGTGAATGACTTGGGATGGGGAGGATTGGTAGCCACTCCTCCACACTATAGTGAGAGCCTGGTGAAGGAGTTTTATGCGGGAATGAATCCCGGGGAGTATATGAGGGGTGGTCCTATTCTAGTGAGAGGGGTTCCCGTTTACTTGAACGCAACAGACATTAATATCTATTTTGGGACGACATTGTTGGAAATTGAGGGGTGAAAGGATGGTGGAAGGGATCACCACGAATCTTTTGTATGTAAAGAATTTGGTGGAATTTGCTAACACTATGACCATCACTCCTATGACTGTCTGGATGGCGAAAAGATTCCCTCTCAAGCAGTCAAACTTGAAGATTGAGCAAGCCTTTTGGTACATTTTCCTCAATTCTTCCCTCAGACCAGTTTCCCACAGATCCACTGTTCCATTTGAGGTGGCTAGGATCCTTCATAGTATCATTGAGAGGCAGCCTATTGATGTGGGTATTATTGTGAAGATGGAGATTCAGCGGATTGGGAGGAATGAATCAGAGACAGATATCCTCCCTTTCCCATGTTTGATCATAGAGGCCTGCAAATTGGTAGGTGTAGATGTATCCGGGGACATACTTAAGCCCCCCATATCAGATATGGACTTGACCACTTGGCGACGCTTGATGATAAAGCATGGGGAGATACCAACTGGTGGGAAACGTAGGAGAGTGCGGAGTTCAGAGGCGGGCACTAGTGTTAGGGAAGAATTTGAGAGAGTTATTCCTGAAGAGGACGATGATGATGAGGATGAGGAGGTTCCTATTTGTGATGATCATGGGCAGCCATTAGGTCTTCTGATTCTAGATGGAGTACAGCATATTAGGAAGACTCAGACTGGTGATTTTGATATACTTCATGCTGACAAACTTGCGATTGAAGAAAGGCAGAAGGCCTTGGAGGACAAGCAGCTGAAGTTGGAAAGCCTGATTCAGGATTTGAGTGAGACAGTGATCACAGGTTTTACAGACCTCCGCCATGATTTGAGGCTCACCCCATATGTCAGGAGGCCGAAGAAGCCCATCATAGGGACTCCACCTACCCCAGCCGCACCTTTAGGACTTAGTACAGAGTTGCCTGACTTCATTTTTCAGACTGCACAGTCTGTTGTTGAGGAGGCCACACAGTTTGAGGAGGCCATGGCCCGTTCCTTGACAGATCAGGGGCCCCGTTATGTGGGAGGTCCTGCCATTAATGAGGCAGCTGCGCAGAGGAGACGGAGAGAGGAGCAGTCTAGGAGAGCAGCATTAGCAAGGGAGCAGAGAAGGAAGGACCCGAAAGGGAAGGGTAGAGTAGAGCAAGATGAGGATGAGGATGAGGATTAGTTGGCATACTAGCATTTCTAGGATTTAATTTAGCCTTCCATCATTTGCATTTTCTATCACTTTATTTGGACACTGCTAGTATTATGTTTTTACTTTTGGATTATATTGTTGGATATTTTTGTTGATTTATGCTTATTTGCATTTCTTTTCCTTTTGATCTATATTTTGCATTTTTGTCTTTATTTTGCTTCAGCTTAGAATAAGGGTGTGGATTGGATTTTGGTAGTGGATTTAGGACATTTGTGCCTTATTGTTATATGTTGATTGTTTGGATTTTGTGTATGGATGATTGAGAGGGCAATATGCCGGATTATTGTTACATGTTGCTTTTGCCTTTGTTGGATTATTGCTTGAAACTTGTTGGGTTGCGCTTGTTGTCATTACTTTTACCACCCATGAACATTGAGGACAATGTCAAATTTAGGTTTGGGGGTACTTTTGCACAACGCCATGATGCTTGGTTTTCAAAATTGTGTGCTAAATTTTTCAAAAATTTTTGCGATATTGCCATATTTGAGCATGCTTTGCTTGTGGAGATTGTTCTTTACATGATGTAGTGAGGAATTGTGCATCTTTGAGAGTGTTTGGTTTAGATTAACACCATGCCACTGAGGGTGTCATTGAATAAAGTGCGTTAATCTTTTTCTCTTAATGTTGAGTGAATTATCAAGTTGCTTGATGGCTAAGAATTAATAGTGGAGATTCTCGTGAGGATCACAAATACAGCCTTTAAAAAGCATACGTTGAGTTGTAAACATTCACTCTTTAAACACTCATTCTCAAACACTCATATAAACATGTATTGGTCTCATTTGCACTAAATGTTGTTTGCCATAGAATATTATGGACTGCTTGTGGATGCCTTATTTTGCTTAGTGGACAAGTCTTTAGAAATGATTTTAGGAAATGCATGTGAAAACCACTTTGGCCTAAACACTTCCAACAAATGTGAATATGTGTGCTCCCAAGCCCCTTTGAAGCCAAACACATTTGAAGCTTTTCTTTCATGAACCACATCTACATGAACCTTATAGCCTTATAATAATTGACCTACCTTGACCAAATGATTTACTAAGGCTTATGAAATCAATGTAAAATTGTGAACTTATAAATGTAAGGTGTGTACCTAGGAATGTAAATATGTGCAAGAGTCTTGCAAAGCAAGAAATGTTTGAAAAGAAAAATTGAAAGAAAAACAAAAGCTTGAAAAAAATGTGAAAAGAAAAGAAAAATGAAAAGCATGAAAAGAAAAGAATTGGCATTAAAAAAAATATAATAAAAAAAAAATAAAAAAATAAAAACCAAGAAAGTAGGCACAAATGGCCTAGAAGAGAAAAAGAGAACCAAGGAATTAGGCACAAATGGCCTAGAAAAGAAAGAGAACTAAATGAACTACTCAAGTTGAAAATAAGAGTAGCATACACATGTATAATTGTGAGATTGGACACCTTGAAGTGTGAACAATATGTGTGAAACTTGTGGAACTTAAAAATTAAAATGTATGCCTTCATGTAATCATTGGGTTCCTTGTTATCCATTTTTCCATTCTTTGTTTCACCATGACCTTAGGCCCCATTACAACCAAAGAAAAGACCTTCATGATCTTTAGGATTGTCCATTTTGTACAAATTTGGTTAATGCATGTTCTTTCTAATTCATGGCTTGCAATTCCATTCATGAGATCACTTTTCAGGAAATTGCGTTTTTAATGATTATCATGTGCAATCAATTAGTTTCCATAACATGAATTCATATTGCACATGCACAATATTGAGTGAACCTAGGAGTCTTGGAAAAAAGAAGAGAGAATCCGGTGAGGTTTAGTATCAAAGCAAATTACATTCTAAACTAATAGCACCTTTGCTTTGAAGCTTTGGCATTTTGAATGTGAGATCGCATTGCGTACAATTATGTCTAAAGGTGGCACGTTTTTAATCTTAACTTGACATGCTCTTACATGTTTAAATCCTCACCATGGCATAACTGTTTTAATCTCTTCATTTTTGCTTCGCACATTGATCATATGAAGTGATAACCTTTGAAATATCTCTATGCATGTCTTTGGGGGTTTGCTTGTGATTGTTTTGCTCGAGGACTAGCAAAAGATTGGTTTGGGGCTATTTGATCAAGCCAAAATTAGTATGATTTTGGCCCTAATTTCCGATTCTTTTAGCTTGATTCTCGGGCATTTCCCCGTGTTTAATGTTGTTAAATTGAGTGTTTCAGGTTTTATTAGGTTTCAGAAGCAATTGAGATGAAAGTGGAGGACTTGTGCGAAAATGTCTCACAAATAGGAAGAAACATGGCATTTTCGCCACTTGGACATGAAAGGTCGCTACATGGGCGCCATGGCGACAGAGGATTCTCCAAAGACATCAGAAGGTTGCCATTTGGGCACCACTTGGTCGCCATGGCGACAGAAAGTCCCCAAATGAACCAGGACATGGCGACCCCCTTTGCAAATGGCGACCTAGTTCAGTCAAGGCATGGTCGCCACTTAGGGTCGCCATGGCGACCTTGATGTTGCAAGTGGCGACCTTCTTACAATTGCAGGGTCGCCACTTATGGTCGCCATGGCGACCTAGAGGTGCAAGTGGCGACCTCTACACAAATTGCTCATGGTCACCACTTGCCAAATGGCGAGAAAGATGGTTTTCGTGGCGACCTTCTCATCTAACCGTTTTACGCACCATGGTCGCCATAGCGACCAAATAGCGAACATGAATCAAACTTTCTAAGGAACAAGTTCCTAAGAATGAGCATGAAGAGCAATTCATGAGTAGAGTTCCATATGCCTCGGCAGTTGGAAGTCTCATGTATGCAATGCTCTGCACTAGACCAGATATTTGTTTTGCTGTTGGCATAGTTAGTAGGTTTCAATCGAAACCTGGTCCTGATCACTGGACGGCAGTCAAGTATATTTTCAAGTATCTTAAGAGAACGAGAGATAATATGCTTGTATACTCTGAAGGGGATTTAATTCCTGTTGGGTATACAGATTCTGATTTTCAATCAGATTCTGACTCCAGAAAATACACATCAGGGGTTGTGTTTACTATTGGAGGAGGAGCAGTTATATGGAGGAGTATCAAGCAATCTTGTATTGCTGATTCCACCATGGAAGCTGAGTATGTTGCTGCATGCGAGGCTGCCAAAGAGGCTGTTTGGCTCCGCCAATTCTTGATTGACTTGGAAGTGGTTCCTAGTGCGAATAAGCAGATCACTATCTACTGTGCCAACAGTGGAGCAGTGGCTAATTCAAAAGAACCAAGAAGTCACAAGAGAGGTAAACACATTGAAAGAAAATATCATCTTTTAAGGGAGATTGTTCAAAGAGGCGACGTGACGATTACCAAAATCGCGTCAGCAGAAAATCTAGCAGATCCCTTCACAAAGGCTCTACCTCAGAAGAGTTTCGATGGGCACCTAGAGAATATGGGCTTGAGAGATATGACACATTTGCTATAGCGCAAATGGGAGATTGTTAGGATTATGCTCAATAACAAGAGTGTAATATTGTAATTAACAATCTTTTTCATATTAATAAAGTGATTTCTGGTTTAAACAAATTTTATAGCATTTATAGTTTAATATTATAATTGTCAAAGTAAATAATCATAAGGTCTAAAGACTATGAGAAAAGAAGAATTGTTCGTACATCTGGATATGTATTGTAGGGAAAAATACAGTAGTACCCGCAGCGGAAGCGAGACTAAAAATTAGTTTTGGGTAGCTTTTAAAATTTTTCCAATTATGAACCTTAAACCCTTTTGATTAATCAAACATATATATATATAAGAAAGTAATAAAAGAATTTAATACCTCTTGTCGCGTGATCCGATTGACTTGCGTCGATGGTAATCCGCAAGATCTTCAATCCTAGCACGAACGTGGATCACCTAGGAGCGTGGTCTCCCTTTCTTTGAATTGCAAACCTGTGATGGGATTAAACAAACTTTTCTCTTGTTCGTTAGTCACAAAAACAATCTAAAAGAACCTAAGATTATTCCGGTCACTTTTGAGTTCTCAATCTAATGATCGAAACTCGCGTGAACCTAGATCGATTTCGTATTCACAAGCTTATTGATGAATAAGCAACTAGAATACAATCAAAGAATAATCTATGTTCCTTTTGTTCTTAGTAGAATAATAGATCTATCTATGAGTTAAGAAGAAGAAGAAAAATAATTTTCTGCACACATGCACTAGTGGTGGCCGAAATCTATATGTTGTATTATATAGGTGGCCGAAATTTTCTTCTTATTTTTAACCTAGGGTGACCGAAATCCTTGACCAAAAACAATTAGGGTTGCCGCAATTTTTACTCCTAAAACATTGGAGATTTAATTGCACCCTAATTCCTATTTTGTTTAAGATTTCCAAACCCTAATCAAACTCAATAATCTTTTATTCCTTATTTGACTAAAATAAAAAGACTTCCTGTTTGAATAAATAAAACTAATTATTTATTTCCTTTTCAAACAAGTCTTTCTATTTAATTATACTACTACCAATAGTATACCTTTAGGAAACATATTTCCTAATGAGAAAAGATTTGTATCTTAATTAAATAATTAATTAATGAATTAATTAATTCTCATTTAATTAATTAATGAAAACAAAATAATATTTTAGGTTATTAACCTAGTTGCCGCCCCATACATATATTGGGCCCAAATATTATTTTCTCATTTCATTTAATCCTTTGGACTTTAATTAAAAAGCCCACATGTGAACTAGACCCAATCTTTCTAAAAGAAACAAGCCCACATGTCATCCATTAATATATAAATATAATTGTGCAGCCCATTACATAAATAATGTGCAAATTATATTCTTAATATATTAAATTGCAATTCTAGATGGACCCCAAATTGGTCCGGTAGAATATATCAAGTGATCCATGCAAGTCCGTGTGGATTGGGGATCTTGGCGGGCTATCTAAATTTAAGCTCCAATAGACATAACCTAATCACAATCAACAAATGATTCACTTAGGTCCAATCCATTAATTTTAGCTCATTCCACTAAAGAGCTAAAATTGAACTCTTAAATAAAGACAGAAAAGGAAGATGCTTCCTCATTCATACCCTAGACAATCATATTGGAGATAGTGTATCCTCGTGATTAATATCAGTAATCGCCAAGAGTTCATAGACCGCCTATAACTCTCCAAGTTACCATATTTACTCATATGACCACATTTTGAACTTGGATATTTTGACTTGTCCAGAAGCCATGTTTTCAATAGACACTATTGAAAACTCAACGTTGAGATTTAATATCCAATTACCTCAAAACATCCATATGATGATATTATACTCTCATTTAATAAATGGAGCCACGATGTCCATATCTATAAATGAAGTCCTCTATCGATTAACAAATGAATATCACCAAACTATCGAGGATAGACTATGCGATATAATCGTACTCATTGATAACTCAAATGATATCACCTGCAACCATAAGTCCATCATTTATCTCAGGATTAAGATAGACTCTCCGATTGTCCTGATAATGAAATTACTTTTATCTACTGACGGTTATAGATAAAGTATTTCATTGTGATCCTGTTCAATGCACCCAGTGCACTAGATCCTTTTGCTCGAAGACACTCCGATGATTTTAGACTCATCATATCTCATTTGATCCCACTCAAATGCTAGCAAAAGAATTCTACAACTTTAACAAGATAAAGGTGCCCAACCTTTAACTTAAGTTGTGAACGATATTCAAGACTAACTAAAGAATTGTGTCTACCACATACATATCCAGATGTATGAACAATTCTTCTTTTCTCATAGTCTTTAGACCTTATGATTATTTACTTTAACAAATATTTAAACTATAAATGCTATAAGATTTGTTTAAATCAGAAATCACTTTATTAATATGAATAAGATTGTTAATTACACTATTACACTATTGCTATTGAGCATAATCCTAACAATCTCCCACTTGCGCTATAGCAAATGTGTCATATCTCTCAAGCCCATATTCTCTAGGTGCCCATCGAAACTCTTCTGAGGTAGAGCCTTTGTGAAGGGATCTGCTAGATTTTCCGCTGACGCGATTTTGGTAATCGTCACGTCACCTCTTTGAACAATCTCCCTTAAAAGATGATATTTCCTTTCTATGTGTTTACCTCTCTTGTGACTTCTTGGTTCTTTCGAATTAGCCACTGCTCCACTGTTGTCACAGTAGATAGTGATCTGCTTATTCGCACTAGGAACCACTTCCAAGTCTATCAAGAATTGGCGGAGCCAAACAGCCTCTTTGGCAGCCTCGCATGCAGCAACATACTCAGCTTCCATGGTGGAATCAGCAATACAAGATTGCTTGATACTCCTCCATATAACTGCTCCTCCTCCAATAGTAAACACAGCCCCTGATGTGGATTTTCAGGAGTCAGAATCTGATTGAAAATCAGAATCTATATACCCAACGGGAATCAAATCCCCTCCAGAGTATACAAGCATATTATCTCTCGTTCTCTTGAGATACTTGAAAATATGCTTGACTGCCGTCCAGTGATCAGGACCAGGCTTCGATTGAAACCTGCTAACTATGCCAACAGCAAAACAAATATCTGGTCTAGTGCAGAGCATTGCATACATGAGACTTCCAACTGCCGAGGCATATGGAACTCTACTCATGAACTGCTCTTCATGCTCATTCTTAGGAACTTGTTCCTTAGAAAGCTTGATTCCATGTCTGAAAGGTAACATACCTTTCTTGGAATCCTGCATGGAAAACCTAGACAAGATTTTGTCTATGTATGAAGCTTGGGATAATGCAATCGTTCTATTCTTTCTATCCCTTATAACTTGGATACCTAGAATAAAACTTGCTTCTCCTAAGTCCTTCATATCAAATTGTTTTGCTAACCATTCTTTTACTGATGTCAATACACCTACATCGTTTCCGATGAGTAGTATATCATCAACATAAAGAATCAGGAAAACCAACTTGTCACCCTTAATCCTCTTGTATACACAAGGTTCGTCAAGATTCTGAATAAATCCAAAACCTTTGACTGCTTGATCGAACCTTATGTTCCAGGATCTGGATGCTTGCTTTAATCCATATATGGATTTCTGCAACTTGCATACCTTTTCTATTTGGCCCTTTTCAATGAATCCCTCTGGTTGCATCATGTAGATGCTTTCGTCAAGACTTCCATTAAGGAAAGCTGTCTTGACATCCATTTGCCAAATCTCTAGATCTAAAGATGCTGCAATGGATAAGAGTATCCTAATGGATTTAAGCATGGCCACAGGAGAGAAGGTTTCCTCGTAATCGATACCTTCTTTCTGTGTATACCCTTTAGCTACCAATCTAGCTTTAAAGGTTTCCACCTTTCCATCCATACCTTTTTTCCTCTTGTATACCCACTTGCACCCAATGGGTTTTATCCCTTTAGGCAAGTCTACAAGGGACCAGACTTTGTTATTGAACATAGATTCAATCTCGGATTGCATTGCCTTTTGCCAATGGCGACAATCAACATCCTCCATAGCTTCCTTGTACGTATAGGGATCATCGTCGTCCGGGAGATTCTCTACAGATTCTCCCAGACCGATGTATCTTTCGGGTTGTGTTCTAACCCTCCCACTACGACGAGGAATGGTAGGTTGTTGATCTTGTGTTGGATCGGAACTTACAATTGGGTTAGGTTGTGTAACCTCTCGTGGAATTGTATCTCCTGACATCTCATTCAGGACAATTCTACTTTTAGGCACAAAATCATTCATATAGTCCTTATCCAGAAATTTAGCATTTGTCGAAACAAATACTTTAAGATCTGAAGGACTATAAAAATAATATCCTTTAGTTTCTTTCGGATACCCTACAAATATACATGTTTCTGAACGGGACTCCATCTTTTCTGTCTTTCCTTTTAACACGTGCGCAGGACATCCAAATATCCTTAAGTGTTGTAAACTAGGCTTGCGCCCAGTCCACAACTCATGCGGTGTTTGAGGAACAGACTTAGATGGTACTCGGTTTAGAATGTATATTGCAGTTTGTAAAGTATATCCCCAGAAAGAAATAGGAAGTGTTGAATAACTCAACATAGACCTAACCATATCCAAAAGAGTTCTATTTCTCCTTTCTGCTACCCCATTTTGTTGAGGTGTACCAGGTGCAGAAAACTGAGAAACTATCCCATTATCAATAAGATATTGCTAAAACTCTCCAGATAGATATTCTCCACCACGATCAGATCTCAAGATTTTTATGTGTTTCTCAAGCTGATTTTCCACTTCAGCTTTAAATGCTTTGAACATGTCAAAAGCATCCGACTTATGTCGCATGAGATACACATAGCCAAATCTTGAGTAATCATCTGTGAAAGTGATGAAGTACTCATATCCACCTCTAGCTTGAATGCTCATAGGTCCACATACATCAGTGTGTATCAATCATAAACATTCAGTGGCTCTGGCACCTTTGGCAGAGAACGTCCTTTTGGTCATTTTACCTTCCAAACAAGATTCACAAGTTGGTAGATCATCAACCTTTAAGTCACTCAAAGGTCCGTCACTTACCAATCTTTTAATCCTATTAAGGTTAATATGACCTAAGCGTAAATGCCAAAGGTAGGTTTCATCTTTTGATAATTTAACTCTTTTATGATCAGGTTCCGTTATTTCTGTGTCTAACGAGTAAGAGATATTTCTATGCAAGAAGTATAGACCGTTTTCCAATGTACCTTTGCAAATAACTTTGTCATTCTTACTAATAATAAAAACTTTATTAAAAGTAACCGAATATCCAAATTTATTTAAACAAGAAACTGAAATTAAATTCCTCTTGAATTGAGGTACATAATAAACGTCTATTAAATCTAAATGCCTTCTAGAATCCAAACAAACTCTAATATCTCCCACTGCACTTGCAGACACTAACGTTCCGTTGCCCAAACGCAAATTGATCTCATCCTTATTCAGCCTTCTCCTTTCTTGGAACCCCTGCAAGGAATAACAAACATGATTAGTGGCTCCTGAGTCTATGATCCAAGAATCTGTAGAATCAGCCAAAAAACATGTTTCAAGATAATTCAAATTACCTTCTTCCTTCTTGTTCTGGGACTTTGGGCAATTTCTCTTCCAATGTCCCTTTTCACCACAAAGGAAGCATTTCCCTTTGATCTTGGTTACTTTCTTGGTGTCCTTCTTGGCAGGCCCAAGTTGCTTTTTCTTCTGTTGTTTCTTGACCTTTTGACGGGCCTTAACAGTAGCAACTTTACCAACCACATGAATCTCTTGACCTTTGCCTTTCACAAGGATCTTTTCAGCACTTTGAACATCTTGCATCAGGCTCTGTAAGGTGTATTCCTTTTTGTTCAAAGTGTAGTCCAATTTGAACTGATCAAAGGAATCTGACAATGAATTGACAACCATATCAATCTTTGTCTCACCATCTATCTCAGCGCCATGCAGTTCAGCAATATTGAGATGTGCTATGACTTTCATCATGTGATCTTTCACATCCTGTCCAGGTTTCATCCTAAGATTCATAAAAGCAGTCACTGCCTCTCTCTTAGTCGTCCTGGACTTCATAGCAAACATCTCCTCTAGAGACATCATTATATCAGCAGCAGACTCCATTCCTTCATGCTGCTGTTGCAACACGTCGGAGATAGTGGCCATAATATAACATTTGGCCATATCATCTGAAGTCTTCCACTGCTCATACTCATCTCTTTGCACAATGCTTGATTCAATTGTAGGAGCAGGTGGTTTAGGAGTGGTTAGAACAAACTTATGTTTTTCACTTTGCAGCAACAACCCAATTTTCCTTTTCCATGTTACATAGTTATCTCCAGTTAAGGTGTTATCTTTCAGGATGTTCATAAGTGATGGGTTCATGATTTCTGAATGAAAACAAAACATATATAAGTAAATAATCATTAAAAGCACTTTTAAATATTTATCTTGAATTAAATGAATAACTCAATCATAAAAATTCAACGGTGATCTAACACCCATAAATGTTACGCCTCCTTTGGGAGTTCGCACCATTTACTAGTTAGACTAGGTCCCACCTAATTGTTAACATAACAACCAGCGTTTTCAATTTTAGCCTTGCAATTTTACTGACAAGAACTCTTTGGAGGATATCAATAAAATTACATTGAGTGTGTCACCAAGATATCGACCCTCAATTTTCTCTAACGAAAATCCCTCCTTTGGGAGTAGATCTCGTTGAGTCCATTGTCTAGTCTATCCTTGTAAGGAAGTATATTGCTTAATTCCATTTATGGATGTCCCTTTGGGGAATTACCATAAAATAATTAAGCTCAACTAATCTTGGAAGCCATAGGTGTTACAAAAAACACCTTCTCCCACTCAATTATTTAAGGCATGTGATTAAATCCCATAGAATGATTTACCAAGTTATCTAGATGCCAATTTAGATACCTAAATCATTCAATGCATGTTCATACCAAAAGAGATATATGAGTGGCACTCCTATTCTATATGTCATGTTATCATACAACAACAAATATTGTAATATTTAAGCATAAATTAAATAGCAACAATTTTGGCACATCCTAGAAAAACAAGTAAATTACATTTGACATAGGAATACAAGATCTTCGAGTGGCCCATCACCATAAGCCCATCCTCCAGCCTCCCTCGACGGGATTCCACGGCCCACAACCCCTCGTAAGGGGCTGCCATGCGCAGCCCATGGGCCTTGCATGGCTGCCGTGCGCAGCCTTCTTGGTTCCAAGGCTGCCGTGCGCAGCCCATGTATTTCGGGCACGCCATGCGCAGCCCATGTATTTCGGGCACGCCATGCGCAGCCCAATCCACTCCTAGGGTGCGCACGGTGCTCGTTCTCGGTCCTGGTTGCTTTGTTTCTTTGATATAGGACGTGTTACAATTTAATTTAAACAAAATAAAAACTACTGCAGAAATTTTTTTTTTTTTTTTTTTTTTTTTTTTTTAATCACTGCAGTAAAAATACTGCACATATATATTTAATACAAAAAAAAACTGCAGCAGAATTTTTAATACAAAGAAAAAATCCTAGCAACTACCAAGAAGGAATTATGGCGATAATAGACCACCCTTCTTGTTACAATTCCGAAACGAAAAATACATTGAAAAACTAGAGCCAAAATCGAGCAATAACAATCCACATAAAAACATATATTAATCCATACATCACATGTAATAATATATGCGAATACCTAGAGTGCCATCTCTTTCTAAAACATGCATAATCACAATAAAAAGAAATCGATCCACGTATATATACGTTAATTAATTAAAAGGGTTCAACCTAGGCTCTGATACCAATTGTAGGGAAAAATACCGTAGTACCCGCAGCGGAAGCGAGACTAAAAATTAGTTTTGGGTAGCTTTTAAAATTTTTCCAATTATGAACCTTAAACCCTTTTGATTAATCAAACATATATATATATAAGAAAGTAATAAAAGAATTTAATACCTCTTGTCGCATGATCCGATTGACTTGCGTCGATGGTAATCCGCAAGATCTTCAATCCTAGCACGAACGTGGATCACCTAGGAGCGTGGTCTCCCTTTCTTTGAATTGCAAACCTGTGATGGGATTAAACAAACTTTTCTCTTGTTCGTTAGTCACAAAAACAATCTAAAAGAACCTAAGATTATTCCGGTCACTTTTGAGTTCTCAATCTAATGATCGAAACTCGCGTGAACCTAGATCGATTTCGTATTCACAAGCTTATTGATGAATAAGCAACTAGAATACAATCAAAGAATAATCTATGTTCCTTTTGTTCTTAGTAGAATAATAGATCTATCTATGAGTTAAGAAGAAGAAGAAAAATAATTTTCTGCACACATGCACTAGTGGTGGCCGAAATCTATATGTTGTATTATATAGGTGGCCGAAATTTTCTTCTTATTTTTAACCTAGGGTGACCGAAATCCTTGACCAAAAACAATTAGGGTTGCCGCAATTTTTACTCCTAAAACATTGGAGATTTAATTGCACCCTAATTCCTATTTTGTTTAAGATTTCCAAACCCTAATCAAACTCAATAATCTTTTATTCCTTATTTGACTAAAATAAAAAGACTTCCTGTTTGAATAAATAAAACTAATTATTTATTTCCTTTTCAAACAAGTCTTTCTATTTAATTATACTACTACCAATAGTATACCTTTAGGAAACATATTTCCTAATGAGAAAAGATTTGTATCTTAATTAAATAATTAATTAATGAATTAATTAATTCTCATTTAATTAATTAATGAAAACAAAATAATATTTTAGGTTATTAACCTAGTTGCCGCCCCATACATATATTGGGCCCAAATATTATTTTCTCATTTCATTTAATCCTTTGGACTTTAATTAAAAAGCCCACATGTGAACTAGACCCAATCTTACTAAAAGAAACAAGCCCACATGTCATCCATTAATATATAAATATAATTGTGCAGCCCATTACATAAATAATGTGCAAATTATATTCTTAATATATTAAATTGCAATTCTAGATGGACCCCAAATTGGTCCGGTAGAATATATCAAGTGATCCATGCAAGTCCGTGTGGATTGGGGATCTTGGCGGGCTATCTAAATTTAAGCTCCAATAGACATAACCTAATCACAATCAACAAATGATTCACTTAGGTCCAATCCATTAATTTTAGCTCATTCCACTAAAGAGCTAAAATTGAACTCTTAAATAAAGACAGAAAAGGAAGATGCTTCCTCATTCATACCCTAGACAATCATATTGGAGATAGTGTATCCTCGTGATTAATATCAGTAATCGCCAAGAGTTCATAGACCGCCTATAACTCTCCAAGTTACCATATTTACTCATATGACCACATTTTGAACTTGGATATTTTGACTTGTCCAGAAGCCATGTTTTCAATAGACACTATTGAAAACTCAACGTTGAGATTTAATATCCAATTACCTCAAAACATCCATATGATGATATTATACTCTCATTTAATAAATGGAGCCACGATGTCCATATCTATAAATGAAGTCCTCTATCGATTAACAAATGAATATCACCAAACTATCGAGGATAGACTATGCGATATAATCGTACTCATTGATAACTCAAATGATATCACCTGCAACCATAAGTCCATCATTTATCTCAGGATTAAGATAGACTCTCCGATTGTCCTGATAATGAAATTACTTTTATCTACTGACGGTTATAGATAAAGTATTTCATTGTGATCCTGTTCAATGCACCCAGTGCACTAGATCCTTTTGCTCGAAGACACTCCGATGATTTTAGACTCATCATATCTCATTTGATCCCACTCAAATGCTAGCAAAAGAATTCTACAACTTTAACAAGATAAAGGTGCCCAACCTTTAACTTAAGTTGTGAACGATATTCAAGACTAACTAAAGAATTGTGTCTACCACATACATATCCAGATGTATGAACAATTCTTCTTTTCTCATAGTCTTTAGACCTTATGATTATTTACTTTAACAAATATTTAAACTATAAATGCTATAAGATTTGTTTAAATCAGAAATCACTTTATTAATATGAATAAGATTGTTAATTACACTATTACACTCTTGCTATTGAGCATAATCCTAACATGTATGTGGTAGACACAATTCTTTAGTTAGTCTTGAATATTGTTCACAACTTAAGTTAAAGGTTGGGCACCTTTATCTTGTTAAAGTTGTAGAATTCTTTTGCTAGCATTTGAGTGGGATCAAATGACATATGATGAGTCTAAAATCATCGGAGTGTCATCGAGCAAAAGAATCTAGTGCACTGGGTGCATTGAACTGGATCACAATGAAATACTTTATCTATAACCGTCAGTAGATAAAAGTCTTTTCATTATCAGGACAATCGGAGAGTCTATCTTAATCCTGAGATAAATGATGGACTTATGGTTGCAAGTGATATCATTTGAGTTATCAATGAGTACGATTATATCG
This sequence comes from Acer campestre, assembly GCA_954870605.1. NCBI lineage: Eukaryota > Viridiplantae > Streptophyta > Magnoliopsida > Sapindales > Sapindaceae > Acer > Acer campestre. Next base: position 3,343,505 of record OX940805.1, read on the forward strand.
CATAGTCTATCCTCGATAGTTTGGTGATATTCATTTGTTAATCGATAGAGGACTTCATTTATAGATATGGACATCGTGGCTCCATTTATTAAATGAGAGTATAATATCATCATATGGATGTTTTGAGGTAATTGGATATTAAATCTCAACATTGAGTTTTCGATAGTGTCTATTGAAAACATGGCTTCTAGACAAGTCAAAATATCCAAGTTCAAAACGTGGTCATATGAGTAAATATGGTAACTTGGAGAGTTATAAGCGGTCTATTAACTCTTGGCGATTACTGATATTAATCACGAGGATACACTATCTCAAACATGATTGTCTAGGGTATGAATGAGGAACATCTTCCTTTTCTGTCTTTATTTAAGAGTTCTATTTAGCTCTTTAGTGGAATGAGTTAAAATTAATGGATTGGACCTAAGTGAATCATTTGTTGATTGTGATTAGGTTATGTCTATTGAAGCTTAAATTTAGATAGCCCGCCAAGATCCCCAATCCGCACGAACTTACATGAATCACTTGATATATTCTACCGGACTATTTATGGGTCCATTTAGAATTGTATTTAATATATTGAGAATATAATTTGCATATTATTTATTTAATGGGCTGTTTAATTATATTAATATATTAATGAAAGGCATGTGGACTTGTTTCTTTTAGTAAGAATGGGTCTAGTTCACATGTGGGCTTTTTATTAAAGTCCAAATGGATTAAATAAAATAAGAAAACAATATGTAGGCCCAAGTTCTAGTCATGGGCGGCAATGGCTAATTTTAGCCCATTATATTGTTTTATTTTATTATTTAATTAAATGGAAATTAATTAATATGTTAATTAATTATTTAATTAAAAATCAAATCTTTTTCTGATTAGGAAATATGTTTCCTAGTAGTATACTACTATTAGTATTATACTGAATATAAAAGACTTTATTTGTTTATTCAAACAAGGAAGTCTTTTATATAGTCACAAATACACTAAAGAGTTGGATTAGGGTTTGGACTATAGTTATTTAATGCAAGTTAAATTTGTGCACTATAGAGTTTTAATGCACATTGAATTCGTGCACTATAGTTTTATGCAAGTTAGATTCGTGCATGAGAGATATATGTAATTGCACTAACTATACATTGATATATTAGATTACTGCACTAGATATAAAGATATATTAGGTGTGCAACAATTGCTATATATAAATGAGATGTATATATTAACAGTGGGTGGAGTATGAGTGCACAGAAATATATATATTTTGCGGCAGTAGATATATGTATATGCTTTATATATATTTTGCTGCAATAGACATATATATAGTATTTCTTCATATATTTTCAAGATGAACCCTAGTTTTTGCAATTGAGAGCTTTTTCTTTTGCTAGAGAAAAATAAGATCCAACTCTTAGACTAGTGTGAAATTCGGCCAAGAGAGATTGTGAGAAGAATTGTTCTTATTTCGATAGTGCACTAGTGATCTTTACATCAAGAGGTCTTGTGCACAATTTCGAATAAGGTTCACGCGAGTTTCAATCTAACGATTGTGAATTCAAAAGTGACCGGGACATTCTTAACAATCTATTGGAATTTTTGTGACTAACAGAAAACAGAAAAGTTTTGTTGTCCATTCTCAGGTATACAATTCAAAGAAAAGGGAGACCACGCTCCTAGGTGATTCACGTTCGTGATTGGATTGGAAGATCTTGCGGATTACCATCGACGCAAGTCAATCGGATCACGCGACAAAAGGTATTCTTCTTTTGTTAGATAATATATATGTTTAATTGATTAAAAGGGTTAAGGTTCATAAAAGGAAAATTTTTTAAAAGCTACTAAATCTATTTTATTCATAGTCTCGCTTCCGCTGCGTGTACTTTACGATATATTTTTCCCTACACCTCCATTTTCAACAACATCGAAGATCAGAGAGAAATACAGAGAACAAATCTGAGATCTAGCTCTATCATCCATGGCACACCATTCCTCATCCTCCATTTCTCTCCTTGAACTCATCTAATCCATCCAACCCTCAACACAAAACCTTGATTACTTCACTACATCATTCCTCATCCCACCATTTCTCCACCAAAATCCTTAGTCACTTCCCACCAAAACACCCACATTCCAAGACATATCCTCTACTTCCATTCCTTGCATCTAGGAGCATAGAGGAGAAGAAGGATCAAGCTTAAAGAAGGTGACCCAAGGGTTATTTCCTTACTATTTACTTCTTTTCATTTATTGCGTGTAACTAAACCCCTAATCTAGGGGATAGATTTGAGGATCAATTGGTTGTGGGTTTAGCTTAGCTTGTAATGAATCTCTTATGTGTTCTATTCATTCAAATTAATTAGATTCCATTCATTATAATTGACTTGTATATCACTTGTTGATTGCTATCTTGAGTGGAGTAATTTGTTATATATTCATATGTGGATTGACAATCCTTGTGTGATTAAGAACCCATTGGATAGGATAGATTAGTGGTGGGTATATCAACCCCACTAACCTAAGCCTCTAAGTGGTTAACATAATGAGATTGGTACATTAAAGTAGCTAGTTAGCTTACCCACATTCAATTGTTAATCGATCTATTCCCTAGCTATCTCATTAATTGATTTTATCACAATTCTTATCAAGGTGTTGAGTATTCTATTTTTCATAACATATTTTGTGTATTTTCATTTGAGTAGTTAGCATTGGTGGTTTTAGAAACCACACATCTATCAAACACTATGATTTACTTTATTGTTCAAAGATTAGTCAATTTATCTAATTAACACTCCATTCCCTGTGGAACGAACTTGCTCATTATTTTGCTATCAAATCACATATTAAAAGGATTAAGTGGCTTAAAAGAGTTTTCAAGAATCAACCAAAATCTATATTATTACTATTTTGTTGAGTACACAAACAACCTCATCACTAAAACACATATTGTATACACAAAAATGGTTGAAACCGAACACAAAAGGGAGGAAATAGGGGCCTAAAATAGGTACATAAATGTACTGATCAAATACCACTAAACCTAACATTTTTTCGTCCTCGAGCAAAACTAAAAACGAAAAATAAAACTAACAACAAATAAGAAATCTAAAAACACATAAAAGCAATAAACAAGTAATAACTAATTAGTCCGCTTTCGTGGGAGAAATGATGACACTTAGTATGTGCCACAAGCCTTTTAAACCTCTAGGTGTCCCTAGTAGGAGGAGTATAGTCTCCTTAGGGTTTACCAATACGGTACTGAAAGTATGCAAACAAGGTTAAATTACTTAAAGCGTATCTAGAGGGGGGTGAATAGGTTTTTCGCCTATTTTCAATCCCATGAACAAACTTACGTTTGTCCCTCAAGGTAGTTTTACGTACAACATATAAATGGAATATTCATACATAGACAAGATATGCATATCATCGTTTAGGCAATGTCTACATATAACAAATTGTTGTATGAGGTATAATATCACTAAAGTACAAAATCAAAGAATACTTTGTATATCAATATTGTTCAATGTATTACGAGAGTGAACAAATATATCTATACACAAAGATAACACAATATGAAAGATTACAAGTACAAAATAGATCTAAAGAGGACTGTTCTACGAATCACTCTTTACAAGTACTTGTTCAAATATACACCACAAGTGAATGATGTTCAACAACTTAACACATACACATATATAAAATAAAATAGATAAAGAAAGAGACAATAAACACAAGATTTTTACGCGGTAAACCTCCGAAGAGGAAACATCCACGATTTGAATCCACAACCACTGGCAAAGCAAATCCACTATATGAAAAGGATATACACACTCAAGGTCATCAACTATATGATACCACCTCAAGCTATCAAATCCTAGTCTACCCTCGGGCTAGTGAATCACTAAGCCTACTCCCTATCCAAGGTGTGTCATACACCTCTAGGAAGCAACTTCCTATCTAAGGCTCTCAAGTCTCTAGTAAGATTCTCTTGCTTAGCAATCTAGATCACTAGGATCCTAGTCAAGCTACCATAGCTCAACTATCCGGAGTACGCAACTCCTTGCTAAGACTTTCGCTTGGCTATCCGAAACTCATTCCTAGCCAAGTCTTCTTGCTCAATACAAAGCTTCACTCACTTTGTAAGAGACTTCAACCTTTCCTTAAGGCAAATGATATAAGTGATGCAAATGATGCAAATCACAATCAACACAACATAGAATATGTGATCAATATATTCTGTGGAACAAATAGACCTAAACATGTGAGAACACAAGAATAAAAGTCTAGATGCAAAAGCATGAATTAAACCTAGAGCGTGTGAAAACACCTAACACAAAAGCTCATAGTTCCATTCACACAAATAACACTTGAATATATCATAATCATGAAGTACAAATTCAAGATGCTATAAACATACAAATAAATGCTATAAACATATAATGTATTCAATAAGTATTCTAGCAAAAGATATAGAGCATGGATATGTTGATAAATCATTAAATCCTATATGTCTCTAAAAACACATACAAGAGCTTTAATCCTATATTTCATCAATCAAAGGATCAAAACACATTTCAAGGATTATTAATCATAAAATGATTCAATCAAGTCTCAAATAATCTTAGATGTCAATCTAATCACAATATAACTCTCAAACATGTGAAAATCATAGAATCAAAAATTATAGTTCACATATGTCTCTAATTAGACTTTTGATTAAGATTGATTATGAAGCTATCTTTCTCAATAGCATTCACCAAACATATACATACATATAGAAGAAGAAACCCTAAGAAAATTGAATGTTATAAAAGAAGAAATCACAAAGATAAGACCAATACCTTCAATTCACGAGCTATCACATTTTCTGGGTAGAACCCCTTGAAAACTCAATTAAATGACTGTAAGATCAATTGGAAAAGGTAGATGACTCAATTATGAACAATTTCCAATTTGAATCACTCAAATCCGACTTCGTATGAGAAATTTATGGTGTTTGGAAGGTGAGAAAAATTGAGAGAAAAACTATGGTGTGAGTTTTATCTTTTTTTTCTTGTTAGAATGAATGGGAGGGAATGAGAAATATTTACAAGGAAGAGAGAGAGGGAAATGACCAGCCAATGAAGTGCAACCACATCACCTCCACGTGTGGGGCGTGTGTGTCACATGTGGGCAGAGAGGTGTTCTGCCCATGTGGCACACGTGGCTCACACGTGGCCTCCCAAGCATGGCCTTTGACCATGCAAGCTCCTCTCGCACTCCGTATGCATTCTTCAACCATATTGTAGGGAAAAATATCGTAGTACACGCAGCGGAAGCGAGACTAAAAAAAAATAGATTGATTTAGTAGCGTTTTAAAAATTTTCCTTTTTATGAACCTTAACCCTTTTAATTAATTAAACATACATATAATCAACAAAAGAAGAATACCTTTTGTCGCGTGATCCGATTGACTTACGTCGATGGTAATCCGTAAGATCTTCAATCCTAGCACGAACGTGAATCACATAGGAGCGTGGTCTCCCTTTTTCTTTGAATTGCAAACCTGAGATGGACAAACAAACTTTTCTTTTCTTTTGTTAGTCACAAAACAATCAAAAGAAGACTAAGATTATTCTGGTCACTTTTGAGTTCTCAATCTAATGATCGAAACTCGCGTGAACCTAAATCGATGTTGTACACACAAGCTTATTGATGAACAAGCAATTAGTGTACCATCAAAAGAATAATCTATTCACTCTTTTTTGTTTTTAGTAGAATAATATTCCTTTCTATGAGTTGAGAAGAAGAAGAAGAAGAATAATTGTTTCAAGCACACAAAAAAACAAGGTGGCCGAATTCTCTCCTCTTTCCTATTTAGGGTGGCCGAATTCTATTCCCCAAAGTATTAGGGTTGCCACAATTTTCACTCCAAAAATATAGGAGTTTTTAGTGTAGGGAAAAATATACCGTTAAAGTACACGCAGCGGAAGCGAGACTAAAAGAGTTTAGTATATTTTAAAAAAATTTCCTTTTATGAACCTTAACCCTTTAATTAATTAAACAATATATACCAAAAGATATCATACCTTTGTCGCGTGATCCGATTGACTATGCGTCGATGGTAATCCGCAAGATCTTCCAATCCGATCACGAACATGAATCACCTAGGAGCGTGGTCTCCCTTCTTTGAATTGTGAACCTGAGAATGGACAACAAAAACTTTTCTGATTTCTGTTAGTCACAAAAATTCCAATAGGTTGCTAAGAACGTTCCGGTCACTTTTGAATTCACAATCGTAAGATTAAAATTCGCGTGAACCTAATTCGAAAGTGTGTACAAGATCTCTTGATGTTAAGATCACTAGTACACTATCGAAACAAGAACAATTCTTCTCTCACAAACCTCTAGGCCGAATCACTCACTAGTCTTAGAGTTGGATCTTATTTTTCTCTAGCAAAATAAAAAGCTCTCAATTGTAAAAACTAGGGTTGCTGAAAACATATAAAGAATATATTTATATCTTGGTTGACTTCTTGCCATATATATAAAAATATATATATATTCGGCTTCATCCCTTATAAATAATATCTTTATATATATATATATATATTTAAATATCTCATGCATGAATTCAACTTGCATAAAACTATCTTGCACGAATTCAATCTTGCATTAAATATATTGCTGCATGACTTCATCATATATATTCTACATTTCCGCATGCATTCATATATATTCTATATTTCCGCATGCATTCATATATAAAACTTATATATACCATACAAACTCTAATCCAACTCTTTAATGCATTTGTGACTATATAAAAGACTTCCTAATTTGACTAAACAAATAAAGTCTTTTATATTCAGTATAATACTAATAGTAGTATACTACTAGGAAACATATTTCCTAATCAGAAAAAGATTTGATTTTTAATTAAATAATTAATTAACATATTAATTAATTTCCATTTAATTAAATAATAAAATAAAATAATATTATTGGCTAAAATTTAGCCATTGCCGCCCATGACTAGAACTTGGGCCTACATATTGTTTTCCTATTTTATTTAATCCATTTGGACTTTAATAAAAAGCCCACATGTGAACTAGACCCATTCTTACTAAAAGAAACAAGCCCACATGCCTTTCATTAATATATTAAAATAATTAAACAGCCCATTAAATAAATAATGTGCAAATTATATTCTTAATATATTAAATACAATTCTAAATGGACTCACAAATAGTCCGGTAGAATATATCAAGTGATTCATGCAAGTCCGTGCGGATTGGGGATCTTGGCGGGCTATCTAAATATAAGCTTCAATAGACATAACCTAATCACAATCAACAAATGATTCACTTAGGTTAGATCCATTAATTTTAACTCATTTCACTAAAGAGATAAAATTGAACTCTTAAATAAAGACAGAAAAGGAAGATGTTCCTCATTCATACCCTAGACAATCATGTTGGAGATAGTGTATCCTCGTGATTAATATCAGCAATCGCCAAGAGTTCATAGACCGCCTATAACTCTCCAAGTTACCATATTTACTCATATGACCACGTTTTGAACTTGGATATTTTGACTTGTCCAGAAGCCATGTTTTCAATAGACACTATCGAAAACTCAACGTTGAGATTTAATATTCAATTACCTCAAAACATCCATATGATGATATTATACTCTCATTTAATAAATGGAGCCACAATGTCCACATCTATAAATGAAGTCCTCTATCGATTAACAAATGAATATCACCAAACTATCGAGGATAGACTATGCGATATAATCGTACTCATTGATAACTCAAATGATATCACTTGCAACCATAAGTCCATCATTTATCTCAGGATTAAGATAGACTCTCCGATTGTCCTGATAATGAAAAGACTTTTATCTACTGACGGTTATAGATAAAGTATTTCATTGTGATCCAGTTCAATGCACCCAGTGCACTAGATTCTTTTGCTCGAAGACACTCCGATGATTTTAGACTCATCATATCTGGTCTAGTACAGAGCATAGCATACATGAGACTTCCAACTGTCGAGGCATATGGAACTCTACTCATGAATTGCTCTTCATGCTCATTCTTAGGAACTTGTTCCTTAGAAAGCTTGATTCCATGTCTGAAAGGTAACATACCTTTCTTGGAATCCTGCATGGAAAACCTAGACAAGATCTTGTCTATGTATTAAGCTTGGGATAATGCAATCGTTCTATTCTTTCTATCCCTTATAACTTGGATACCTAGAATAAAACTTGCTTCTCCTAAGTCCTTCATATCAAATTGTTTTGCTAACCATTCTTTTACTGATGTCAATACACCTACATCGTTTCCGAAGAGTAATATATCATCAACATAAAGAATCAGGAAAACCAACTTGTCGCCCTTAATCCTTTTGTATACACAAGGTTCGTCAAGATTCTGAATAAATCCAAAACCTTTAACAGCTTGATCGAACCTTATGTTCCAGGATCTGGATGCTTGCTTTAATCCATATATGGATTTCTGCAACTTGCATACCTTTTCCATTTAGCCCTTTTTAATGAATCCCTCTGGTTGCATCATGTAGATGCTTTCGTCAAGACTTCCATTAAGGAAAGCTGTCTTGACGTCCATTTGCCAAATCTCTAGATCTAAATATGCTGCAATGGATAAGAGTATCCTAATGGATTTAAGCATGGCCACAGGAGAGAAGGTTTCCTCATAATCGATACCTTCTTTCTGTGTATACCCTTTAGCTACCAATCTAGCTTTAAAGGTTTCCACCTTTCAATCCATACCTCTTTTCCTCTTGTATACCCACTTGCACCTAATGGGTTTTATCCCTTTAGGCAAGTCTACAAGGGACCAGACTTTGTTATCGAACATAGATTCAATCTCAGATTGCATTGCCTTTTGCCAATGGCGACTATCAACATCCTCCATAGCTTCCTTGTACTTGTAGGGATCATCGTCGTCCGGGAGATTCTCCACTGATTCTCCCAGATCGATGTATCTTTCGGGTTGTGTTCTAACCCTCCCACTACGACGAGGAATGGTAGGTTGTTGATTTTGTGTTGGATCGGAACTTACAACTGGGTTTGGTTATGTAACCTCTCGTGGAATTGTATCTCCTGACATCTCATTCAGGACAATTCTACTTCTAGGCACAAAATCATTCATATAGTCCTTTTCCAGAAATTTAGCATTTGTCGAAACAAATACTTTAAGATCTGAAGGACTATAAAAATAATATCCTTTAGTTTCTTTTGGATACCCTACAAATATACATGTTTCCGAACGGGACTCCATCTTTTCTGTCTTTCCTTTTAACACATGCGCAGGACAACCAAATATCCTTAAGTGTTGTAAACTAGGCTTGCGCCCAGTCCACAACTCATGCGGTGTTTTAGGAACAGACTTAGATGATACATCGTTTAGAATGTATACAGCAGTTTGTAAAGCATATCCCCAAAAAGAAATAAGAAGCGTTGAATAACTCAACATAGACCTAACCATATCCAAAAGAGTTCTATTTCTCCTTTCTACTACCCCATTTTGTTGAGGTGTACCTGGTGCAGAAAACTGAGAAACTATCCCATTATCAATAAGATATTGCTGAAACTCACCAGATAGATATTCTCCACCACGATCAGATCTCAAGATTTTTATGTGTTTCTCAAGCTGATTTTCCACTTCAGCTTTGAATGCTTTGAACATGTCAAAAGCATCCGACTTATGTCGTATGAGATACACATAGCCAAATCTCGAGTAATCATCTGTGAAAGTGATGAAATACTCATATCCACCTATAGCTTGAATGCTCATAGGTCCACATACATCAGTGTGTATCAATCCTAAACATTCAGTGGCTCTGGCACCTTTGGCAGAGGACGTCCTTTTGGTCATTTTACCTTCCAAACAAGATTCACAAGTTGGTAGATCATCAACCTTTAAGTCACTCAAAGGTCCGTCACATACCAATCTTTTAATCCTATTAAGGTTAACATGACCTAGGCGTAAATGCCATAGGTAGGTTTCATCTTTTGATAATTTAACTCTTTTATGATTAGGTTCCGTTATTTCTGTGTCTAACGAGTGAGAGATATTTCTATGCAAAAAGTATAGACCGTTTTCCAATATACCTTGGCAAATAACTTTGTCATTCTTACTAATAATAAAAACTTTATTAAAAGTAACCGAATATCCAAATTTATTCAAACAAGAAACTGAAATTAAATTCCTCTTGAATTGAGGTACATAATAAACGTCTATTAAATCTAAATGCCTTCTAGAATCCAAATAAACTCTAATATCTCTCACTGCACTTGCAGACACTAACGATCCATTGCCCAAGCGCAAATTGATTTCATTCTTACTCAACCTTCTCCTTTCTTGAAACCCCCATAAGGAATAACAAACATGATTAGTGGCTCCAGAGTCTACGATCCAAGAATCTGTAGAATCTACCAGAAAAACATGTTTCAAGATAATTCACATTACCTTGTTCCTTCTTATTTTGAGACTTTGGGCAATTACTTTTCCAATGTCTCTTTTCACCACAAAAGAAGCACTTCCTTTTGATCTTGGTTACTTTCTTAGTCTCCATCTTGGTAGGCCCAAGTTGCTTTTTCTTCTATTTTTACTTGACCTTCTGACGGGTCTTAATAGTAGCAACTTTACCAACCATATGAATCTCTTCTAGAGACATCATCATATCAGCAGCAGACTGTAGGGAAAAATTTTACCCGCAGCGGAAGCGAGACTAAAAAATAGTTTGAGTAGCTTTTAAAAATTTTCCAATTTTATGAACCTTAAACCCTTTTGATTAATTAAAGATATAAAAATAAACAAAAGATTAATACCTCTTGTCGCGTGATCCGATTGACTTGCGTCGATGGTAATCCGCAAGATCTTCAATCCTAGCACGAACGTGGATCACCTAGGAGTGTGGTCTCCCTTTCTTTGAATTGCAAACCTGTGATTGGATTAAACAAACTTTTCTTGATACGTTAGTCCCAAAAACAATCTAAAGGAACCTAAGATTATTCCGGTCACTTTTGAGTTCTCAATCTTATGATCGAAACTCGCGTGAACCTTAATCGATATAGTATATACAAGCTTATTAATGAACAAGCAAACAATATACCATCAAAGAATAATCTATGTTCCTTTTGTTTTTAGTAGAATAATAGATCTCTAACTATGAGTTGAGAAGAAGAAGAAGAAGAAGAAATAAAATTTCTACACATAAACCCTAGGCTGGCCGAAAATCATCAATTAGCCTTATATGTGGCAAATTTTCTTTTTCTCTTTTTTTAACTAGGGTGGCCGAATTCTTTTTCCAAAACCAATTAGGGTTGCCGCAATTATTACTCCTAAAATATTGGAGATTTAGTTGCACCCTAATTCCTATTTTGTTTAAGATTTCCAAACCCTAATCAAACTCATAAATCTTTTATTCCTTATTTGACTAAAATAAAAGACTTCTTATTTGATTTAATAAATAAAATTAATTATTTATTTCCTTGTCAAACAAGTCTTTTAATTTAAGTATACTACTACCAATAGTATACCAATAGGAATCATATTTCCTATTCAGAAAAGATTTGTTTCTTAATTAAACAATTAATTAATAAATTAATTAATTCTTATTTAATTAAACAATGAAAACAAAATAATATTTAAGGCTTTTAAATCACCTTGCCGCCCCACATGTATATATTGGGCCAAATATTATTTTTCTTATTTCATTAAATCCATAGGACTTTAAATAAAAAGCTCACATGTGAACTAGACCCATTCTTACTAAAAGAAACAAGCCCACATGTCATCCATTAATATATAAATATAATTTAGCAGCCCATTACATAAATAATGTGCAAATTATATTCTTAATATATTAAATGCAATTCTAGATGGACCCTAAATTGGTCCGGTAGAATATATCAAGTGATCCATGCAAGTCCGTGTGGATTGAGGATCTTGGCGGGCTATCTAAATTTAATCTCCAATAGACATAACCTAATCACAATCAACAAATGATTCACTTAGGTCCGATCCATTAATTTTAGCTTATTTCACTAAAGAGCTAAAATTGAACTCTTAAATAAAGAAAGAAAAGGAAGATGCTTCCTCATTCATACCCTAGACAATCATATTGGAGATAGTGTATCCCCGTGATTAATATCAGTAATCGCCAAGAGTTCATAGACCGCCTATAACTCTCTAAGTTACCATATTTACTCATATGACCACGTTTTGAACTTGGATATTTTGACTTGTCCAGAAGCCATGTTTTCAATAGACACTATTGAAAACTCAACGTTGAGATTTAATAACCAATTACCTCAAAACATCCATATGATGATATTATACTCTCATTTAACAAATGGAGCCACGATGTCCATATCTATAAATGAAGTCCTCTATCGATTAACAAATGAATATCACCAAACTATCGAGGATAGACTATGCGATATAATCGTACTCATTGATAGCTCAAATGATATCACCTGCAACCATAAGTCCATCATTTATCTCAGGATTAAGATAGACTCTCCGATTGTCCTGATAATGAAATTACTTTTATCTATTGACGGTTATAGATAAAGTATTTCATTTTGATCCAGTTCAAAGCACCCAGTGCACTAGACTCTTTTGCTCGAAGACACTCCGATGATTTTAGACTCATCATATCTCATTTGATCCCACTCAAATGCTAGCAAAAGAATTCTACAACTTTAACAAGATAAAGGTGCCCAACCTTTAACTTAAGTTGTGAACAATATTCAAGACTAACTAAAGAATTGTGTCTACCACATACATATCCAAATGTATGAACAATTCTTCTTTTCTCATAGTCTTTAGACCTTATGATTATTTACCTTAACAATTATAATATTCAACTATAAATGCTATAATATTTGTTTAAACTAGAAATCACTTTATTAATATGAAACAGATTGTTAAATACAACATTACACTCTTGCTATTGAGCATAATCCTAACAATCTCCCACTTACGCTATAGCAAATGAGTCATATCTCTCATGCCCATGTTCTCTAGGTGCCCATCGAAACTCTTCTGAGGTAGAGCCTTTGTGAAGGGATCTGTTAGATTTTCTGCTGACGCGATTTTGGTAATCGTCACGTCACCTCTTTGAACAATCTCCCTTAAAAGATGATATTTCCTTTCAATGTGTTTACCTCTATTGTGACTTCTTGGTTCTTTCGAATTAGCCACTGCTCCACTGTTGTCACAGTAGATAGTGATCTGCTTATTCGCACTAGGAACCACTTCCAAGTCAATCAAGAATTGGCGGATACAAACAGCCTCTTTGGCAGCCTCGCATGCAGCAACATACTCAGCTTCCATGGTGGAATCAGCAATACAAGATTGCTTGATACTCCTCCATATAACTGCTCCTCCTCCAACAGTAAACACAGCCCCTGATGTGGATTTTCTGGAGTCAGAATCTGATTGAAAATCAGAATCTGTATACCCAACGGGAATCAAATCCCCTCCAGAGTATACAAGCATATTATCTCTCGTTCTCTTGAGATACTTGAAAATATGCTTGACTGCCGTCCAGTGATCAGGACCAGGCTTCGATTGAAACCTGCTAACTATGCCAACAGCAAAACAAATATCTGGTCTAGTGCAGAGCATTGCATACATGAGACTTCCAACTGCCGAGGCATATGGAACTTTACTCATGAACTGCTCTTCATGCTCATTCTTAGGAACTTGTTCCTTAGAAAGCTTGATTCCATGTCTGAAAGGTAACATACCTTTCTTGGAATCCTGCATGGAAAACCTAGACAAGATTTTGTCTATGTATGAAGCTTGGGACAATGCAATCGTTCTATTCTTTCTATCCCTTATAACTTGGATACCTAGAATGAAACTTGCTTCTCCTAAGTCCTTCATATCAAATTGTTTTGCTAACCATTCTTTTACTGATGTCAATACACCTACATCGTTTCCGATGAGTAGTATATCATCAACATAAAGAATCAGGAAAACCAACTTGTCACCTTTAATCCTTTTGTATACACAAGGTTCGTCAAGATTCTGAATAAATCCAAAACCTTTGACAGCTTGATCGAACCTTTTGTTCCAGGATCTGGATGCTTGCTTTAATCCATATATGGATTTCTGCAACTTGCATACCTTTTCCATTTGGCCCTTTTCAATGAATCCCTCTGGTTGCATCATGTAGATGCTTTCGTCAAGACTTCCATTAAGGAAAGCTGTCTTGACGTCCATTTGCCAAATCTCTAGATCTAAAGATGCTGCAATGGATAAGAGTATCATAATGGATTTAAGCATGGCCACAGGAGAAGGTTTCCTCGTAATCGATACCTTCTTTCTGTGTATACCCTTTAGCTACCAATCTAGCCTTAAAGGTTTCCACCTTTCCATCCATACCTCTTTTCCTCTTGTATACCCACTTGCACCCAATGGGTTTTATCCCATTAGGCAAGTCTACAAGGGACCAGACTTTGTTATCGAACATAGATTCAATCTCGGATTGCATTGCCTTTTGCCAATGGCGACTATCAACATCCTCCATAGCTTCCTTGTACGTATAGGGATCATCGTCGTCTGGGAGATTCTCCACTGATTCTCCCAGACCGATGTATCTTTCGGGTTGTGTTCTAACCCTCCCACTACGATGAGGAATGGTAGGTTGTTGACCTTGTGTTGGATCGGAACATACAATTGGGTTTGGTTGTGTAACCTCTCGTGGAATTGTATCTCCTGACATCTCATTCAGGACAATTCTAATTCTAGGCACAAAATCATTCATATAGTCCTTTTCCAGAAATTTTGCATTTGTCGAAACAAATACTTTAAGATCTGAAGGACTATAAAAATAATATCCTTTAGTTTCTTTTAGATACCCTACAAATATACATGTTTCCGAACGGGACTCCATCTTTTCTGTCTTTCCTTTTAACACATGCGCAGGACAACCAAATATCCTTAAGTGTTGTAAACTAGGCTTGCGCCCAGTCCACAACTCATGCGGTGTTTCAGGAACAGACTTAGATGGTACTACGTTTAGAATGTATATAGCAGTTTGTAAAGCATATCCCCAAAAAGAAATAGGAAGTGTTGAATAACTCAACATAGACCTAACCATATCCAAAAGAGTTCTATTTCTCCTTTCTGCTACCCCATTTTGTTGAGGTGTACCAGGTGCAGAAAACTGAGAAACTATCCCATTATCAATAAGATATTGCTGAAACTCACCAGATAGATATTCTCCACCACGATCAGATCTCAAGATTTTTATGTGTTTCTCAAGCTGATTTTCCACTTAAGCTTTAAATGCTTTGAACATGTCAAAAGCATCCGACTTATGTCGCATGAGATACACATAGCCAAATCTTGAGTAATCATCTGTGAAAGTGATGAAGTACTCATATCCACCTCTAGCTTGAATGCTCATAGGTCCACATACATCAGTGTGTATCAATCCTAAACATTCAGTAGCTCTTGCACCTTTGGCAGAGAACGTCCTTTTGGTCATTTTACCTTCCAAACAAGATTCACAAGTTGGTAGATCATCAACCTTTAAGTCACTCAAAGGTCCGTCACTTACCAATCTTTTAATCCTATTAAGGTTAATATGACCTAGGCGTAAATGCCATAGATAGGTTTCATCTTTTGATAATTTAACTCTTTTATGATCAGGTTCCGTTATTTCTGTGTCTAACGAGTGAGAGATATTTCTATGCAAAAAGTATAGACCGTTTTCCAATGTACCTTTGCAAATAACTTTGTCATTCTTACTAATAATAAAAACTTTATTAAAAGTAACCGAATATCCAAATTTATTCAAACAAGAAACTGAAATTAAATTCCTCTTGAATTGAGGTACATAATAAACGTCTATTAAATCTAAATGCCTTCTAGAATCCAAACAAACTCTAATATCTCCCACAGCACTTGCAGACACTAACGTTCCGTTGCCCAAGCGCAAATTGATCTCATTCTTACTCAACTTTCTCCTTTCTTGAAACCCCCATAAGGAATAACAAACATGATTAGTGGCTCCAGAGTCTACGATCCAAGAATCTGTAGAATCTACCAGAAAAACATGTTTCAAGATAATTCACATTACCTTGTTCCTTCTTATTCTGAGACTTTGGGCAATTACTTTTCCAATGTCTCTTTTCACCACAAAAGAAGCACTTCCTTTTGATCTTGGTTACTTTCTTAGTCTCTTTCTTGGTAGGCACAAGTTGCTTTTTCTTTTATTATTCCTTGACCTTCTGACGGGTCTTAATAGTAGCAACTTTACCAACCATATGAATCTCTTCTAGAGACATCATCATATTAGCAGCAGACCCTATTCCTTCATGCTGCTGTTGCAACACGTCGGAGATGGTAGCCATTTGGCCATCTCATTAGAGGTCTTCCACTGCTCATACTCGTCTCATTGCATTAGATTCATTAGTAAGAGCAGGTGGTTTAGGAGTAGTTAGAACAAAATTTATATTTTTCCAGCTTGCAGCAACAACCCAATTTTCCTTTTCCATGTTACATAATTATCTTCAGTTAAGGTGTTATCTTTCAGGATGTTCATAAGTGATGGGGTCATGATTTCTTAATTAAAACAAAACATATATAAGTAAATAATCATTATAAAGCACTTTTAAATATTTATCTTGAATTAAATGAATAACTCAATCATAAAAATTCAACGGTGATCTAACACCCATAAATGTTACGCCTCCTTTGGGAGTTCGCACAATTTACTAGTTAGACTAGGTTCCACCTAATTGTTAACATAACAACCAGCGTTTTCAATTTTAGCCTTGCAATTTTACTGACAAGAACTCTTTGGAGGATATCAATAAAATTACATTGAGTGTGTTACCAAGATATCGACCCTCAATTTTCTCTCACGAAAATCCCTCATTTGGGAGTAGATCTCGTTTGAGTCCATTGTCTAGTCTATCATTGTAAGGAAGTATATTGCTTAATTCCATTCATGGACGCCCCTTCGGGGGATTACCAAAAAATAATTAAGCTCAACTAATCTTGGAAGCCATAGGTGTTACTAAAACACCTTCTCCCACTCAATTATTTAAGGCGTGTGATTAAATCCCATAGAATGATTTACCAAGTTATCTAGATGCCAATTTAGATACCTAAATCATTCAATGCATGTTCATACCAAAAGAGATATATGAGTGGCACTCCTATTTAGGGGTGTCAATACGGGTTGGCGGGTCGTGTTAGGGCCAACCCGAACACGACACGATTATTTTTGGGTCAACCCGAACACGACACGATTATTAAACCGGTCAGACCCCTTCGACCCAAACACGACATGATTAAATATGGGTCAACACGAACACGACACGAATAACCCATTTAATAAACGGGTTTGACGGGTCGTGTCATTTGACACGTTTAAATGACCCATATAAGAACCATTTAACCCGTTAATGTTTATTTCACTAAATAACACATTAAAAATAAAAATAAAAAAGTAATCAAGAGAAATACTTGCTATGAAAAAATTACAGAAATGAAAAATCCGGTCAAGATATCAGACAAAAACCTTAAAAAAAAATCATCCAAATCAAGAGTAATACGTGCTATGAAAAAATTACAAAAACGAAAAATATATAGATCCACATCCATTAAAATTAAATTATAATAACTGAGCACAACAGTACAACAACAACAAGAAAAGAACTCAGATCTGTATTTATTTCAGATCTATATCTATTTTGATTACAAATGAAAAAAAAAAAAAATGAAGAATGGAGAGTTGATCATTGGAACAGACGGCTTGTTGAGGCGACGCCGACAAGGTGGAAGCTGCGGCGCCGGCTAAAGAGAGAGAGGAAAGGGAGAGGCATGAGAGAGAGAGAGAGAGGAAAGGGAGAGATGTGACACACAGAGAGCTGATGTGAGGAAATTACAGAGGAGAAGGAGGAGTGAAGGTTGTGAAGTACTGGCTGCGTGAGTGGGTGAGGGAAATAATGAGATAGGGTTGAAAGTTGACTTTATATAGTGTTGTGATAATTACAAAAAATACCCTTAAACATAAAATTACATATTCACCCTTACTATTCGTGTCAACCCGTGACCCACTAAGCATAACCCGAACATGACACGATTATTAAACGGGTTAAGCGGGTTGACCCGTTTATTGACACGACCCGTTTAGTCATAACCCAAACCCGTAATAATCGTGTTCGTGTCGTGTCGACCCATCGTGTCGTGACCCATATTGCCACCCCTACTCCTATTCTATATGTCATGTTATCATACAATAACAAATATTGTAATATTTAAGCATAAATTAAATAGCAACAATTTTGGCCCATCCTAGAAAAACAAGTAAATTACAATGATATAGGAATACAAGATCTTCAAGTGGCCCATCAACCATATGCTCATCCTTCGACCTCCTCCCTTGGGCTTGCACAGCCCACAACCCCACATAAGGGGCTGCGCATAAGGCCTTGCAAGGCTGCCGTGCGCAGCCCACCAAGGTTTGGGCTTGCCATGCGCAACCCAATCCACTCCTAGGGCGCGCACGGTGCTCGTTCTCGGTTCCGGTTGCTTCGTTTTTCTTCGTGTCTTCGAATCTTCAACACCCAAATATATTACAGCAATATAAAATAATAAATACTGCAGTATTCATTTTTTTTTTTTTTTTAATCACTGCAGTATTTTTTACACATAAAAACTGCACTAAAAAAAAAAAAAAAAAAAAAAAAACTGCAGTAGTATTTACAATAAAAATACTGCACCTATATATATATAAAAAAAATAAAACCTAGCAACTACCAAGAAGGAATTATGGCGATGATAGACCACCCTTCTTGTTACAATTCCATAATGAAAAATACATTGAAAATCTAGGACCAAAATCGAGCAATAACAATCCACATAAAACATATACAAATCCATACATCACATGTAATTATATATGCGAATACCTAGAGTGCCATCTCTTTCTAAACATGCATAATCACAATAAAAAGAAATCGATCCACGTATATATACGTTAATTAATTAAAAGGGTTCAACCAGGCTCTGATACCAATTGTAGGGAAAAATTGTACCCGCAGCGGAAGCGAGACTAAAAAATAGTTTGAGTAGCTTTTAAAATTTTTCCAATTTTATGAACCTTAAACCCTTTTGTGGAATGAGCTAAAATTAATGGATCGGACCTAAGTGAATCATTTGTTGATTGTGATTAGGTTATGTCTATTGGAGCTTAAATTTAGATAGCCCGCCAAGATCCCCAATCCACACGGACTTGCATGGATCATTGATATATTCTACCGGACCAATTTAGGGTCCATCTAGAATTGCATTTAATATATTAAGAATATAATTTGCACATTATTTATGTAATGGGCTGCTAAATTATATTTATATATTAATGGATGACATGTGGGCTTGTTTCTTTTAGTAAGAATGGGTCTAGTTCACATGTGGGTTTTTTATTTAAAGTCCTATGGATTTAATGAAATAAGAAAAATAATATTTGACCCAATATATACATGTGGGGCGGCAAGGTGATTTAAAAGCCTTAAATATTATTTTGTTTTCATTGTTTAATTAAATAAGAATTAATTAATTTATTAATTAATTGTTTAATTAAGAAACAAATCTTTTCTGAATAGGAAATATGATTCATATTGGTATACTATTGGTAGTAGTATACTTAAATTAAAAGACTTGTTTGACAAGGAAATAAATAATTAATTTTATTTATTAAATCAAATAAGAAGTCTTTTATTTTAGTCAAATAAGGAATAAAAGATTTATGAGTTTGATTAGGGTTTGGAAATCTTAAACAAAATAGGAATTAGGGTGCAACTAAATCTCCAATATTTTAGGAGTAATAATTGCGGCAACCCTAATTGGTTTTGGAAAAAGAATTCGGCCACCCTAGTTAAAAAAAGAGAAAAAGAAAATTTGCCACATATAAGGCTAATTGATGATTTTCGGCCAGCCTAGGGTTTATGTGTAGAAATTTTATTTCTTCTTCTTCTTCTTCTTCTCAACTCATAGTTAGAGATCTATTATTCTACTAAAAACAAAAGGAACATAGATTATTCTTTGATGGTATATTGTTTGCTTGTTCATTAATAAGCTTGTATATACTATATCGATTAAGGTTCACGCGAGTTTCGATCATAAGATTGAGAACTCAAAAGTGACCGGAATAATCTTAGGTTCCTTTAGATTGTTTTTGGGACTAACGTATCAAGAAAAGTTTGTTTAATCCAATCACAGGTTTGCAATTCAAAGAAAGGGAGACCACACTCCTAGGTGATCCACGTTCGTGCTAGGATTGAAGATCTTGCGGATTACCATCGACGCAAGTCAATCGGATCACGCGACAAGAGGTATTAATCTTTTGTTTATTTTTATATCTTTAATTAATCAAAAGGGTTTAAGGTTCATAAAATTGGAAAAATTTTAAAAGCTACTCAAACTATTTTTTTAGTCTCGCTTCCGCTGCGGGTACAATTTTTCCCTACAACCTAGCTTCAACCGCCATTTCTCCATCTTGTGATGATCACACTTTGTTTCAATCAAGAAAATTAAATCTGGGTTCACCTCTTGCTTATGTGAACGCAGAATATTGAACGCTCGAGAACTCCCTAGCCCCCGAGCGTTCCATACGAAGAGTTTCATTACGCTCGGCGGACCAGTAGAGACCGGTTGGCCGATTGTTCTTCCTCCCCTGACAGAACTGAAACCCCCATCTGGGTAACATTACTGACGCCAACACTTAACACCCCACTCTGAGCCCCAATTTCTTCACTGAAAACCTTCGTGTCTTGATCTTCCCCTCTCAATTTCTTGCCTTCGCCATTATCAGCTCTCTCTTCTTTTCTTTTACCTAATTTTTCCCCCAAATCCATATTTTTACCCGCAACCATGTTTTTGTTTTTGACCCGTTTCCATCTTCCGGTTTGACTAATCTTAGGGGAATAAACCTTTTCATTGGGCTCAGTCACTCCAAGCCCACTTCCTTCTGCTTTAGGTTGCACCCCGCTGTCCATCTCTATACCTCCACTAGTCACATTAGTTGGGTCACAACTTCCTGTCCTTCTTTCACTATTATCTATCTTGTTATCTGGCACCACAAGTTGCTTCTCTGACGCAGAGAAAATCATCACCTTACTTTTTTCCTTCTCCCCATGCACACTCCTTGCACGTTCATCAATGTGTTTGAAATGTTCTGACACAGTCATTTTGCCGCCAGGATTTGACACTTCCAGTCTTTCAAACCCCCTGGCCCCTTTTCCAAGTTGTCCTTCCCCGGATCCTTCACCTACCACCACCGTTCGGTTGCTCCTCCAGTTTCCAGAAGTTTGCTCCGATGACCTTAATCCTCCACCTCCTCTATATCTCCCTGCATCTCTATTTGACGTTCTACCCAAACCCCTATAACTTCTTTTTGTCGGAATGGTTGCCCGGAGCCAAGCCCCAAGCCTTCTATTAGCGTATGACGACAGATCCCTACCATCACTTTCCTCCATGCATTCATTCATTCTATGACCAATTCTATTACAGTTAAAACAGTAATCTTGAAGTCTTTCATACCTGAGCAACATAGTATTAACTTTTCCAGTCCCCAAAAGATCAACTCGTAAGCATCGTTGCAACGGTTTCCTTGTCTCCACTGATACCCTGACCCTTAAGAACCTGCCAGACCCATCCGCAATTGATCCTAAGTCGACATCATGGACCTCACCAATCATTCTCCCAAGGAACATACCAATCTCTTGTGTCATACATAACAACGGAATGTTATGTATCTGCACCCAAAACTCCATATTCTTGAACTCTAACTCTTTAATCTCCCCCACCCCAGCTGGTTTGTCAAAAACTATCATCGCCTGATCGAAACTCCATGGTCCCCCTCTTAAGATCCTTTGCAAATCTGACAAGCATTTGAAATAGAAAGCAAAGGTGTTGCCTTCAACTGGTTCAATCTCTACCTTTCCGTCAACTCGCCAGATTTTATTCATTACCTCTATGAAAACTTCTCTGTTAACAAGTTTTTTCTTCATAATTTTCCCTACTAAGCACAAAGCTAATCGCTTTCCACCTCTATCTTTTAACTCCTCATCCAGTATTCTTACTGGACATTCCTTTTCTTTAATTGAAAGGGCATTGCTGTTTCCTCCGCATTCATAACCACAGTACTTAAGGGACCCAATGAATGGAATAGCACCACCACTACCAAGGCTTAAGTAGTGACGACGAAGAAAAAAGAACCAGAAGCTACTTCCCACCTAGCAAACTCCCACCTTAAGTTCAGAGAGAACTTAAGAGAGAGACTTTGGTTGTATTTTCCACAATAACAAAAATATTCTTAGTACTGATCTTTTACTTAGGGGTATAGATTTTTCTTTTCTTTTCTTTTTCTCAAATAAAATTTGCAAGGCAATCAGAAATTTAACCTTTTACAGTCAATGAAAAGCTCAATAATAAACAAAACCGTATATAATATTCAACAATAGCTTATTACAGCAGTGCTACTTATAGAGAAGCAATTTCAATATATATATATTATTTATTGGCAAGCTCAGTACAATTTTTTACCTACCAAGAATGCCCTTATATTATAACTTCTTTTTATCCGGCAGTTAATCAAACACTTTAAACTGCAAAAACCCATAATCATATTAAATTATTGGGTAAGTTTTTTTTTTTTTTCTTTCTCCAAATTATTAATATATATTGACTCCATATTACTATATCTTCCAACAATTTAACTAAATATTTGCTTTTGCTAGAGATAATTGTACTCTATATATATATATATATGCGGTTGCTCAATTTTAGCAAGAGAAATTAATGGTTAATATCGAAACTGTCTTCCGACATATGTTTGTCCGAAAGACCAGCCAGCAGGGGCAACATTGTAAGAGAGTACAGTTCGACCGTCGCTAGCGGTGACCAGAAAAGAGAGGCTCTGTCCATTAAGGTAGGAGTTGCTCTGCCAGTTTTGGCCCCAATTTCTTGACATGGGTTGCCATCCAGTTCTTGAACCTTTAATGGACACAGAATGCACATCACCAGCTCCTCCAACATTTGTTATCAGGACTAGGTTGAAGTATGAATGTCCATTCACTGTGAATCTGATCCCTCCACTTCTCCTGCATCTCACCCTGCAAAAATTGGATATATGGGGAAAAAAATAGATTTAGAATCCAATAAATTGGATAATCTAGGCATGTTCGTTTTTGTTTTACAAATATGTTTCTTAAAAATGAATTTGTTGGAATTTCTGGGGTGGGGGGGTTGGGGTTTGTGTATATCCAGAAACACGAGGACCGTTTCGCTTTAGCATTAAGCCTTACTTGAAGGGAATTTTTTGACATTTGACAAAATTTTCATAAATGATACTGTTCTTTTTAAAAAAAAATAAAAAATTTCATAAATGATACTTATAAGATGTAAGACATGATCTCAAAAATTAAAAATAATAAAAACAATAGACAGTAAATGTAGTTTTAACGTGTGTACATAATTTTTGTAAATTAATAAAAATAATAATGTCACTCAATTTAATTCTTACAATTAACTACAAAAATTACATTTGCGCCACTGTATTCAACATCTGCAATGATGAAAATGGATTTGATACATTATATATTTTGAAACAAAGCATATTCATGTATTAACATATATATTACTGAAACTTTGGAATAATTAAAAGTGAAAATTAATATTTTACCTTCTGTATATTACAGGGACAATACCAGCTCTGTACTGGGCAATGTGTTGGAAGATAGGCTGAGAGAGATCAAAGTGGTGGTTGGGAGGATCACACCACCCACCTGGAGGGCAGAAGTTGGTAGCAGTGACCACAATGGAGCCTGGAAGGCACCATTTTGGGTCATTTACACATCTCAGCTCAAAGCAAGCTCCACAACTTAGACCATTATCAAACAATGCAGTGCTCAGTGCAGCTGTGTTGGTACCATAACCCTGGCTGTACAAGTTCCCATACCCACAAGCCCCACCTGTAAAAAATTATATATATATATATATACAGCGACTGTCACTTTTATTTTTCTTCAACTTAATTTCTGTAAATGTAAAAATATAACATTACATACCCATTGTTCCTGAAGCATCGCCGCCTCCATAGAAAGTGGCATGAGCATTAATCCAACCTCCAAAGTACCCATGAACAGATGAGACCATTGAGAGAAACCCAACAAAAAGAATCCCCAAAAATTCCATTTTCCTGCAAAAAATAAATAAATAAACATACATAGTACCATAACTAAATGCTAATAATTAAGAGGTAAAAACCAGTATACTTTTTTTGTTCTTCACTTTGGTTATACTAATTTAGAAGAGAGAGAGAGAGAGAGAACCTGTGAAGAGAAAGAAGAAGTTGTTTGAGGAAATTGTAGGAGAGGGGGGGCTTGGTTTGAGTGGAATAAATAGAGGGTAGTCGACATCAAAGCTGACTGACAACCTGACAAGCTTTGAGCTGTTGGAACTTGGGAACATGCAACTCTTGAGAAAAAAACTTGTATGGATGGTCTCATTATCATTTGGTGTGACCGTCCAATACAAGTGTGGCATGTGGTAATTTTAAATTATAGTTTTATATTTCTATCATAAATGATACACTTACATTGGATGGTCTTACCAAGTGGCAAAGAGACCGTCCCATATAAGTTTTTCTCGCAACTCTGAAGTGTGCAGTGGTTTTTGGGACAACTGTGATGACTTTTTTTGTAAACATTCAAGTTTTTTAACGTTTGTTTCGTCGGTGCTGTGGTTTTGGAAGCTGTTCATTTGATAGATACCACTGTATATATCTATAAGTGTGGTTAGGGCTTTAAGGGTTATTTATTTTATTTTTTAAAACTATTACAATATTTCAGGAATATAGAATGGGTATAACTTGAACCTCTTGGATATAGATACAGATATAATTTGGATTGGATAATTAGAATCCGATCTGAAATTCCGGACAAAAGAAATCCACATCTGAAATTGTCCAGATCTGATTTTCTAATAAGAGAGGTTAAAAATACTATTCGCATCTTATAAATTCGAATCCAAAATTTTCTAAATTTGGTGTGAGTCTGAATCTAAAAAAACCTGTCTCGAATTTGAATCGGAATAACCCATTCAAAGATAACCAATATGTCAAAAAAAAAAAAAAAATGAATTTTTTTGCACACCGCACAATGCCTTAGTTGTAGGGATATCAATATTATCCATTGGTACGGGGACCATAGGAACCTGACCCGTTCGGGGCAGGTTTAGTGCCTACCATTTATGTTATGGTACGGGGATGGTATTAATTTAAAAACCCGATTTAATTTTCGGACAGTTACAGGATTTTAAGTCCCCACCCCAACCCATCCCCGAATCTCATTGTGTGTGTTACGGGATTTTAAGTCACCACCCCGACCCATCCTCGAATCCCATTGTGTGTGTGCCGGGATTTTAAATCCCCACCCTAACCCATCCCCGAATCCCATTGTATGTGTGTGTGTGTGACCCATCTTCGAATCCCATTGTGTGTGTGTGTGACCCATCCATAAATCCCATTGTGTGTGTGTGTGTGTGCGTGCGCGTGCATGCGTGTGTCATCCCCGAATCCCACTGCGTGTGTTTGTGATCCTCAAATCCCATTATGTGTGCGTGTGTCATCCCTGAATCCCATGGTGTGTGCATGTGTGTGTGTGTGCGCGTCATCCCTGAATCCCATTTGTGTGTGTGTGTGTGTCATCCCCGAGTCCCACTGTGTGTGTGTGTGTGATCCTTGAATCCCATTGTGTGAGTGTGTGTGTGTGTGTGTGCGCGCGTGTGTGTCATCCCTGAATCCCATTGAGTGTGCGTGTGCATATGCATGCGCGTGCATGTGTGTGCATGTGCGTGTGTGCGTGTGCATTTGCGTGTGTGCAGTATGTCTATGTGTGTGCCTACCATTTATGTTATGGTATGGGGATTGTGGCATTTATGTTATGGCATGGGGATGGTATTATTTTCAAACCACGATTTAATTTTGGGACGGTTACAGGATTTTAAATCCCCACCCCAACCCATCCCCGAATCCCATTATGTGTGTGTGTGTGTGTGTGTGTGTGTGTGTGTGTGTGTGTGCATTTATGTTATGGTATGGGGATGGTATTATTTTCAAACCACAATTTAATTTTGGGACAGTTATGGGATTTTTAAATCCCCAACCCGACCCATCCCCGAATCCTATTATATATGTATATGTGTGTGTGTGCGCGCGCGCGCGCGCCTACCATTCAAGTTATGGTATGGGGATGGTATTATTTTCAAACCCTAATTTAATTTTGGGACAGTTACGGGATTTTAAATCCCTACCTCAACTCATCCCTGAATCCCATTATGTGTTTGTACCTATCATTTATGTTATGGTATGAGGATGATATTATTTTCAAACCCCGATTTAATTTTTGGACAATAACATTTATGTGTGTGTGTGTGCGCGTGCACGCACCTCTACCATTCATGTTGTGGTGTGCGCGTGTGTGTGCGCACGCGCGCGCACCCCTACCATTTATGTTGTGGTGTGCGTGTGTGTGTGTGCACCTGCGCCCCTACCATTTATGTTGTGGTGTGTGTGTGTGTGCGCGCGCCTACCATTTATGTTACAATGTGTGTGTGTGTGTGCGCGCGCGCACGCCTACCATTTATGTTATGGTATGGCCGTATGGGGATGGTGGCATTTATGTTATGGTATGGTGATGGTATTATTTTCAAAAGTGTGTGTGTGTGTGTGTGTGTGTGTAAGTGTGTGTGTGTGTGCGCGCGCACGCACGCGCGCCTACCATTTATGTTATGGTATTGCTGTATGGGGATAATGTTTATGTTATGGTAAGGCCGTATGGGGATGGTGGCATTTATGTTATGGTATGGGGATGGTATTATTTTCAAACCCCAATTTAATTTTGGGACAGTTACGGGACTTTAAATCCCCACCCCAACCCATCCCCAAATCCCATTATATATGTGTGTGGTACATGTTATGGTATGAGGATGGTATTATTTTCAAACCCCGATTTAATTTTTGGACGGTTACGGGATTTTAAATCCCCACCCCGACCCATCCCCGAATCCCATTATATGTGTGTGTGTGAGCGCGTGCGCACGCGTACCATTTATGTTATGGTATGGGGATAGTATTATTTTCAAACCCAGATTTAATTTTGGTATGGTTACGGGATTTTAAATCCCCACCCCGACCCATCCCCGAATCACATTATATATATATATGCGTGCGTGCGTGTGTTATGGCATGGGGATGGTATTATTTTCAAACCATGATTTAATTTTGGGACGGTTACGGGATTTTAAATCCCCAACCCGACCCATCCACAAATCCCATTATATATATATATATATATGTGTGTGTGTGTGTGTGTGAAACCCCGATTTAATTTTGGGACGGTTATGGGATTTTAAATCCCCACCCCGACCCATCCCCGAATCACATTATATATATATATGTGTGTGTGTGTGTGTGTGTGTGTGTGTGTGTGTGTGTGTGTGTGTGTGTGTTATTGTATTGGGATGGTATTATTTTCAAACCCCGATTTAATTTTTGGACGGTTGCAGGATTTTAAATCCCCAGCCCGACCTATCCCCGAATTCCATTATATATATGTGTGTGTGTGTGTGTGTTATGGTATGAGGATGGTATTATTTTCAAACCCCGATTTAATTTTGGGACGGTTATGTGATTTTAAATCCCCACCCCGACCCATCCCCGAATCCCATTATATATATATACACGTGTGTGATTTAATTTTGGGACGGTTACGGGATTTTTAATCCCCACCCCGACCCATCCCCGAATCCCATATCTGTGTGTGTGTCCACCCCGACCCATCCTCGAATCATTTTCAAACCCTAATTTAATTTTGGGACGGTTATGGGATCTTAAATCCCCACCCCGACCCATCCCCGAATCCCATTATATATATATATATATATGAGTAATACTACTTTACCCAAATTTGGTGCCTAAATGACGTGGCAACACTCTCATCCACATCATTTGGGCACCAAATTTGGGCACTAAATTTGGCCAAAGTAGTATAACCCTATATATAAATGTGTGTGTGTGTGTGTTATGGTATGGGGATGGTATTATTTTCAAACCCTGATTCAATTTTGGGACGGTTACGGGATTTTAAAAAGAAAAAGGATAATCATAGTCGTTATTATATGAAATAATCAAGAAATACATCACTCGGGTTCATTTAATTTGTGCTTCATAACATGTCCAATGACATAGTAGCAAACCCTGCAAGCAATAAAGAAGAACCGATGATTGATAACCAAACTGAACTTCAAGGTTAAACAATGATAATATGCCTTAATCTTTTTTTCCTTTTTCATACTCTTCTATTAGTCATTAAAAAAAATACATTAATGGGATGAGGATGATATGATGCAAAAAACTGATCCCCTAATGGGGAATCCCCATACCAGTACAATTTATTTTCAGGTGGGTATTCACTAGGGATGATATTTCTCATACAAATTGAGATAGAGGATGGCAATGCAAAACCCGTCACCAACCTGTACCATTGACATCCCTACTTAGTTGCTTTAATTTAGTATCTTTTTAGATTTTATTTGTAAAAAACAGGAATAGACAATATTTTCTTAGGTTTTGGGCACCGAATAATTTTAGTCTTCATAACTAATAATTTTAATTGTTTATTTTAATAAGTTTTTATAAAAAAACGAAATCCGAATCATCCAAAAATAAGTCCGAATTCCATCCGAACATAAGTCCACATTCGATCTGAATATATTGAAATCCGTATCAGATCCAAATCCAAACCGAACATAAGTCCGTATCCGATCCGAAATATCCAAATTCGCATCCGCTTCCACATGCGAATCGGATAATAACAAATATAGTCCGTCTGAAATATCTTTTTGGAAGCCTTTTTTTTTTTTTTTGAAAATCTGATCAAAAGATTTTCGGATCAAGTTCGGTCTGGATCCAAAAATCTGAAAAAAAAAAAAAAATTGGATTCAGATTATCCAAATTTAATTCGAATTATATCATTAGATTTGATGTTGGTGTTAGAGGCTTACCACTTAACTAACCTCATCTTATCTAAATTAATATATATGACATTTAAGAGAGTTTGGAAAATTAATCTTTCCGTTGTAACAACAATGAAGTAAATATCCATGTTGCTACATATATTAATTTAAGGGTCCAAATTTGTTAAACTATCGGTGAATATATGACATTTGAATAAAGAAGTAAATATCGATAATATTTCCAATATTTTTTATATTTTAAGGAATCAATATAAAAAATTTATTATCATATCCCTAATATATTAACAATATTAGTGTTATTTTCAATATTTCTATTCAAAAAATTTAAAATTTTGAATCTTTATAGGCTGTTTGATATAGAGTAATCTTTACATAATAATGTGAATATGATAATATTTCCTTGTTTGTTAGCAGGTTTGCGTTTCGAAAAGTGATTACCATGGTAATCACTTTACTCTCTATGGAGTAATATGAAACCCATCCCAATTGGTCGGTTTTATATTACCCTCTATCTGATTCCAGTTGTGGTACCCACACTCAATTTAAAAAAAAAAAAACATAAATTATAACCTGATTTTATAATTGATTAAGAAAACATGTTTCATTCATATTCAAAACCAGATCAATAATTTAAAAATCAAAAATACCATGTCAAATTCAATTCAAGCCAAACTCAAATCTAGATTTATCACTATCCATATCCATCATCATCATCAAACCCATATGCAGATTAATCATCATTAAACCAAAATCCAGATTCACTATCAGCAAACCCAAGCCAATCCCTATGCAATCAAATTCACACCAGAAACTATGGTGACCCTTGCTGTCACCATAAAAGCAATGACCTAGCAGAGGAGATCAGCATTCCTTGCCGTCGACCAAGAGACGAGAAAATAGGCGATAAAGAATAGAGAGATGAGACGGCCTAGCGGAGGAGATCGGTGCTCCTCATCATCGACCAAGAGAAAAGAGTAAACGGGCAACAAAGAATAGAGAGATGAGAGAGAGAGAGAGAGAGAGAGAATGGTTTTTTTAGAGAAAGGAAATTGAGAGGTTCAATGAGGAAGAAGAAGAAAATCACGATCTGGTGTGATCTATTTTTTTTTTTCTTAATTTTTTTAAATTTCTAATAATTGTATACATAAATGTTTAATTCTTTTTTTTTTTTTTTTTTTTTTTTTTACAGGTGAGTCAATTTTTTTATTTTTTTTCTATTTTTTTTTAGAGTTTCTCCTTACATTCAATTGTTTTTTTCTTTTCATACTCCTTTACTAAATACACTTCATCTTTAAAACTTAAATTTAAAAATATTCTAAACAGATTTAACTCTGTTCCAAAACAGTCCATCGTGATGTGATCTATTTTTTTTTTCTTAATTTTTTTAAATTTCTAATAATTGTATATATAAGTGTTTAATTAATTTTTTTTTTTGACAAGTGAGTCAATTTTTTTTTCCTATTTATTTTTTAGATTTTCTCCTTACAATCCAATTTTTTTTTTTTTTTTTTTTTTCACACTCCTTTACTAAATACACTTCATCCTTAAAACTTAAATTTAAAAATATTCTAAACACATTTAACTCTATTCCAAAATAGTCCTTTTTATTATTTAACACTCATATGCTAAAAATACTCTCTCTTTTTTTTTAATTAATTAACTTTATTAAAACACTTTGTTTTATTTTAATATTACCCGTTATTAATTTTCATTTACTCATGATTTGATGAAAATTTATATGAATTTTTTAAGAATATAAAACTATTTAAAACTTATTTATTATTGTTTTTTGTTTTGCTACAAATTATTCTCCATCATTTTAAAAATTCTCCTGATTTTGGAAAACTTTAAAATATTGAGGAAAAAAAAGATGTGTTAGGGTTTGTGAAAAACAAAAGAGGAAGAGAAAAGATATTGGATTCTAAGGAATTGTTTTATTGTGTCTTTAGAACTATTTTGTCTTTTTTAGTAATTTTAAATAAGGTTAAAATTGTCATTAAAACAAAATGAAGTGTAAAAAGATATTTGATGGATTGCAAATATTATTGCTCTTTATTTTTTTATCTTTTAATTTGTAATTATATATTTATTTGTTTAAAGTTTTTGACTGATCAATTAAATTACCCTTTCAATTTAATTTTTTATTACCCTACAATTTAAAATTCATTCAAAAGAAAAAAGAAATTCTCATGTACAACTAAACACAGTTAACTGATATTCTCATGAATCTGACACATTATTTCTATACAACACCAAACATAGGTATACAGGTTTTTCAGGATACACATTACTATATGTAACTTTCTTAGGAATCAAATTATTTTGATTATCTCATTCCAAACAGCCCATTCATATTTTCACAAATACCTATATTTACATTCCTGCATTTATTAGAAGAAAACAACAAGGCACTGCCTTCGGTCTTCACTACGGTAAAGAAGTCCACCCAGGGCAGTGACAACCATTTTCAAACTTTTACCAAAAGCATATTCACCTACAATCAATCACTTAAATAATTCTTTATCTTATAACTAGCCGTTTAAAAGTATGTTTGGTATAATTCTTTAGAGTCTAGAGACCAAAAGTGTTTATTTATTTTTTGTTAAAAGCACTTTTTAATTTTTAATTTTTTTTAATTTTTTTAAATCAAGAAGAGTTTATATATATATTTAATTGTTTTATATCTACCGGGGGAAGCTCAAAGTTTGGGTTTATCTAAAGAAGCTATTTTTTACTTTTATTTTTTTTTAAAAAAACAAACAAATTGTCTCAAATGCCCTCCATGATCTTTAATATTTTATCATATACCACTTTCATTAAAAATACTTTATCAATGCACTTTTTTATAATTTATAAAAACAAAATCCCTTTTTAAGTTATATTGTCTAACCATTTACTAACTTTAAAACCTTCAAAAAAAAAAAAAAAAAAAAAAAAAATACTAACTTTAAAAAGTTTTTTTTATTTGAATATCAAATAACATACGACTTTTTATTAGAAGTTCTACTCAACAAAAACTTTATCCATAAAAAATCTACTTCAAAAGCTCTATTTGAGAAGCCATTTCAAATGCATCCTAAGTTTTGGGATTGAGTAATTTATATAGACATCGTATGGAGAGTCGTAAGGTGTCCGATTCAAGTCGCCTCTATTGTCTACTTTCTCAATTTTGTGTTTCAAGGTTCATAGCATACGTCAGCAATACCTAAACAGACTTTCATAATTAAAGACTTGGAGTAATTGAATAATCATGAATTCGTTTATGTGTTTGAGAAATTAATGGATAAGATGATCAGTAAAGTTTTATTCCAAAACGTTGGATCCAAAATGAAAATGACATTGGAGTCGATGTCAATGGAGTGAGGCAGCTATTAAATGCAATTCATGGAAATGGTCTTGGTGATGGGATAACAGCACATGTATAATGTTGTTGTGTTTGTGATGAACTGGGGCTGTTGTCTCTTATTTATTATTTTGCCAATCCATAACTGTGTCCATATATCCTTGCAATTTGGCCCTCTCTTACCGACTATTTCTGACAAAGGATTTTCACGCTATTTTAAAGGATGTTTTCGATAATTTTTAGGGTGCTTTTACTGATTGAAAATAAAAATCAAAGGAAATAAACTTTTGTTAGAAATTAAAGGTAGGGATAATTAGTCATTAATTTGATGACATATTATCAAAATAGCCACTAAATTGAGAATCAGTTTCAAAATGGATATTTTTGGTGAAAAGTGTGACACTAATGGTCATTCTATCCAATTCTATCTAATGAGTGACATTTTAGTAAATAAGGGGATGTCATTAATTTATTTTAGATGTTTTTTGGAAATCAATTTTTTATTTTGTTATATATATATACAGTCTTTATATTATCAGTTCGTCCTGACATAAAATATATCAGGACGAAGAATGTGGACCATAGATTATGGAGAAATTAAAACATTTTTTTTATAGACCCACCCACCGTCAGATGCCACCACCTACCCAGGTGTTGAACTTGGGTTTCAAGTTCCATGTTACAAATCTTTACCACTTGACCATAACAGTTGATGTGTTAACAATTGAACAATATTTATATATAACTTATATGAATTGTTAGAAATAAAATAAAATAAAATAAATAAAATAAAAAACCTTGTTAGATAAAATTTAAAAAATATTCAACTAATCAAAATTCTAATTTCTACAATAGACATATATTAAAAAATATTTATTGAAACTTTTAATAAAACTATATTTTTTAAAACACATATAGTCGTGTTATTAGTCAATACTCTATGGTCACGTTTGATTACATGGTGGAATGGTAATCGGAATGGTAATCGGAATGAGAATAGAAAAGAAAGGAAAACTAGGGGCCCGTCCTGCAAGCCGTTTTCTGTTTTTGTTTTTCGAAAAAAAAAAATGAAAATGAAAACAGTGTTTTTGGTTTCATTTTTGAATTCCGAATACGCGTCTGGTAACATTTACTGGATTCCATATTTTGAAAATAAAAACAGAAAAAACACGTCTGGTAGGATAACCGAGAAATATAATAATTCATCCCAAATAATTATCAACTAAATAAAAAAAAAATTATTAAATAAAAATTACATTCAAATTTCAAAGAAAGAATTCAATTATTATTATTTTTTTTTTATCATTTTTTTATCTCCATCCATCTAATCATCACCAATTATATTTTTCATCTCAAAACAAAAAAAAGCAAAAAACCAATTATGGGCATTTCTCAATGAATTAAGGTGACATGTGATTCGTTGTCAAAAATCCAAATCTGTTGCTACTGCAATTTTAACAATTGCAATTTGTGTGAAATAATTACCCTTGATATGAGGCCTTCCTTTATAATTTGTATTAGTCATTTGTTGAAAACAGTTCTGCAGGTGGTCCAAGAGCAGCAATTAATAATATCATCAAGAGCAGATCTGCTCAAAAGCAGTTCATATCGGCGTCTCCCGGTGGTCCAAGAGCAGATCCACAGCTCAAATCAAAAGAAGATCTGCTCAAACCAGATCGACGTCGACGTCGCACTCCTTCGCCGTGAAGAAGAAGAAGACGAAGGGTGATGACGAAGACGAAGGTGAACGGTGAGTCAGTGACCAGAAGACGAAAGAAGATGAAGAAAGAAGACGAGGATGAAGAAAGAAGAGACGAGAGAAGAGTGAGACACTGAGACGAGAGAAGAGTGAAACTTGTTGAAGAGAAATTTTTTTTTTTTAATTTTATTGTAATTTTTTTTGAAAAACAAAAACAACTTTTTTTTTGTTTTTCAAAATTTCCACTTTTAACATTGGTTTTGTTTTTCATTTTGTTTTTGAATTTTGAAAATAAAATGAAAAACGGTTACCAGACGCGAATTCGAAATCATTTTTAGAAAACAAAAACAAAAACAAGCTGAAACAGCCTACAGGACAGGCCCTAAGTTTTTTGTTTGGTTGGAACTTTAGAATTAGTCTTTGAATCAGTATTATTTTGTTTGGTTAACAACGAAATGAAATAGAGTTAACTGTATTTTGACCAAAATACTCCTAATTATAAAACATTCATAATAACATGATATATTATAGATAATAATAATAATAAAATATAAAAGTATATTATATATATAATTATATATTATTTAATATAATAATATATTTATAATATATCATATATAATATATATAATACATATAATATATATTATATAATATGATAAATGTAAATATAAATATAAATATAAATATATATTATAATATATATTATTTAATATATATTTTTTAAAATTGGACTGATCTAAGGGGAAAAAGCATCACAAGCGATCATATGCTGAAAAACCCCTAGACAGTATCCGTATATAAAAGAGATAAAAGAAAGTAAAAAGTGACAAAAAGCAACAAAGCACAAAGAGCCAAAGAAAATAACCCCAAACAAAAAGAGGCACGCAGGCCACACCAAAAAGAAAAAGAAAACATCAAGAAAAACGAAAAGACTCACGGCCCATGCAGTCATTGCCAACTAAAGAAGAATAGAATGGCGGGGCAGAGAACCACCAAGAATCTGTCTGAAGCTCCAAAGCATGCTTAGAAAGCGTATCTGCAACTTGATTCCCCTCCCTAAAAATATGTGAAACCTGAAAATCCATATGAGAGATTTGGAAGATGCAGCGCTGCCACGCCTGACGAACCCTCCAAGGAACCAACTCAGAACGAGAAGAAAGAAGCTAAACCACATAAGAAGAATCGCTCTCAAGCCAGATTCGATGCCACCCATACTTCCAAGCAAAATTAATGGCCAATGAGGCCGCCAGAAGCTCAGCCTTAAAAGCGAGAACCTGACCAAGAGGAATAGCAAAGCAACCCTTCACAAATGCTCTACAGTTCCAAAAGATACCACCACAACCACCAACCCCCGGAGAGCCCATAGCAGCGCCATCAGTATTCACTTTGATCCAGCCGGGAGCCGGAGGCGACCAAACCACACTCTTGATTATTGGGGCTTTAGAAGGGCAACCCTGAAGACCAAATCGACGAAGAATCAAAAGGTCATCTATACAGTTACGCATACAATCAATCTCTAGGCGATAAGCCTCTGAAACCGCACACCAGACCAAAGAAAGGACGGATCTAAAGTCCACCGACTTCCCTTCAAAGATCCACTGATTACGAGCAGTCCACACCCCCCATATCCAATATATATATTATTTAATATATTAACGTATAATATATAATAATATAATATATAATACATATATATATTATATGATACATATAATAATATATATAAATATATGTAATAATATATAATATATATATTATATATCGTTATATATATTATAATAATATAATATACAATAATATATATAGTACATATATATATATATAATATCATTAATATAATATATAATAATATATTATTTTTGGAAATGAGAGTATTTTTAGAATGGAATTGGGGCATATGAAGGTATTTCTGGAATATAAATTTTAGTTTGGAATGGAAGGACATTCCATTGATTTTTGGATGGAATGCCCATTCAACCAAAATGGTGGAATCCTCATTCCAATGGAATCACCATTCCATTGCATTTTAACAAACTGAACGAATGGAATGACTTTCTTTTCCATTTCATTCCATCCAACCAAACATGGCATATAGGAGACTCGTGATATCAATTGTAATAAACATGATTTGGAATATAACTCTCACTATAGGGGAGATATTTATCAACATGCATCTTGTAATTTAATGAACAAATGTAAGACTCAGATTACTAATTTATATGGGTAATTGAATTATTACCGTGTCTCTTAGTATGAAACAAGAGGGTGCAAAATAAACAAACAACTTTTTTTAATTATATTTTTGAATTTTTTAAAAGTAAATGATTTAAAAATAAATTTATTAAATTTAAAATTTTACTTATCCAATATCGGTTTGCCGGGCAAACCGATATCTTACTGTAAAATAAATCCATATCGGAATTTTGTTTGGTATTGAAAATAGGAAGTAAAAGTTTTAAAAAAATATTAAAGATAAATAAAAAATTATATATTATGAAAGTTTTATAATATAATATAATATAATATAATATATATTATTATATTAAATAATATATATTATATATTTATTAAATAATATATATTTATAATATTTATATAATACATAATATAATATATATTATATATTCTAAATTACATATATTATGTATATATATATATATTTATATTATATTATATTACATTATATATATATTATATGTATTATATATGTATTTTATATTATATATTATGAATGTTTTATAATTAGGGGTATTTTGGTCAAAATACAATTAACTCTATTTCATTCCTTTGTTAACCAAACAAAATAATAATGATTCAGAGACTAATTTTAAAGTTCCAACCAAACAAAAAACTCAGTTTTCCTTTTCATTCCATTCTCATTCTCTTTCTCATTCTCATTACCATTCGTGACCATAGAGTATAGACCATTAACTCGATTATATATGTTTTAAAAAATATAATTTCATTAAAAGTTTTAATAAATATTTTTTAATATATGTTTGTCATACAAATTAGAATTTTGATTAGTTGAATAAATTTCAATTTATCTTAAAATGTTTTTTATTTTATTTTTTTATTTGTAACAACGTTTATAGGTTATATATAAATATTGTTCAATTGTTGACACATCAAGTCTTGTAATCAAGTGGTAAGGATTTCCAATTATTGACTAGAGGTCTCAAGTTCAATTCTCTCTAATTGTCATTATTTTTAATTGTCAAGTGGTCGGCGTCGGCGGCGGCAGCGATCGACCAGGCGGCGGATGCGGTTGGTGGCCGCCGGTGGCAACGGGCCGTGGTCTAGCGGTGAGGGAGGTGTTTATTATAAATATAAAAAATGTTATTTATTTTAATATTATTATTAAATATTAAATAATGAATTTTTTTAAAAAAAATTATAAACATTTAAAACTGTCAAAAAAAATAAATAAATAAAAAACTTAACATTTCTTGACAGTTTTTAACTATCAAGAATAAAAACTGTCAAGCAAAAAAAAAAAAAAAAAAAAAAAAAAAAAACCTTATAATTTATTACAGTTTTCTAGTATTTCTAGTAGTGTGGCCATTTTAATAGTGTTTCATCAAATTGATGGTCATCGGGGTAATTATCCCTTAAAGATAATTTAATTCATTGAGTAGGAGCGGAGAATTAAGTTCCTTATCCCAGTGTGTTGTCTGTCGTGGCAATGTAACTTGATTCCAAACAATTTTAGTAAGAGTAATGTTAGATTGTCCAAAATCACACACAAAAAATTTGGCATGTGAGTTGTCATGATCATATTATTTGGGTATGATTTTGAGCAAATATTTTGGACAGTCTAACTAGCATTACTATTTTAATAAAAACTGTAATCACAAATCATGAAATAAGTTTTTTTTTTTTTTTTCCTCTTATTAGTAAGCGTACTCTTATAGACTAAGTCAAAGAAGTTAAATCCAAAGACTCATATTCAATGTACTCATGTATTTACATAAGTGCGCACTTATGTGAACACCACCGCATAAATATATATATATAAAAAAAATAGTCCCTTTTCTCCTTAGTGCGTGTTGATATATTATACATCAATATATTGCATATATGCCATAGATTATGGAGAAGCACTACAAGTGCATGCAGACCTAGTCAAAGCATGTGAATGTAATGGTCTACATGCAAGACACTGATATTTATTTCTCATTGCGCATTGAGGCGATCAGTTTTCAATTATATATATATATATATATATGTATATTTCAATTCAACCCTTTCAAAAAGCATACAAAGTTTTTGATGTAGATATGTGGAAATAAGGGAAATGGCACTATTATTATTATTATTATTATTATTACTTTTAAGAGTAACACTAGTTTAATAAATTAAATTTAAATAGTACCAATAGACAAAGATACCCATATCTCCTTATTTTATTAAATTTTTACCATTTTTACGTTTTTTTTATATTCAAAAACCTTCATTGATGGAGGACCAAGGACCAATGGAGGTGCTCCATCAATGGAGATGGAAACATACCTCCAATAGAGGTCAAAGACCTCAATTGAAGGTCTATTGAGGTCTCAATTGAGGTCGATGAAGAAGTTGAATTTTTTTTTTGGAAAATTTCATTTTTTTTCATTATTTCTCAGAAATTGTAAAAATGCCCAATAAGTCTCGAAAACTACAAAATATGTCTTGAATATTACAAAACAGGTCTTAGAAATACAAAATAAGTTTTGGAAACACCAAAATAAGTCTCGGAAAAAAAAAATGTGAGACTTATTTTTGTGAGTGTGTTTTAAGGGTATTTTTATCACAACAATACTTTAGGTGCTATTAAAAATTAGGTTAATTAGCACGGATACCCCCTGAACTATACCCAAATTTGCATCTTACCCCCTAAACTTTTTTTTTTTTTTTTGCCATTAAACCCCCTGAACTCTTGTAATTTGGCAATCGCTGAAGGAATTTGCCCCCTCACCAGGGGGTAGATTCCTTCAGCGATTGCCAATTTACGAGAGTTCAGGGGGTTTGGTGCCGAAAAAAAAAGTTTAGGGGGCACACTGCAACGTTTTGAAGAGTTTAGAGGGCATCTATGCCAATTAACATAAAAATTAAGTTATTAAATTGGTGCAAGTCTTAAAAGTAAGGGAGTATGCTAACAAATTTTTGAAACCTCTCTCTCTATATACATAATTATGGTGCAAATATTGCCACCCATAAATATGATAAGTACACTCATGTCTAAAATTTAAAATTAAATCAATATTATAAACACCCATATTAATGATAATAGTTCCCTTATTTAAATGAATGTATTCATTTTAATACAATTTATTTATAAACCATATTGAGTTATTAACACACCAAATTTCACAAATGATAAATTTTTAAGTTCTATAGGCTCAAAAACACAGTACAATTGTAGTAAGTTCCTTGCCTTCAACAACAACATCATATATCTTCTCAACATTTACAAATCTCAAGCATTGTCCATGTTGATAATAATCAAATTCCACAAAGTTTGGGACACGAGAGGTGATGCTCTTGACACTATGGCCTGTCACAAATTTGAAATTAGTTAAGTACTGGGAATTCCATGATATGCTTTTTTGAAGGAACAGTTCGAGAAGTTCTACTTCAGGGAAATAAAAACAGAGAGAACTTAACTCTATCAAATTGTTGATATCTATTATAACAGATTTCACATCCTCATACCACCATTGATCTCTTGATACACAACGTTATATACTATTATCTTTTTTTATTTCAAAAAAAAATTACTTTTCACTTTTGGTTTATCGATAGAGTTCATAACAAAAAATAAATAAATAAAGATTTATATACGTCTATATGATCAGAGTCTTCTGAAAATTCTTTTTACATTAATTTATTATATGATAACGATAGATTTTGATACTTGAAATATAATTAGGGTTTAATTAGGGTTTAGTTTTTTTTTTCTTGATATAGACATATAGTTTAAGATATTAGTGTAATTATTGTGTGTACATAGTATTTGGTTTATTTTTAATTAAACTAATTTGTCCTTATTGGTAAATTTCTATTAGGATATTTTTTGTAATTAATTTTTTTATTAAAATATGAGTTTGTTTATCATATTTATGGGTGGTAATATCGGCACCCATATAATTAATGTGTTAAAATCTAATCTTTGTCTTAATTCAATGATAGTCCATGCACATAACATGTAGATTGCTATATATAATAATTACTAATGCATTATTTTTTAGAGAGAAAACCAAAAATAGCCATTGGAAACATTAAACTTTCGTTAGCAACCACTTTTGAAACTTTAATTGTTAATAACCTCTTTTTTTAAAAAAAATCATTGTATGTCCATAAATTACAAAAGTACCCATGATCTTAGTTTATTTTTTAAAAACCTAGAAGCAAATTGAAACTTGAAATCTTAACTAAATTGAAATGTTGAAACTTGAAATCTTAACTAAATTGAAACGTTGAAACTTGAAATCTTGACTAAATTGAAATGTTTGAAATGTTTCTCTTCTTCTTCTTCCTCAAATTAGGTTTTTTTCTTTTTAGGTTTTTTCTTTGTCTTTTTTTCTGCAGATCACATCGCCAACAAAGAGAAGGCTCTGACGGCGCTGTTGCATGGTGAAGCATGGCCGCACGACACAACGATGGCGTTGTCGACTGGTTCAAAACAGCCCAGGCAGCTAGGCGATGCCTTTGTCGGCGGTGCACACCGAGGAGACGACGGTCGGCGGTTGATTTTTTACGCACATGCTTTGTTTAATTATTCTTTTCTAGTAGGCAATTATTCACAATACAAATTCTCCATCAATCAACCATCTATGCTTGATCTTAACCAAGGCCAGTCCTAGGCTTTAATAGGAGGGGCGGCCGCCCCAAACCTCTTTTTAAAAGGGTTATATTTACATGATTTCAGTATTAGTTTAAGAGTTTGATTTCGTTTTATTTTAGTTTATAAAATGCCCAAATTTCTATTTTGAGTATATATTAGTTTTGAAAAGGCCTATATGATAAAGCATTAAAGCCAACAATTTAAAACAAAACAAAAAAGAATATATAATAGGGCCAGCTTGGAGTGTAAAAGCTCAAATTAGATTTTGATTTTTTTCCTAGACATAAGACATTAGTATTCATATTTAGTTATGTCATCTAAAGGATTTAGGGTTTCTCATTTTTCTCTCCAGCCACCATTGAATGATTTCTTTTGATCTCTCTCAAGTCTTAAAATTAATATGAAAAAAGGGCTCATCTTAGAATTTTGCCCCGAAACCCCAAAAAGTCATGATAGGCCCTGATCTTAACCAATGACTAAACAAAATATATACTAACAAAGTATCATATATATATATATATATAATTGTGAATGTACGTTTGCTAAGGCTATAATCCTGAAACTCGAAATGGAGAAAGTGGATGGCCAAGGTTGAGGCCGAGGTGATATGAACTCGAGACCTTATAATTATCATGTAATATGTTGGTAGAAATTATGAAAAATAATTATGAGAATTTAACCTAGATTTTTTAAATTGTATTTCAATTTTAAGTATTGGTTTTCAATCTCAAACCTAGCACAGTTAAATTTGAAATTAATAAAAATTCCTAGAACAATGTCACAATTGTATATCCATAAAGTGGAGAGGCTAGCTTTTGCTTTGTAACTTCTAAGTTGTACCAAACATGAATAATATTGCAGCTTTATGCATGGAACAAAAAGTGTTGTCATGATAATATATTGAGTTTTCTCCTGTTTTGATGAAATTGGATTAACCTAAGGGGAAAAAGCATCACAAGTGACACCCCTAGGCAGTATCTAGAAATATATAAATAAATAAAATAGTAACAAAAGTAATCACAAAACATCACAAAATAGAAGATGCGGCCCCAAAAAACCCAAAGACATGCAAGCCAAACAAGAAAAACAAAGCTAGAAAAACTTGAAAGATTCTCTACCCATACAGTCATTACAACT
The DNA here is from genome assembly GCA_954870605.1 of Acer campestre. NCBI lineage: Eukaryota > Viridiplantae > Streptophyta > Magnoliopsida > Sapindales > Sapindaceae > Acer > Acer campestre. The sequence continues at coordinate 3,385,583 of OX940805.1, forward strand.
AACAAAGAACAAAACGAAGGAGTGGAGGACCACTATGCAGGCATCAGAAGGAATGCCCAAAGCATGCTTAGAGAGAGCATCTACCACCTGATTACCTTCCCTGAAATTATGAGAAACTTGGAACTCCATATGCGAGATCTGATAAATGCAATGCTATCAAGCTTGATGAACACGCCAAGTAACTTGATCAGACATATCAGATAAAAGCTAAACGACATAAGAAGAGTCATCTCGAGCTAGATCCAATGCCAACCCAACTTCCATGCATAATTGATGGCTAAAGAAGCCGCAAGGAGCTTAGCCTCAAAAGCAAAAACCTGACGGAGGGGGATAGCAAAACATGCCTTCACAAAAGATTTGCAAGTTTGAAAAACGCCCCCATAACCTCCCACACCTGGCGAACCCAAAGCAGCACCATCTGTGTTAACCTTGATCCACCCTTGGGCTGGGGTAACCATACCACACTTCTGATAACCGGCACCTTACCAAGATCACCACTGAGACCAAACCAACAAAGAATCAACAAATCATCAACATAGTTACGCATACAGCTGATCCCCAATCGGTTTGTAATAGAGCGCCAAACCAGAGATAAAGAAGCCCTAAAATCAATAGATTTCCCATCAAAAATCCACTGGTTATGGGAAAACCATGTAAGTCGCGCAACGAAAAAGAATTGAAATTAATCAATAAAATAAGAACGATAGGTTTCAAAAATTTTCTATCGTCTTCTTGGGACCTTTTGTATATACATGAATATGAGGAAGAGATTTGTTTTCATACCTTTGAAGAACACTCCTTCGTTTTCTTTTCGATCTTTCTTTACGATCCAATACCACTAAGCCTTTCTAACTATGTCCCGTGATCTAGCTGTAGGGAAAAAAATACGTGCACGCAGCGGAAACGAGACTAAAAAAAAGTTTAGTATGTTTTAAAAAAATTTCCATATTGAACCTTAACCCTTTAATTAATTAATCATACATACGAAAAAATGAAATACCTTTTTCGCGTGATCCTATTGACTAACGTCGATGATAATCCGCTAGATCTTCCAAAGCCGATCACGAACGTGAATCACCTAGGAGCGTGGTCTCCCTTCTTTGAATTGTGAACTTGAAAATGGACGAACAAACACTTTTTCTGATATTGTTAGTCACTATAAGCTCCAAAAGTTTGCTAAGAATGTTCCAGTCACTTTTGAATTCACAATCCTAGGATTGAAATTCGCGTGAACCTAATTCGAAAGTGTGTACAAGATCTATTGATATCAAGATCACTATTACACTATCGAAGCTAGAACAATTCTTCTCTCACAAAACACCTTGGCTGAATTCTCACTAGTAAAAAAAGTAGGATTTTTTATTTTTCCTTTTTGCCAAAGAAAATAAATTCTTCTAAAAAGAAAACTAGGGTTGGCCGAAAATTCTCACTATATATTTATAGTGACCGAATTTTTTACCCTAGATATTTTAGGGTGGCCGAAAATCCTCCCTAGTTTATTTAGGGTTTCTGAATTCTTACCTTGTCCAACAAGGTGATCACCAAAGTCCTTTTCCAAATAGGATACAAAGACTTCTTTAGAATTCTAACTCTAATCCAACTCTTTAGTGTATTTGTGACTATATAAAAGACTTCCTAATTTGACTGAACAAATAAAGTCTTTTACTTTTAATATACTACTAATAGTAGTATACAACTAGGAAACATATTTCCTAATCAGAAAAAGATTTGATTCTTAATTAAATAATTAATTAACATATTAATTAATTTCCATTTAATTAAATAATAAAACAAAACAATATAATGGGCTTATTACTACCCATTGCCGCCCATGACTAGAGACTTGGGCCTACATATTGTTTTCTTATTTTATTTAATCCATTTGGACTTTAATAAAAAGCCCACATGTGGAACTAGACCCATTCTTATTAAAAGAAACAAGCCCACATGTCTTTCATTAATATATTAATATAATTAAACAGCCCATTAAATAAATAATGTGTAAATTATATTCTTAATATATTAAATAAAATTCTAAATGGATCCACAAATAGTCCGGTAGAATTTATCAAGTAATTCATGCAAGTCCGTGCGGATTGGGGATCTTGGCGGGCCTATCTAAATTTAAGCTCCAATAGACATAACCCAATCACAATCAACAAATGATTCACTTAGGTTCAATCTATTAATTTTAGTTCATTCCACTAAAGAACTAAAATTGCACTCTTAAATAAAGATGGAATAAGTTAACAATGCTCATTCATACCCTAGACAATCATATGGGAGATAGTGAATCCTTGTGAAGAATATCAGTAATCGCCAAGAGCTCATAGATCGCCTATAGCTCTCCAAGTTACCATATTTACTCATGTGACCACACTTTGAACTTGGATATATATTATGACTTGTTCAGAAGTCATCTTTCAATAGACACTATTGAAAACTCAACGTTAAGATTTCATATCTAAAACCACAAAGCATCCATATGATGATATTCTACTCACATTTAATAAATGGAGCCACGATGTCCATATCTATAAATGAAGTCATCTATCGATTAACAAATGAATACCACCAAACTATCAAGGATAGACTATGCTATATAATCGTACTCATTGATAGCTCAAATGATAACACTTGCAACCATAAGTTCATCATTTATCTCAGGATTAAGATAGACTCTCCGATTATCCTGATAATGAAAAGACTTTTATTTATTGACGGTTCTAGAAAAAGTATTTCATTATGATCCGGTTCAATGCACCCAGTGCACTAGATTCTTTTACTCGAAGACCCTTCGATGATTTTAGACTCATCACAACACATGTGATCCCACTCAAATGCTAGTAAAAGAATTCTACAACTTTAACAAAATAAAGGTGCCCAACCTTTAACTTAAGTTTTGAACGTTATTCAAGACTAACTAAAGAATTGTGTCTACCTCATACATACCCAGATGTACGAACAATTCTTCTTTTCTCATAGTCTTTTGACCTTATGATTATTTACTTTGACAATTATAATAATAAATGCTATATAAGATTTTGTTAACTAACAGAAATCACTTTATTAATATGAAAAGATTGTCAAGTACAACATTACACTCTTGCTATTGAGCATAACCCTAACACTAGCAACTGTGTGTGTGGGCACATCACAGATTTCATGAGCAGTTGAATGGAGGCTTGAGAGAACCAGAAGACAACACCTTCTTCCTCTTGATGAAATCGACCAACCATAGTGAGAGAGAAAAAAAAAATCTTTTTTCTTTTTCTTCTCAAGTAGCCGCACCACCTTGTTCTCTTTGGGGTTTCAATTAGCTTATTTTTCCTAATAAGTATATCTTATATACTATGAACCTATGGTTTAGTAATCCAAGTTAAAATAGGATTCTAAATCCTTTTTTAATTATTACTATTTACTAGGATTTAAACCTTTTACCTATTTAGAGTAAATAAAAATAATCACTTATTATTTTTATTGCTCTTGTCAAGGTTAGAAACTAAAACCTCCATATAACAATTTTAATAATTCTTAATTATTAATATGTCAATTAAATAATTATATTATTTAATAATATTTAATTCAACAATTAAATAATATATTAATTAAATAATCACATCATTTAATTAATTCCCAAAATATATTTAAGTTACTTTCGTAACACAGTTAATTGGACCATCCAATTCTCCATGAGTCTTTGTTACTATCAATCGAATAGAGTTAGCAAGGAGACCTAATGGACCCACAAATCTGAGCTCCAATAATTCTTAGAAAAAATTAATTAAACTCTTTTATTAATATTTCACAATTATTAACCTTGGAGTTATTCCACTAAAAACTCAAGGTTGTACTTTCATAACTGTAGATGTTTTACACAAACCAATTTTATCAATGTCCATTGATAAAACTATTACATATGGTATGATTCTCATAAGTAGTTCATAATTAGAGCTAGGTCATAAAGTCCGTTATACCTCTCTAATTATATCTTTTCCTTTAAGTACCATTGATTCTCTTGAATGATTATATCCTCCATTCCTTTACAAAAGAAGGAGAGTGCTCTTAATCTATCAAACCCTGAATTAACCCTTAAGGGAACTTCTTAACTACTTATGCCTGTTATTGTCTAGAAACGAGCCATTAGACACCAAAATACACTCGAAAACAAGCTAAAAGATACTGAACTGAGGGCTAAAATCATAACAATTTTGGTTCGATCAACACTCCAAGTGTCAGCGGATACGCACCTCAAAAATGTGGAGAAATACGCCTCCCAAAGAGTAGTAGCAAAAGAGCACTTCAAAAAAAAAAGATGATCCATTGTCTTTGAACTAGCACCACAAACACCACACTTAGAATTTAATTGAAAACTAGATCTGCACAAACGATCTTCGGTGGGAAGTCTATTAAGCAGAAGACGCCAAGTTAGGATTGAACAGGAGGGAGTGATGTATCGAGACCAGACGTTTCTCTACCAAGAGACCTGAAGGATGTCATAAAACATCCTAGAGTAAGCTGCCTTACAAGAAACCCTACCATCCATAGAATGATGCCACACCAAATAATATATCACTTGAGAAACAACAATCTTCTCAATCTGAAAACATAGATCCGGAAACCTAGCTCGAAAGCGATCTTCCAAAATCCATCTATCATCCCGAATGAAATCAGAAACCTTAGCCTAAAGATTTGTGACCACGAAATCAGGAATCCTAAAAAGATCCACAATAGGCAGCCCAAGCCAGTTATCAAGCCAAAAATCTCTCTAGGAATCTTTCTCGATAAGCCAAATACTATCCTTAAGGAGCTCAACATAGTTAGACCTAAAAGAAGTCCAGATGGAAGAGGTGATGTAGCCTCTTTAAGGCTTCTGCAACTACTTGGTATACATCTCACGCAAAAAATTGAAAGCAAAACTATTCGAAGTTATAAGCTTCCGAAGTAAAGAATCATTCAACAAGACCAGATCCTTCAAACCAATACCACCAAGAGCATAAGGTATACAACAACGATTTCAGTCAACACGGACCAACTTGGACTCCTCATAAGAACTAGTCCAAAGGAAATTTATGATCTTTTTAGTAACCATCTGAATTAGGGAAACCAGCCACTTATAAACCATAAATGAATGAACAAATGAGTCAGTAATCATCGAGCGAATCAAAGTAGCTCGACCAGCCAAATAAAGGGACTTACCTTTCCACCTGGTAAATTTAGACAAAATTTTATCCGCATTGGGCATCAAAATAGACTTCTTGGGCTTGCCCCGGAATAGAGGAACCCTTAGGTAAGAAAATCGGAATCAACCCATCTGCATCCCAACTAAGAACTGAAGAGAATAAATCCAGGCAGGAGAAACAGAAGAACCAAAAAAGATGGAGGATTTATTCCAGTTAACAAGTTGGCCCGAAATGTTGCCATAAACACTGAAAGCATACATAACATTCCTCAAATTCTTAGCCATGCCCCTACAAAATATTAGCACATCATCAACATACAATAAATGAGTGGGAGCAGAAAAACCCCACAGAGAAGTGATAGGCAAAAGTTTGTCAGACTCCATCATCTTCAAAAGTACCGTAATGAGAAAATCCTCAACAATACCAAAAAAAGAGAGGAGAAAGAGGATCTCACTGTCTAACCCCTCTTGTGTATCTAAAATAGCCATTCGGAGAACCATTGATCAAAACAGACAGTCTTGAAGAACCAAGAATGCTATCAATCCAATCTATGAATGTTTGAGAGAAACCAAAAGCCCATAGAACAAGACAAAGAAACTTACAATCTAGAGTATCAAAAGCCTTACGATTGTTGATTTTCATAGCCACATTCCCCCCTAGCATTTCTTATGAAGCACATTAATACAATTAGAAGCGAGAGCAATACAATCTTATATATATCGATCCCTGATGAAACCAAATTGTTGCGGAGAGACAATTCGAGCAGCAACCTGAGATAATCTCTCAGCCAAGATTTTGGAAGAAATCTTGAAAAGAAAATTACCAAGCACAATAGGACAAAACTGATCAACTGTGATAAAGTCTCTCATCTTTGGAAGAAGAGCAATAAAATTAGAATTCAATCATGGGGCAAACACTCATAATGGAAAAAATCATGAACCGTAAGAATCATATCTCTACCCACAATCTCCCAATAGTGTTGAAAGAAGCGACCTGAGAAGCTATCAGGCCTAGGGGCCGAAAGAGTATCCATCGTAAAAACTACATCATGGATAACTTCAGTAGAGGGAATAGTGACAAGAAGCAAATTCTCCTCTTGAGAAACTAAAGAGAAAACAATGTCATCCATAATAGAAAGATTCTAATCAATCTAAGATGAATCTAAAGAGAATAAAACCTCATAAAACCTGACAATGTGATCTTTGATAACAGACTGATCATCCGTAATAACACCATCAATCAAAAGTGAAGACAAAACACTCCGACATTGCCTATGCTGATTGAAGAATGAAAGAATGATGAATTACGATTCCCATCTTGCAACCATTTCACTCAGGATCTATCACGAAAGAAACAATCATGCCTACGTAAAAGCACGTTAAGATCATGATGATTGCGTGAATCATTCAAAAAAAGCAAACACTCCGACATTGCCTACGCTGATCGAAGAATGAAAGAATGATGAATTACGATCCCCATCTTGCAACCATTTCACTCAGGATCTATCACGAAAGAAATAACCATGCCTACGTAAAAGCATGTCAAGATCATGATGATTGCGTGAATCATTCAAAAAAAGCTCCTCACAAAAACCTAAGTCAGACATTTGGCTCTGAACAGATAGACGCTCAGCAAATTTCCTAGAGATGTTAGCATTAGACATGGCACCGGTTTGGTTTGAATCGGTGAACTGAACCGAAAAAATCAAAATCGAAGCCCATTTTTTCTGTTTCGGTTCCACAATCGGCCCAGGGGTGGTTCCGGTTCCAGTTCCAAAGTATGAGGAACCGTCTGGTTCGAACTAGATTAAAACTGATGGCTCCGGTTTGAACCAGCGATTCCAACATTTTAAAAAATATATCTTAGATAATTTAGTTGGGTTTTCGAACCCAATCAACCCAATTCCACAAATCAATTGGTGTGCACCCCTTTCTTGTTCTAAACAAACCCAAACAATTCAACCCTAGCTTCATGCCTTCATCTTCTTCCTCACACAGCCACCCTAGCTTCAACCTTCATGCCTTCATCTTTTTCCTCTCACAGCCACCAGATCTGCCATTGTTGACCATCATCCACTGCCGTCGCTAATCATCTTCAAGCTTTTTTCTCATTGTTGTCTTCACAGTGCCGTTACCAAAACCGTGCTGCCACCGAGAACCCAAGCTCCACCGGAACTGAAATCATCGGTTTTGAACAGGAATCGACATCGAGTCTAGCTAACATTAAGATCACCGAAAACCTCCAAATTCCAAGAATTAAGAACCTTTTTTAGATTCTTAAGCTTACCAATAACAACTTGAGAAGGACGACCAATACAAGGAATGCCTCACACCTTGCAAACCATATTCATGAAATCAGGATGATCAACCCACATACCTTGAAAACGAAAAGGTCTAGATGAAGAAATCTGGGACTCAGCTAATCGAATCCAAAGTAGGCAATGATTAGAAAACCGACGGGAGAGAGCTACATAGGAGATATCTTGCCAGCAGGAAGTGCAACCCACGAAACCAAAGTCCTGTCCAATCTCCACTCAACTTTAGTGCAGCGAGAACAACCCCTAACCCAAGTAAAACGAGCACTTTGAGAACGAACACCAATTAGATTGCAATCATCAATCATTTATTTAAAGTCCTCATAAGAACCCCTAGTAGGAGAGCGAGATCCCAAACACTCATGAGCATCCAAAACTGCATTAAAATCACCAACCACCAACCAATAGGAAGAAAATGAACCAGCCATCTCCCAAAGTGAACGCCAAAGCTCATGCTTGGACATTTTTTGCTTCTCCTAAGGCACAAAATATCACTGAATAATTCGATGTTTGGGAAATGGGAGATTACTCGAACCCATGACCTCAATAACGTAGGTGTGAAAAATATATCACTGGTTTAACCTCATCATGTTATTTGTTGGTCATATCTTAATTAATACAAATAGTGATGTAGGACAAAGAAGAAGGAATGATGGCCCATGCCGCTACTGGTGTCCTACGACCCAACCGCGCTTAACTTCAGATTCAGACAGTTTTGGGTGTTTTCTTATTTTATTAATTTGGGTCTTTATTTCTTGTTTAGCAAGTTTATTTACTTTAGTTTGATTATGAATTAAATTTAGGTTTTGGAAATAAATCAAACTTACCTTTTGGGTAAGATTTGATCTTTGTTTTTCAGTCAAGTTAGGAATCGTGAATCTTAGAAGATTATGATTAGTTTTGATATTTTCCTATTTTAGTCTTTTTAGGAATGTCGTATTCGAGTCGAATTAAGATTAGTTTATTATAAATAGTCTTATTATTTTCAATTATTGTAACTTTTTAATAATCAATAAAATCATTCTTTGGAACACTTATCTGTCGTGGATTCGACATGCTCTTTGAGGATTCAAGAGCGCCATTTTCTAACGTAGATTAGGGAATGATGGCCCCTGCATGGCGATCCATGCTTGGGTAACTACCGGTCCCTGCGTCAAGGTTCGTCTGAGTGTGCCTTAGGGTTCGACAAAGTGATCATTCTTATTTTCACCATACCCCGCTGCGTCAAATAGGAATTGAAGATCCTAAGATCATAGACACGTAATAATGCTGGCGGTTTAAATATCTAATCTCTTACATTATAGTCAATTAAATTAATAATGAGCCTAAATGCCACAATTAAATAATTAATAGCTATCATTTTCACATACTAGGTCTCTTTTAATTAGGCATTGTAGTTATTCAGGTTTTGATGATCCCACTGACTATATATAAAAGTTGTACATGAGATCTCAACAAATAATGCATAATGGTCTCAATAACTTTTTACAACAATAAGTTAACAACTAGATCAGATTTTGAAGAACAAAGTCTTGTCTTCATTTTGATCTCAACAGAAAGAAAATAAAGTTGATTTGTTCATGATCAGAACTTCACAATGAAATTCCATTAAAAAAAAAAAAATTCAGTGGAAACTTTAATTTATGCCTAGATAAAGAGGAAAAAAAAAAGCATATCTTTGAACTAGATTTGGTGGGCCTGGATTTGCTTGTCTGAAAACTGACAACTTCAACTTATATGGTGGTAGATTTGAGTGATTTATATAATCATTTTTAAGGCCTTAATTAAATTTTGTTTAAGAAATTTTTGTTTGCCCTTTAAGAACAGATGAAATAGGTGAGAAGCTACAGTAAACTTGGGTTCTAATAACCACCCGAAGTGCCTCAATCACGAAGGGAACTCATTCGGTCTCGTAATGTCTCATATTCTAGTTGCCACCAATGTAGTTTATATATAGATATTTATTTATTTTCAAATTAGTGTGCACTGATATAACTTACATCAGTGCGTTGCATATGGACCACTGGATTTACAAGCTTTGACTCAAGTACGTTGCATATGGACTACTAGATTTACAAGTTTTGACTCAAGTGTGTATGCACTTGTTAGTGCTTCTCCATAATCAGTGACTCACATGCAATGCACTAATGAAATTATATCATTATGCACCGATCAAAATGGGACTATATATATATGAGTACTTTTCCAATAAGGACTTTTACAATACACACTTTAAGCACCTTTGATGAAATTGTATGTAATCAAATGTTTTTTGATGATAATTTTTGTATGCATCCTAAGAAAATTAAAATACACATTTGGTAAAAATTTAGAAATTTTTTGGATTTGAAAACTATTTTTTCTTATATTTCCCTATTTTAAAATGTTTTATCTTCAAAAAAATCGTAAAAAATTAGGTATTGCACCTGAAACTTTTTTAATTTTTTTTTTCCATAAATGTATTTCAATGCTTTCACCATCCATACAAAAAATCAAATCAAGATTCAACATATTCTATGCAATTTCATCAAAGGTGCTTAAAGTGTGCATTGTAAAAAGTTATGATTGGAAAATTACTTTATAAATATACTGATATAAGTTTATTAGCGTATTTGATGTGGACCATTAAATTTACCTACTTTAACTCAAAGTGTATGCACTTGTCAAATTTTCTCCATAATCAGTAGTCCACAGGCATTGGAACTGATGTAGTTACAATATCAGTGCGCACCAATGTGAACGGGACTGTATATATATATGTGTGTGTGTGTGTGTGATTTCTCACATACAAACCCCTTACATAAATCTCTTATGTTCGAACCATTCATAACATGATAAAATTTAATGAATTTTAATGAGATCTTTTGCCTGAATGATAAAGAAAAATGAAATGTACTAATGGGAAAATTTTCAAAAAATTTTAAATTTGGAAACTATTTTTTCTAAAATTTTTAAGCAAAACAAATTAGTCATATTTTAGAAAAAAATAGTTTCCAAATTCGAAAAAATTTGAAAATTTTCTCATAATTATATTTCATATTTCTTATCTTCCATGCAAAAAATCTCATTAATTAAAATTCATTAAATGTCATCATGTTATGAATGGTTTGGATATAAGATTTATGTAAGGGGGTTTACATGTGAGAAGTCTCCTATATATATTGGGTCTAATTAATAATATTGATTTTCTCAACCATAGGCAAATTCTTGGTTTAATTTCAGTTAAAAAAAAAAAAATCAATCAAAGTATAATATATAATAAGCATCAAAAGAAATAGCATACAGAAGAAAAAAAAAAGTGAAAAAAAAAAATAAAAGTTGGTAGATCCATTAATTTGTGCCAGCTGATGACGTATATTGTTATCTTGTTTTTCACTATACTACTAACAAGGTAAAATGTCTAGGCATGCATTGGACCTTTCATAGTAAATTCTCTGGAGTCACATAAATCAATGCATGACCGACACCAAAATACATGTTTGTATATACGGAATTCTATATTGTTACAGAGTGACCTGTACACTTTTCCAATAGTGATTAAATCACTTGTAATGTTATATACTTGATTCTGTATTTAAAAAATAAACCTACCGGGCTCATGCATTTGAAATATACTATATAATAATAATAATAATTTGATTGAGTGAAAACATAATGGGGCCTGGTTGCAGAGGTTTGGGAGTATGTTGAGACTTAGCTTTCAGAGTTACAGGGAGTCAAGTAGGTGATGTTCCTACAAATGCAGAAAAGAAATCATGATTTGGACTTCACAGGGGCAGCTTTTAATTAGCTTTCAGAAACATTGTTTTCTTGCATGCAAATGTTAATGCTCCATTCCAGGAACATTCATGTGCATGTGCAAGCAACTCATCATCTTCGTTAGTCATCACCTCCGTTGAGTGCCACCACTCAAGTTTTCAACATATGTCAATCTTAATGTCTCCAATTTAATGTCTAATTAATCTCATGCTCATATCAAACACCATATGTATGGATCGAATATTTACTCTCATAATCGATATAAATAGGTAATTATGCACATGGTTAGATTGGAATTCCACTATAAACGTGGAATGAGAGGTGAGTATACTTGAACTAAGAGGGATGTGTGTATAAGGTAAATTTCTTTTACGTCTCTAAGATATAATCTAAATTTGAATGAATTCAAAATTTGTTAAAAGCATGATAGAGTTGATGAGCTTCCAAAATTTACTACAAACTTAAATGGAAATCATCAGAAAAATATGATTGTTTATAGTTAGGTCATCCCTCAACAAAATTTACCCCAAGATGTAAATTCTATTTGTGTGGACATACAGGAGATTTGATGAAACATAATTTAATACTCGCGACGTGGTCAAATCAATGAAGAGAAAAATGAGTACCGATGAAGAAAGTGGGTGTGTAGGACCGAAAAATCTCATAAGCGTGAGTACATTTGTCCTCAGTTCAAGTGGTCTTGACCTCTCCTTCCATACTTATTTGTGGTGGGGGTGGACCTCCACCACGAATACATATCGAAGGAGAGGTCAAGACTTCTTCTAGATTTTGAGTTTCATCATATGTATTTGTCGATATGTATGAGAAGACTTTTTCTCAATAATGTGATATTATATATCACTCAGTCATAGAAGGAGATATCCAGACCGTACGCATATATTTCTTGATTTTGATAGATTTCGATTGACCCCTAACCCGTTCAGGATTGGATTAAAAAAAAAAACCTCGTAGGTAACTAGTAAAATTGAAGACCAAAAAGGTAGGGAAAGTTGAAAGTATGTATTAGATATTTCTCAAGTGTACCTAACGAATTAAAACTCAAAGGACCACACAAAAATCCTTCGTAATTGTCCTCCAACATTTCAACTATTGTATGATAAAGAAGCACCAGAAACGATGCAGCAGAAATTTCAGCCATTGGACCAGCATATCACATGTATTTTCTGATGCAAAAATTGAGAGATTATATATATATAGGGGTGAAATCATAAAGAGCCAAAATTTTTTTTTATATATATATATAAGAGTGTGAAGAGAGAGTTCTTGAGAAATAATTAGTCCTTTTCTCCTTAATGAACATCGACAAAATAAAATCAATTCCTTTAGATTCATCTACTTCAGCTTATTACTAAGTTCCTAATTAAACATTCTTTAATTAGGGTGTTTTGATAAATCACCTAGTTATTTCCTTATAGTTTGCAATTTTTATATTTAATATTTTTGTTAATTACTCCATATAAAATGCACTGCTTTGATATCCATGGCCTTGGGATTAATTTGTTTTTAAATATATACACACACACTCTCCAAATTCCCCTTAAGACTATGAAATTAAGCTTATAAATGATAGTGGTGTATGGTAAAATTTGGGTTAGATATTAAGGTCATGTATTTTTCATGCATGTTGTTTGGTCACCAGTTAGAATGAGTGAAACATTTATTTTTATGAATGAGATGTCTAACACACTTACACTTACAGAAACATGACATTACATGCAAGTAGAGAGACAAATCAATAGAATGTGTGTTAATCTTATTTAATTAAAGAAAGATAATATACTATATTTAAAAATAATAAAAGTGAAAAATAAATAATTTTTAAATATTAATTATTTTACTTTACAAATAAATGTATGTCAGGATGTTGAGATCAACACAAAATTAAACATCGCAGATTAAGTAAAAAATGCTTTTTCTTGCTTGGGACTTACATGGTGGACCCTCTACATTTATAAACATGTGACAATCTTCTATGGGACAAGAATAATTCAACACTCGGATAAATCCAGATTCAATTAAGTGGAGTTGTAATTTAGCTTTTGAAAATTAAAACTATGATCTCTCAAAAAAAAAAAAATATATATATATATATATATTAAGACTACGGAAAAAAAAGGTGGAGATAAATATTTGAGTTTTAATTATAGATTAATACTAGAAATTACAACTACTATCATACCTATTTCAACACAACACAACACATGTGGCACATGAGGTGCCAATTGATGAGTTGATACATAGATAGATGAGATAAATAATTATTAATGTGCATCCCATTCACTAATTGACACCTCATGTGCCACATTTGTTGTGTTGGAATAGTTGTGATAGTGGTTGTGATGTTTAGTATTACTCTATATTATGATTTTGTATCCATTGATTTCATAATTTTTTGGGAGATTATCAATTTACTCCCTAGGTTTTAACGAATTATCTATTATTTAACAACCTTTGCTTTTTCAGAATATGTTGTCCCTACGTTTTCTTAAATTCATCAATCTAATCACTTTCGAATCAATTAAATCAGAGAGAGAGAGAGAGAGGGAGAGAGAGAGAGAGCAATTATAGGGTTTAAAGTTTATGAAATATTTAAAATATGAAGAAGATACAAGACATTATGTATTCTAAATAATCCTGTGTAAGTGTATTTAGAACTTGTTGATGGTGATTTTTAGGTTATGTAAAATTAACCACGTGGCCAATAGATTATTATGAATTAGCAATTGAACTATAAAGTAAGAAAGGAAATTAATCACATAGAACACAAAGTTTTTACATGGAGAATCTAAGAAGAGAAAAAACCACGGTTGCTGAAGACAACGAGAATAAAGTTTCACTATGTAACAATGAATTACACACACTCAATCTCTCTTTCACTCTTGCAATTATATGCTTTTTTGCATGTACGTACATAATGGCATTAAGGGTCTATTTATACATGTATAGAACCCTAATTCTTGGTGTACAAGTAAGGAAAGTTGACAAGATTTAGTAGGACTCTAACTTGTTGGAGTCGTCTTTATCTTCTTTCCTATTTTGTATATTTTGCACATTAATGAACTAGATTCCCCATTGAATTTGGGCTCCGATATCTTTAAGGAAGTTTGTTTCCTTATTGGAGTTTGCTTCATGATTCCTTGTTTGGGTGAGATTTTTCTCTACGTATCTGAGTTGTGGTTATATTAGAGTCAATATCTTCCTTGTACCATTGGCTGACCGAGTATCTAATCCGACTGGGTTCCATTAATCCAATCGGTTACTCAATCCCGAACGATGTATCTTTCATTTGCTTATTTGTCTCTCCCGACTAGGTCTCTATGATCGATCGGCTAGTTGAACCCGATTGGGTTATCTTTACCCGATCGATCTGATGAACCTGGTTAGGCTATCTCTACCCGATCAATCTGATGAACCTAGTCAGGTTAACTCCATCCGATCGATGTGATGAACCTAGTCAAGTTATCTCTACCCGATATTTTGACATAGATGTTTTCCGTCATTAAAAAGATTGTATGTCAAAAATATTTATAAAACCTATGCAATGCCTTCACAAGTATAAAAACAAGTAAAGCGGTAAGCATGGGTGTCGTCCACAAGGATCGGAGGTAGCGATGACTAGATTAGGATTAATAAAACTAGTATGCATAAAATTAAAGTAAATACTTGGTGTTTTGAAATGTGAATTAAATAAGGAAAACTAATAAATGCAATGACTAAAAATGGATGCGAATGGAGTGATATGACTAAAGAGTTGATGGATTCGTAAGCGAACATTGGCCATGCAACAAACTCATAATTAAGCACATTTATCAAATGTAACCAACCTAGGATGTATAGTGTTGGTTATTTATCTCTAGCAAGGGGTCAACCTAGGGTGTATAGTGAAGACCTCATACTAGAGATTAATCCCTCCCAAGCAACCGACCTAGGGTGTATAGTGCTAGTTGCTCAATTAGGATTCTAACCATGAATGCTCATCTATCTATTAAGGGCTCAACCCCTTACTAATTTAGCCATCCTAGGGTGTATAGTGATGACTTCCAATTCTCTCATAAGTGGCCGACCTAGGGTGTATAGTGAAGGCCACCCGTTTGAGATTGGATGAGGCTCGAGGTTATTCAACCGGATTCTACTCGAAGGTTAGTTCTCGTAAAACCACTAATGTAGCCAACCTAGGGTGTATAGTGAAGGCTTCTAATCCTATCACAAGTGCCGACCTAGGGCATATAGTGAAGGTCACTTATTCAAGGCACTATAAAAAAAAAAAAGCCTATCAGTGATGAACTATTTTCGACGGCGCTAATTATCGTCTGAAATGGTACCATTTCTAACGACAGACGACCATTTCAGTGCCGTCAGAAATGAGTAAAAATATGATACCACATTTCCGATGGCCAAATGCAGTCGGAAATAGTTGAAAAACTTGTCAGTTTTGTTCCCAATTTCAACGGCACAAAAAGTGTCATCGGAAATAGTCTTTGTCCTATTGGAAATAAGGAAAAGGAATACACTATTTCCGATGGCATTGAGGCCATCGAAAATAGTCTTGTTCCGTTTGAAAAGAAAAAAGGAATACACTATTTCCGATGGCCTCAATGCCCTCGGCAATAGTCTTGTTCCATTTGAAAAGAAAAAAAATGTATACACTATTTCTGATGGCCTCTGTAAGATCCTTGATTTATATTAGCTTGATTCCATTGCAAAATACTCTTTATTTCTAATGGTTAGTTTCTTAGGTGATTCTTGATGAAAAGAAGCTTAAAAGGAGAAAAACAACTTCTCATGCAAATATCGTCTTTAAGAGGAAAATCGTGTACTTGGATGCTAAGGTATCAAGATTCTTCTTCCTCTTGCAAGGCGTAAAGCGCACACACACACACAATTTATACATGTGCGTTCCTGCATCATAGTTCAAACATTTGGTATAACACATTCATAGACATTTAAGTATGGACATGCATTTATCTCAATGTTGACAAACTCGTAGAATTGCATGTTTTATCACTATCGCTTGGATATGGCATGCTTGTGTGACATTATATTTATTTGTTTGTGTTTCTTGTATTTTGGACTTGAATATGATCTCATATGATTCCTTATTAAGTCCTGGTCATTTTGGTTACTCGTTTATTAGGTTTCGAGTCCAAACAATGTAGCTACGCTACTTTGCATTCTCATTTGTTGAGTTATCTTCGTCGTCATTTTTTGAGATGAATTATCAACCTTTTGTCAAATTTTTATAGTTTTCGTTGTGCATGAGGGATTCATGATTCGTAATATGAAGATGGATTAGAAATTGGAGTTCGGAGGCTTGTATACGGCCAAAGAACATGAGCGTAGTGCAAGAGGAGCAAACAAGGCCAACGACCAAGCTTGGAGGCCACGTGTGGCACACGACTAGAGACCTCCTCTACCCACATGTGCCACACACGCCCCACATATGAATGGTGATGTGGCTGCAGCTGGTTGGTCCGTTTTTCCCTCTTTTGAATTCTTTTAAATGCTCTCCATTCCCTCCCATTTTATTCCAAGAAGAAAACTTGAATTTCATAGAGCTGAAATATTTTCTCCTACTTTCCCAACTTCCAAATACCATAACTTTCTCATTCGGACTCTGAATTGAGTGATTCAAGTTGGAGAATCTTTGTATTCAAGTCCCCAACCTTCTCCCAAAAGGTTTGCAATTGTTTGATCATGTTTTGAGGTGGTTCTTTACTGAAAACCGAAACTGCACGGGATTCTTAGGTATAGCTAAACTATATGATTTCATCTTTTTTGATCTTCAATTACCTCGGGTTTTCTTCTTCTATATGTATGTGTATGTATGATGACTGCTATTTGAAAAGATAGCTTCATAATCAAAGCTAATCTAGTCTCATTAGAGACAACTATAAACTAGTTTTCTATTATTCTAGTTTTTCACATGATTGAGAGCTGTATTGTGCTTAGCTGGATATCTAGGGTTATTTGTGACTTGATTGATTCATCTATGATTAATAACCTTAGCATGTGCTTGAATCCTTTACTTGAACATATTTAGGATTAGCACATTTGATTTTGTGTTTAGAGCTTTCTAGGATTTAATTGATCATTTAATTATATCCTTGTTCTAAATACTTGCTAGAATATTCATTGATCATATCTTGTGATTCTAGCATTTTTGTTGTTTTTGTTCTAAAGTCTTGAATATATGGTTAATGTACATGCTTAGTTTTCAAGCTTTAGTAACATGAACAAATCTAGGTTTTGGCATGTTTTAGGTGTTTTGCATGCTCTAGATTTTTGTTCATGTTTAAGGTCTAGACAACCTTGTTTTGTGTACTTTGTTGCCTATGTCTAGATCTTCATGGAGTGTACCTTATCCATACATTCCATATGCTCATGCATCATTTTGTATGGTGTCATGTTTTGGATCATAAACTAGAAAAATATACATTGTGTGCTCATTGATTATTTCTAGTTTCCATAGGTTGTATTGATCATTTATTCTATGTTGTATGTGTTTGCATCATTTGCATCACTTAGATCATTTGCCTTGCAAAAGGTGGAAGTCTTATCTTGGAGTGAGTGAGGCTTCAATTTGAGCAAGAAGACTTAGTTAGGAATGTGTTCTGGATAGCCAAACAAATGTCTTAGCAAGGAGTTTGATACTCCGGATAGTTGAGCTAGTGAAGCTTGACTAGGATCTTTGTGATCTCGATTGCTAAGCAAGGAAACCATCCTAGAGGCTTAAGAGCCTTGGATAGGAAGCTGCTTCCTAGAGGTGTAGGACACACCTTCGATAAGGAGTAGGTTAAATGGTTCACTAGCCTGAGGGTAGATTAGGAGATGATAGCTTAAGGTGGATATCATTGTGTTGATAGCCTTGAGTGTGTAAGTCCTTTTTTATATAGTGGATTGCTTTACCGGTGGTTGTGGATTCAACCCGCAGATGTTTCCTCTTTGGAGGTTTTTCACGTAAAAATCAATGTGTCAAATGTCTCTATCTTTATCACTTTATATTTGTATGTATGATCAATATAACTTGTTTAAGATCTTCATTTCCTCACATCCTTGTAAACAAGTTATTGAAAAAAAAAGAGATGCTCACATTGTTTGTTGAATCAACATTTTGAAAGTCCACAAATAAACACGGTGTGTATACAAATATTAATCTAGACGGGGGGGGGGGGGGGGGGGGGGGGGTGGGGTGAATAGATTTTAACGTTATTACCCAATATTCGCGTTAAGTCAATGTTACGAAAATACCCCAAACTAGTCAATACAATAACAAGTGTAATATGGTGCGGAATTATAAATGACACTTGATATTTATGTGGAAACCCTCACGAGAAAAACCACGGGCTGTATAGTGCGCCACACTCGAACCTTGAATCCACTAAATGTGTTAAACAATCACACACCTACCTAATCCCGGTATATAATCACACACCTACCTAATTCCGATATGAGTGAACCTAGTCCAATTGCTTGTGTGAACACCTAATCCCAGTGTCCGACCTAATACCGGTCTATCACAACAAGACTTACTTCTCAATGAAGAGATTACAACCTATGTGAATATATGATGATATTCAATGAGCAAATAAAGCTAGGTAACCTTAGATGCTTATCTAGGATGATTAGATAACAATAAATGCAATCCTAGATGTCAATAGCTAAATGACATGTCATAAAGCTTAGCAAATCATAGATAAAATAACCTAGATGTTGCTATCAAAATACAACACACAAACATGTCAACACAACAATCTCTATTTTGTATCTAGAATATATTCTAAGAGCATACAAATAATATAAGAGATTTCTTTGATAAATAAAACACTAAACTTAGATGAGATTAGTGAAGAACATACCAAAGGATGTGTGTTGACCAAAACCCATGCAAGCAAGCATCCTAACTATGCTAGAAAATGCTAGATGATATTTAGATGCATATGAGAATGGTTTTGAGTGTGTAAAAATGAGTTCTTGATATGATTTTCTCTCAAATATCTCTCTTTCAAGTTTAGGGTTCTTTTTGAGTCAGAGAACTAAGTTAGAGAAATGAGAAAGTGTGATATATATAGACATCAAGAACAGGGCAACTGAAAAGACAATTTTGCCCTTGAAATCACCGATCGACGGTTTCATTCTGCAGTCGTGGCCGCAGAATGTAACCGCCGAATTGAACCCGAGAAGCAGGGGTTCATTCGGCGTCATACGAAACCGCCGATCAAAACCCAAAATGAAACCGACCTAAAATATCTAATTCGGCGGTTTCATTCGGCGGCCAGGCCGCCGATTAAACCGCCGAACAGAACCCAAGAAATAATAAATGCATCAGGTCTAATTCTGCGGTTTTGATTCGGCGACCAGGCTGCCGATCAAACCGCAGAACCAATCCAGAGATCTCTGGAATCAAACGGCGGTTTCCATTCGGCGGTCAGGCCGCCAATCAAACCGCCGTTTCACCACGGAAGGTGAAACCAAGGGAGAAGCCAAGGGCATTCTCCGAAGGCGATCTTTGCACAAACCTAAGCACATAATCGTGCAAGCGCGGACGTTTCCGAACATATTCAGGAAACGAATTACAAGACACAAAAACACACAACAAGATATAATCAATCAAAGTGCTAGTGTGAAATGTGACATGTGAAGAGTATGCACACAAATGCAAGTATGCTAAGTGTGTGTGTGCTTCTATATCTCTTCAATGAAAACTAAGCACTAGAAATATACCTTTGGAGTGCTTGTCACCTTGAGGTCTTGAAGAGGGCCTCCGATGTTGGTCTTCAATCACCTAATCTACCCTTACAATTCAAACCCCAACTTGTGGTTTGTCCACGAAATAAGCCGATCAATAATGGGAATCCTTACACATTTGTTTGTTGTAGCTTGTAAGTGTTTGAACATTGTATCTTGAGATTCTATATCAAGTTGTAAAGTTCTACTTAGTGAATTTATATTATAATGTTCAAAGTACAACTTATGGAATTTGCTCTTCATTGAATATACTTGTATTAGGTACATTGTTTCTTGGTATATGTTTTGTAAACTAAGGGTGGTGAATTGAGCATACTTGTGCTAATTGTTTTTTTCATAACAATCATGTTAAAGGTTAATTTATAGGCCCACTAAGGTTTTGACATAAGTCACGAAAGAGTTTTTAAAACTAGTGTGTCAACCTATTCACCCTCTTAGGTTGTTTAGTATAACCTTGTAGGCATTTTTCAATTGGTATCAGAGCGGGTCACTTAAAGCAATTAGTGTGATTTGGGATCTACAGCGTTATTTACTATGATAACAACCTTTTGTCTATAATTGTTTGTAATGGTTGTCCTCCTTTGTTGATTGGGAAAATGTTCATTTTATTGAAAATGCTCATGAAAGACTTCACTAAGTCTTGTGATGAGCAAGCTTGGTTGGATTGTCAAGAAAGGTTTCTCTTCTCCGAGTTTTATACTTGATGGAGTAGTTTCTCCAAACCAATATGTTCGTAAAGTATGAATGAGGTTTATTTTTGAGAAGTTGAAACTTTTAGTCCTTTTTGCCATTAATAGTGGTGTAAGTTTTTAAACACTTTGCTCTTTATAAAGATTCAAATATGGCAAAAGAGGCATGGAATTAATTCCAAGCTACTTCTAAAAAAGGTTCTTCTTGTTTTATATTTCATTTGTGTAAGATCCTTTATTTGTATTGGCTTGATTCCATTGCAAAACTCTCTATATTTGTATTAGTAGTTGCTTAGGTGTTTCTTGGAAGAAAGGAGCCTCAAAGGTGAAGAAGCAACATCTTATGCAAATATCGTTTTCAAGGGGAGCATCGCATACTTGGATGCTAAGGTATCAAAATTCTTCTTCCTCTTGCAAGGCATAAGCGCACACACACACAATTCATACATGTGTGTCCCTAAATCATTGTTCAAACATTTGGTATAACACTTTCACACATATTTAGCATGCACATGCATTTATCTCATTGTTGACAATCTTGTAGGATTGCATGTTTTCTCACTATCGCTTAGATATGGCATGCTTGTGTTGCATATTGTTTATTTTTTGGTGTTTTTTTTGTGTTTTGGACTTGAACATGATCTTATTTTATTCATTATTGAGTTCCGATCATTTTGGTTACTCATTCATTAAGTTTCGAGTCCATACGACGTAGTTATGCTACTTTGCATTCTCATTCGTTGAGTTGTGTTCGTCGTCATTTTTCGAGATGAATTCTCAACCTTTTATCAAAGTTTCATAGTCTTCATTGTTCATGAGGGATTCATGGTTCGTAATCCAAAAACGGATTCAAATTCGGAGTTCGGAGGCCCAAATACGGTCGAAGAACGTGGGAGGTGCGGGAGAGAAGTGTGCATCGCCAAAGGCCATGCATTGGCCACCACGTGTGGAGCCCGTGGAACCCATGGCTAGAGAAGACCTCTGGTCCCGTGGGCCACACGCGCCCCACATGGGAATGTAAGGTGGCTGCCTTTGATTCGCTTGAAGCTTCTCTCTCTTGAAAGCTTTTAAAACTCCTCCATTCTCTCCCATTCATTCCAAAGAGAAAACTTGAAAAAGAAGAACACCAGAATTTTTCTCTCAATTTTTGTTTTCTTACTTTGATCATAACTCTCTCATACGAACTCAAAATTTAGTGATTCAAAAACCAAAATTATTGGTCTTAAAGAGAGCTACAAACTCTAAGTATTTTCAGAGTTATTTGAATTCGTGATTGTTCACAGCAAGCTGTTCTTCAGTCCGAGTTTCATCATTGTATGTTAAATTTCTTCTTCTCACTTCATCTTTTGATTTGCACTTTAATCTTTCAATTTGATAGATGATTTATGTTTAGAATGATGTTAGAACATATTCTAGGGGTAGTTGATCATTTGGTAATTGAGTTTTAGCTTTGTGATTTCACTTGAACATATATTTGCTAAACTTGATTAATCTTGAAATTGATTCTAGAAATGATATATGTGATGTGCTTTATGAAATTTTCTAAGTTTAATCTCATGATCTAAGAACTAGGTTTTTAGTGTGATATATTGAATATTCATACCTTGTTCTTATTGATATACATGCTTTGATTTCTATGTATTTTTGTGATTGATTGTTGAAAGCATATCCTAGAATGTATGTAAGCATGTACGTAGAGCTTGATCGATTATCTAGCTTTATTTGTTTGTAAGTGATTCATCTTCTTCTTACTTTCATTATTGATCATCTCTCTAATCTTCTTATTTGATTGATGAAAAGTAACATGAATGATGTTAATTCACATGCTTAGGTTTCCAGATATATTTTGTGATTGAGTTGTGATAGCTTTATTCTAGATTCTCTAGTTGCATGGTCATAGAGTGTGTTTGATCTACTTGCTCTATTTGTTTGTGATTGCATCATATTGCTTGTGTGCACTTCACTTAGATCATTGCCTTGTAAAAGGTTGAAGTCTCTTGTTAAGGTGAGTGAAGCCTTAATTTGAGCAAGAAGACTTGGCTAGAAAAGGATTTCGGATAGCCAAGCATGAAGCCTTAGTTAGGATCAAGAGGATCTGGATAACTATGCAAAAGTCTTAGCAAGGAGTTGCGTACTCCGGATGGTTGAGCTTGGGTAGCTTGACTAGGATCCTAGTGATCTAGATTGCTAAGCGAGGAAATCTTCCTAAAGGCTTGAGAGCCTTGGATAGGGAGTTGCTCTCTAGAGGTGTAGGACACATCTTGGATAAAGAGTTGGCTTTGTGAATCACTAGCCCGAGGATTGATTAGGATTTTATAGCTTGAAGTGGATATCATAGTGTTGATAGCTTTGAGTGTGTAAGTCCTTTTCGTATAGTGGATTTGCTTTGCTGGTGGTTGTGGATTCAACCCGTGGATGTTTTCTCTTTGAGGTTTTACCACGTTAAAATATCTCGTGTCTCATTTTCACTTTATATTTCTTTATCTTCCATATGTTCACTTGTATTGATTCTTTTGTATATTGATGCTTACTTGTATTGATTCATATTATACAATTGTTATATCATTTCAAGTATTCATTTCATTCTTATATTCCGTATTTTTGAATATTGAAAGAATTTGGGACTATACCTCTTCACCCCCCCCCCCCCCCCCTCTAGGTATAAAACACTATTACTTTAAAGGGAATTTCAATTGGTATCAGAGCGGGTGTCTAGAAGCACTTAGATAGAGCCTTTATTTGTAGTGTTTTTGCTTTTTTTGTGATAGTCATGATTAAGAAAGTGTGTTCCTATATAGCCTCTTTTGTTAAGCATATTGACTTGTATGAGAAAAAGATTAATGATCTTACTCTTGAAAATGAACGCTTATCCAAAGTCAATATGTTTCTCAATAAGAAGTTAGAAAATCATGGACTATGCTCAAAAGATTTTAATGATCTTGAAGACAAGATTCTAAGTCTTGAAATGAACTTGAAAGATAGCAATGATAGACTTAGTATCTTGAAGCAAGAAATTGAGCAAATGGATAGTTCTCTTGTTAGTGCTAAAAGGCAAGAAGACATGCTTAAAGTCAAACTTAGTGAGCACTTAACTCAAGAGAAAAAATATGAACAATGGCTTAATAAATCAAGAGAAGATGTTAGAAAAAGTGATGACATCTTAGAAAAATATGCCATTAAAAATAGGATGCTTAATGATAAACTTAATGAGGCTAATAAGATGATTCACAAGATGTCATCTAGTTCTAACAAGGTTGAAACCCTCATTAAAAGTGGAAAGCATCCATGTGACAAAAGAGGTTTGGGTTATATCAATGAGAAGGAAACTCCTTCATCTAACAAATCTATTTTTGTCAAAGCAAGTGTTGAACCAAATGTAGGTACACTCTCTCAAGGTAAAACAATGAAAGCTACCGGAGGTGCCACTACATCAACAAGGAACTCAAATGGAAGATCTCAACAAGATCAAAGTCAAAGAGCATCAACCTCAAATGCAAGAGGTAAAGCATCAAGGGTTGCACTTCAAAGAGGTAAAAATGTGAGAAGACCAAATACTTTGGATGCAAATGCAAATGGTAAATTTCTCAAATTCATACCTATTTGTCATCATTGTAATATGGTAGGACATATTTGACCTAGGTGCTTTGAATACATTCGGAAATGCATATTTGATAATGCTTTTCATGATATGTCTTTGAATGGTCCTAGGCAATCATCCATGTATGGATTTAGAACTAGACCTAGGAAGACCTTGGAAAAGCATGTTGAGAAGAATTATGTTGATGACTTGCTTGTTAAATCTTGTGTTGTGCCTCACTCTACTATGCATAAGAAAGTTGATAATGCTTTGTTTGATATTTTTGAGAATGTGACCAATGAGGTCAAGGTGCATGTTTAAAAGTCTAACATTAAGTCAAAGCATGATAGTGGTAAGAGTGAGAGGCGTATTGTGAAGAGTGTGTGGGTTAGAAAAGACACACCTAAATGTCTAGTTGCACAATATGCTCTAAGAGGCAAATCCAAGCATGATGTGAAAAATGTTCCTATTCATTCTTCTAAACATGTTTCTAATGATAACTCTTTGAATGTTGTGCATAATATTGATAATCATGTGAAGAAGAAAGAAGATTTGGTTGAAAAATGTTGTTTCACATGATCATATTCATAGTCCTAATGATTTATCTTCTAGTTATGATATTGCCTTAAGAAATAATTGTGATGATTTATGTGTTTGTACACCCAAGAACAAATGGGTCAATTATGCTAACTCTAGTGATGAGAAGTGCTCAAGTGACGAGTCTTCAAGTAAAGAAGAGTTAGTGAGCAACTTTATTGGCTTCATAGCTTCTTACTCGTCTCTAGATGATGTTAGTCAAGATTCATTGGACAACGAGGTTGATACAAATCATCAAGTGTGCTTAAGTGAGGTAGATGGGAAGAATGATTTGGTCAAGATACAAGTGGATGAGTGTGTTTCAACAACTCGGAGGCTTTTGGGTGAAAAGAATGCTATTGCCAAGAAACTTAGAGAAGTTGAAGGGATTTTTCTTGAAAGGGATAAGATCATCTCTAGTTTGACTCTAGGAGGCTCAAGTGACACGGTAGTTGAGGAGAAGCTCATAGAAGCATCACTTCCTACAAGCGAGGTCATAGTTGACAAGAAAGCTCCTAAGAAGAGATGTTCCAAGACCAAGAACAAATTGAAGAACAAGGTACTCCTTGAAACTTCCACTTGTGCTTCTCCCATTCCGGAAGGTAAAATCTCTTCTTTTATTCCCATATGTCATTTTTGCAATACCGTAGGTCATATTAAGCCCAAGTGCTATAAATTCATTGAATATTGCAACATGGAAAATGCATCTAGCGATAAAGAGATTGAACTTAATTTTAAGCATGCTAAAGCTTTTGAATATGGACAGCATTTTAATGACACAAAATATGTTAAGAATTTCCGGAATTTGAAGAATAGAAACCTTGTTAATATTTACAATGCACATGGTGCTAGCAATGTTGGAAAGAAGAGTATCATTGATATTTTTGAGAATCAAGAGATGGAAGAACTTAATTCTAGTTTCAACATTGTTGTCAATAAGAATCTTGATGATGTTTGTGTTAATTCACCCAAGACAAAGTTTGTCAAGGGTGAGTGCTCTTACTAATAGTGTAAGTTGCACATGTGAGTTAGCCTTGAGATTAATGTCTTATTGTTAAGAAGCTTAGCTTGTTTTTGCTTTGTATCTATACAACTTGACATGAACTTGGCTATCTCACATTCTTTATTATGATAGTCAAAATTTGTTGATTAACTTTTGAGAAGTTGCATATCATGATATCTATATGGTGATAATTCTTGTTAAGGTTTTTAGAGAAAGTCATATTTTGTTTGTTTGAGTTGAAATGCTTAGCCTTTAGTCTCTTGGAATCGACACACCTATAACTTGTAGTCATGAGGACATACAAGCCGAGAGGACTCATAAAAAGGGTGAAGGCCTTGCATTTGATGAAAATAGCTTGTGAAGGTATATCTAATATCACATTGCTTGCTTATCTATATTTCATCTATCAACTCATTGTTTTATCACTTCATGAAGCATGTCATACTTGAGAATTAATATAATGTTTATATGATCATCATTGACATTTGCTAGTCTAAGATCTTTTGGTGAAAATTGTTCACAATTGATCTTATCATGATATGTGTTATTATATGTATGATTGTGGTCGGTAGTGGTTGAACACAATTACTTTGGATGAAACAAATCCTTAAGGATTGTGAGATAGAACAAGGAAAAATGACACTTTATTGTGATAACTTAAGTGCCATTAGCATCTCTAAAAATCCGGTTCAACACTCACGCACAAAGCACATTGATATTAGGCATCATTTCATTAGAGATCTTGTTGAACAATCTATTGTAACTCTAGAGCATATGCCTACTAAAAATCAACTTGTGGACTTGTTCACCAAACCCTTGGACAAAGAGAGGTTTAAAACTCTTAGAATGTCCATTGGCATGATTTGTGTTGATTGATGTGCTTGTGTGAATGTGGGTGGCTTGATGAGCAAAACTTTATTTGTATATCATTATCTTTGAGAGCTACTCATTTGAGAAGTAATGATCTTAAGCTAATAACTCTTATTGTTTCTAGATCATGCACTTGAGCTTGAAAAATCTTGTTTTTTTTTAAAGGTGCACAAATGCTTCTCTTATATGTTTTAGTTTTGTGTATATGTGTTTGAATATGTGTAGATAATGGAAGCATTTAGAAGCCTATTGCTTAGTACATGATAAATGACCTATGATATGTATCCATTTTGCTTCGACACTACATAGTATTCAATAAGCACCCTCTTGGAAAGGGCTACACGCATTGGTTGTGAAGCCGCCCAATGTTGGAAAGGGCTACGCCTTTGTGATTGAGTGAAAGCCGCCAAGAGGTGTATATGTTTTTGTTAGAAAAATCAAAGAAGAGTTGAAAAGAATCATTAAAAAAAATCTTTGATTCTAAGCTTAAAAGAAATGAAAAACAAAAGGCTTAATGGTGTATAGTTGAGAATTGTGAAAAGCTCGGGTTGACAAACATAAATGGGAAAACGAGCCACACGCTCACACACGCTCAAATGTTGATAACTATTCTTTTAAAGCAAAAATACGGATGAATTTCGGTTTGACTTATTTTTGGAAATGCTTTAGTTGGATAGGTGTGGAAATTGTTTGCATGTTGATATCACAATTACTCCTTTTATATATGTGAGAAGCATTCACACACACACATATTTTGCTTATGTGCTTGATTCATTAGCAATGTGAGAATATTGTTGAGAGATTAATGAAAATCTATGATTCTCTCTTGGACTTGAAAAGTGGTGAAATATTTTTCTCTTATTACTTGAATGTGTGAATGTATGAGTCCCTTGTGAACAAATCTACTTGGTGATAATATGTGGAGCATATGTTAAGGGGGAGCTTTAGTTTATTCAACTACGCTTTCTATACGATTTTTTTGCATAATATCTCATTATTTATCTCTTGTGCCCTTTGTCTATTCCTTGACAAAAAGGGGGAGAAATTTGTATACCTCACCTTTGTGCTTATTGGAGACTTTGTCTTAAGGGGGAGAAAAAAAATTCTTGCCCTTATTTGTGTTAAGGTTTTTAAGGGAGAGCTTTAAATGTGATAACATTTATTCACTTGAGATAATGCATTGTTTGTTAGAGATAAGGGAAGTTTTATTTTGCTTATGTGATAATTTCTCACCATTCTTCTTTGGAAGAAGTTCTCTTGTTGGTTGTTTCTTTTCTCATAGGTACTTTGAAGTTCAAAGAAGGGATTCTTAAAGACTCAAGAAGACTTGAAGACCTTTTAGTCTAGGGATCTCTTTGTAATGTGAGGATGAGAGAATGCTATCAACATTGAGTTTATTGGAATGATCAATGTATGGTGAGGATGAGGTTTTGCCATGGAATAGCCAAAGGGGGAGATTGTAAGATCCTTTATTTGTATTGGCTTGATTCCATTGCAAAACTCTCTATATTTGTTTTAGTAGTTGCTTAAGTGTTTCTTGGAAGAAAGGAGCCTCAAAGGTGAAGAAGCAACATCTTATGCAAATATCGTCTTCAAGGGGAACATCGCATACTTGGATGCTAAGGTATCAAGATTCTTCTTCCTCTTGCAAGGTGTAAGCGTACACACACACAATTCATACATGTGTGTCCCTGCATCGTTGTTCAAACATTTGGTATAACACTTTCACACACATTTAGCATGCACATGCATTTATCTCATTGTTGACAATCTTGTAGGATTGCATGTTTTCTCACTATCGCTTATGTAAGGACCTCTATTTTGTGATTGGCTTATTTCATGACATACCACATTGGGGATGATTGTGTTATGGGTAAGCTTAGGTCATCTTGATGATTATCAAGGCAAGCTTCCAAGCATCCTGGTGACTTCAAGATCAAGAGCTTCAAAAGGTATATCACTTGACCTTGATTCTTGAAGAGATTAGGTGCACATACACACTTGCATGCATCTTTATCTATCTTGCATTTGTTACCATGCATGTGTGTTTCATTGATTCGTGCATCTATGTCTTTTAGCACACACTCACTTTCATTGCACTTATATGATTGCACTTGTGATTCTCTTAATTGTGTTCTTATATGCTTTATCATCACACTTATGCATTTTCATATATTGCATATCTTTTGTGTGTCACATGCTTGGTGATTTTTCTTGATGTTATCCTTTCCCATGCATGTTATATATTCACAACCACACTTGCACTTCATGTTAGTCTTAAGTGTGATGTAATTTGTTTCCGTTTGTGTGATCGAAAACGTCCGCGCTTGCACGATGGTGTGCATGTCTTTGCGCGATGGTTGACCACTTGAGAAGGTCTCATTCTTCTCTTGGATAAGTGTTAGATTTGGTTTGGTTGATTGGAGTAAAGTGTCTAGGTTCAAAATATTGGATTTCAATGATTTAAATGTTTTTCAAAACTGACCTTTATATGGTCTTATGACCATAACTTTTTACACAAAGTTTCAAATTGAGTTTTGTAAAATTCTGGACAAACTAGACACTTATATGTTTCCAACAATATATTATTCGTAATATTGCATGACCGTTTGGATTGATTTTGAAATCTCCAAAGTGACCTCCAAAACAGGGCAACTATGTTGTTGTCCGTTTCTGACCTTTGGTCACTCCATTGACCATAACTTTTTCTACAGATATTGAAATGTCATTCCATAAATTGGAGTAGAAATTAGACTTCCATACCTTTCCATCGGTATATTATACGAAAGGTTTCGATGTCATTTGTTCATGTTTTGAGTCGCTTGAAAATCAAGCTTTGTGCTATGACGCTTCGCTGCGGTTCAAGTGCCACCTTGGGTGACAGCGGCATGCTAGCAACAGAAATAATTCTGTTGTGCTGTGGTTATAGTGCCGCGGTTGGGTGACTGCGACAGCCTAGACCGTGGCAAGCCTGGTTTCGACCCTTTTTCATAATTTGGTCATATCTCACTCATTTTGAGTCCGATTTGACTCATTTTTGTAGTAAAATTCTTTTAATTGATAGGGCTATCATTTCTACACTATAAATACATATCTTTCTCATCATTTTGAGAGAGAGCCACGAAATCAAACCCTAGAGAGAGAGGCTCCATTGTTCTTGAGAGAGAAAGCTTCAAGCTTGCTTCTTTAACTCTCCAAACCTAAAACCCATGTGTATCTAACATGTTTCATGCATCAATCTTCCATGGGTCTTCTTCATTTATGACTTGGTAAGTAGAACAAACACAACATCTTCATTTATTGTTCTTAGTCAAGACATGTCTTTTATTGCTTAGTTTAGCAAATCTTCACTCTTATTGCATATTTAGTGAAGTTATAACATGATTGAGTTTTGTTTGTGGTAGCTTACATGATTAGGATGATTTTCCCTAAATAGCTAACTCTAGAACATTCTTGTAAAATTGGTTGATGATTAGGTTGATAGATTAATGTTTATTTATCTAGTCAAGCTTTATTGAATGCTCTTGTGGATTTAATTGACAATTATGTTGGTAGAAATTCTCTACAACTAATTGAGTTCACATGTTTGGATATGTTGACATTGTTTGATAGCTAGGATTGTTTTGTGATTGATAATATCTAGTTAAGTCTTTATGTTTTGCATTTAGACATCATTGATGTGTAGGACTCATTGATTGCACTTGTTTATTGCATTTAGTGTCCTTGCCATGTTATTTGATAACTTGTGTTGATTGGCCTTTTGATTGACAATTTCTTGATTGCATTAGTTAATTGCATGTTTTTAGGCCCTGCCATGATTGTTGATAACATGTGTTGAATTTGCTTTGTTTGTTGACAATTAGGTTGTAAGAAATCTCTACAACTAATTGACACCTCATGCATATACATGTAGGTTTTGTTGATAACTAGGATGTTTATTTGCATTATAACATCTAGTTAAGCATCTTGTGTTTAGTCTAGCACTTGTTGCATTTGTGCATCATTATTGTCATACTCATATAGACTTTTAATTCTCTTCATGAGTCAAAGTCTTGTGGCTACTGGGTGAAGTTACACAAGCAAGGAAAGTCTTGTGGCTACCGTGTGTAGTGCTCAAGCAATTGGTCGAGTGCCACTATAAAAGGCCCGCGGGGAAGATTAGGAGTTGCTCATGCCAAGAGTAGTGTATTAGGGGATATCACTAGGGATTGAACCAAGAGTGGCAAGTGGTAGTGTCCATAGCTTGAGGTTATCTAGGGTGAGAGTCCAAGAATCACTTGAGGGTGTAAATTCCTTTTCATATAGTGGATTTCATTGACCGTGTGTGGCGCACATAACAGCACGTGGTTTTTTCACCGTGTGGGTTTCCACGTAAAAATCAAGTGTTCTTTAATTTCCGCAATTTATACTTGATTTTATTGTTTGTTGATTTGGATTTATTTTTTAATATTGAATAATCCAAAAAATTGGTAACTAACCGAATTAACAACTCATTCACCCCTCATCTAGGTTGTTTAGACACACGTAATATATATTTTTAGCTTAGATATGGCATGCTTGTGTTGCATAGTATTTATTTGTTTGTATTTCTTATGTTTTGGACTTGAACATGATCTTATTTTATTCCTTATTGAGTTTCGATCGTTTTGGTTACTCATTCATTAAGTTTCAAGTCCATACAACGTAGTTATGCTACTTTGCATTCTCATTCGTTGAGTTATGTTCGTCGTCATTTTTCGAGATGAATTCTCATCTTTTTATCAATGTTTCATAGTCTTTCTTGTGTGTGAGGGAGTCATAGTTTGTAATATGAAAACGGATTCGAATTCGGAGTTCAGAGGCCCGAATACGGTCAAAGAACGTGGGAGGTGCGTGAGAGAGGTGTGCATGGCCAATGGCCATGCCTTGGCCACCACATGTGGAGCCCATGGGACTCATGGCTAGAGCAGCCATCTGGTACCGTGGGACACATGCACCCCACACGAGAATGTGAGGTGGCTACCACTGATTCGCTTGAAGCTTCTCTCTCTTGAAAGCTTTTAAAACTCCTTCATTCCCTCCCATTCATTCCATGGAGAAAAATTGAAAAAGAAGAACACCAGAATTTTTCTCTCAATTTTTGTTTTCTTACTTTGATCATAACTCTCTCATACGAACTCGAAATTTAGTGATTCAAAAACCAAAATTGTTGGTCATGAAGAGAGCTACAAACCTAAGCATTCTTATAATCATTTGAATTTGTGATTATTCGCAGCAAGCTGTTCTTCAGTCCGAGTTTCATCATCGTATGTTAAATTTCTTCTTCTCACTTCATCTTTTGATCTGCACTTTAATCTTTCAATTTGATAGATGATTTATGTTTAGAATGATGTTAGAACATATTCTAGGGGTGGTTGATCATTTGGTAATTGAGTTTTAGCTTTGTGATTTCACTTGAACATATATTTGCTAAACTTGATTAATCTTGAAATTGATTCTAGAAATGATATATGTGATGTGCTTTATGATATTTTCTAGGTTTAATTTCATGATCTAAGAACTGGTTTTTAGTGTGATATATTGAATATTCATACCTTGTTCTTATTGATATATATGCTTTGATTTCTAGGTATTTTTGTGATTGATTGTGGAAAGCATATCCTACAATGTATGTAAGCATGTACGTAGAGCTTGATCGATTATCTAGCTTTATTTGTTTGTAAGTGATTCATCTTCTTCTTACTTTCATTATTGATCATCTCTTTAATCTTCTTATTTGATTGATGAAAAGTAACATGAATGATGTTAATTCACATGCTTAGGTTTCTAGATATATTTTGTGATTGAGTTGTGATAGCTTTATTCTAGATTCTCTAGTTGCATGGTCATAGAGTGTGTTTGATCTACTTGCTCTATTTGTTTGTGATTTCATCATATTGCTTGTGTGCACTTCACTTAGATCATTGCCTTGTGAAAGGTAGAAGTCTCTTGTTAAGGTGAGTGAAGCCATAATTTGAGCAAGAAGACTTGGCTAGGAAAGGATTCTCGATAGCAAAGCAAGAAGCCTTAGTTAGGATCAAGAGGATCCGGATAACTAAGCAAAAGTCTTAGCAAGGAGTTGCG
Source organism: Acer campestre (assembly GCA_954870605.1). Classification (NCBI taxonomy): domain Eukaryota; kingdom Viridiplantae; phylum Streptophyta; class Magnoliopsida; order Sapindales; family Sapindaceae; genus Acer; species Acer campestre. The sequence continues at coordinate 3,418,422 of OX940805.1, forward strand.
TACTCCGGATGGTTGAGCTTGGGTAGCTTGACTAGGATCCTAGTGATCTAGATTGCTAAGCAAGGAAATCTTCCTAAAGGCTTGAGTGCCTTGGATAGGGAGTTGCTCTTTAGAGGTATAGGACACTGTTAGGGTTATGCTCAATAGCAAGAGTGTAATGTTGTACTTGACAATCTTTTCATATTAATAAAGGGATTTCTGTTAGTTAACAAAATCTTATATAACATTTATTATTATAATTGTCAAAGGAAATAATCATAAGGTCAAAAGACTATGAGAAAAGAAGAATTGTTCGTACATCTGGATATGTATGAGGTAAACACAATTCTTTAGTTAGTCTTGAATAACGTTCACAACTAAAGTTAAAGGTTGGGCACCTTTATCTTGTTAAAGTTGTAGAATTCTTTTACTAGCATTTGAGTGGGATCAAATGTGTTGTGATGAGTCTAAAATCATCAAAGGGTCTTCGAGTAAAAGAATCTAGTGCACTGGGTGCATAGAACCGGATCACAATGAAATAATTTTCCTAGAACCGTCAATAGATAAAAGTGTTTTCATTATCAGGACAATCAGAGAGTCTATATTAATCCTGAGATAAATGATGGACTTATGGTTGCAAGTGTTATCATTTGAGCTATCAATGAGTACGATTATATAGCATAGTCTATCCTCGATAGTTTGGTGGTATTCATTTGTTGATCGATAGAGGACTTCATTTATAAATATGGACATCGTGGCTCCATTTATTAAATGTGAGTAGAATATCATCATATGGATACTTTGTGGTTTTGGATATGAAATCTTAACGTTGAGTTTTCAATAGTGTCTATTGAAAGATGACTTCTGGACAAGTCATAATATATATCCAAGTTCAAAGTGTGGTCATATGAGTAAATATGGTAACTTGGAGAGCTATAGGCGGTCTATGAGCTCTTGGCAATTATTGATATTCTTCACGAGGATTCACTATCTCCCATATGATTGTCTAGGGTATGAATGAGTATTGTTAACTTATTCCATCTTTATTTAAAAGTGCAATATTAGTTCTTTAGTGGAATGAACTAAAATTAGTAGATTGAACCTAAGTGAATCATTTGTTGATTGTGATTGGGTTATGTCTATTGGAGCTTAAATTTAGATAGGCCCTCCAAGATCTCCAATCCGTACGGACTTGCATGAATCACTTGATATATTCAACCGGACTATTTGTGGGTCCATTTAGAATTATATTTAATATATTAAGAATATAATTTACACATTATTTATTTAATGAGCTGTTTAATTATATTAATATATTAATGAAAGGCATGTGGGCTTTTTATTAAAGTCCAAATAGATTAAATAAAATAAGAAAACAATATGTAGGCCCAAGTTCTAGTCATGGGCGACAATGGCTAATTTTTAGCCCATTATATTGTTTTATTTTATTATTTAATTAAATGAAAATGAATTAATATATTAATTAATTATTTAATTAAAAATCAAATCTTTTTATGATTAGGAAATATGTTTCCTAGTAGTATACTACTATTAGTATTATACTAAATATAAAAGACTTTATTTGTTTAGTCAAATTAGGAAGTATTTTATATAGTCACAAATACACTAAAGAGTTGGATTAGGGTTTACATATAATATATATGCATGTGGAATATATAGTTGGCATATAACTTATATGCATGCGTGCGGAATATACATATAGATTTTATACATATATGCATGCGGCAGATATAAATTATATGTACATATAATGCATGCAGTAAATAAAAACAAAAACAATATACATGTATATATTGCGTGCAAGATTAGATATGTATATAGTCGACCAACTGATGTATATATATTTTATATATTATTTATATGGCACTTGGTCATAGAGATAGATAACATATTTGGCCAAGATATATATTAATATATTCAGAGAAGAATTCGGCTAATATATATTTTGGCAGTTGATTGGCGGCCAATAGATATATATATATATTCTTCATATATTTTCAAGAACGCTAGTTTTTGCAATTGAGAGATTTTTCTTTTGCTAGAGAAAAATAAAATCCAACTCTTAGACTAGTGTGAAATTCGTCCAAGAGAGGTTGCAAGAGAAGATTGTTTTTATTTCGATAGTGCACTGGTAATCTTTACATCGAAAGGTTTTGTACACAATTTCGAATAAGGTTCACACGAGTTTCAATCTTATGATTGTGAATTCAAAAGTGACCTGGACATTCTTAGCAATCTTTTGGAATTTATTGTGACTAACAAAGATCAGAAAAGTTTTTGTTGTCCATTCCCAAGCTCACAATTCAAAGAAGGGAGGCCACGCTCCTAGGTGATTCACGTTCGTGATCGGTTTTGAAAGATCTTGCGGATTACCATCGACGTTAGTCAATCGGATCACGCGACAAAGGTATTTCATCTTTTCGTATATATGTAATTAATTAAAGGGTTAAGATTCAATATGGATTTTTTTTTTAAATATACTAAACTCTATTTTAGTCTCGCTTCCACTGCGTGCACGTATTTTTCCCTAGAATTGGTATCAGAGCCTGGTTGTACCCTTTAATTAATTAACGTATATATACGTGAATCTATTTCTTTTTATTGTGATTATGCATGTTTAGAAAGAGATGGCACTCTAGGTATTCTCATATATAATTACATTGGAATGTATGGATTTATATATGTTATATTTTGATATAAAGTGAATTTTTATTGCTCAATTTTGATCCTAGAATTTCAATGTATTTTTTGTTTCGGAATTGTAACAAGAAGGGTGGCCTATTATCGTCACAATTTCCTTCTTGGTAGTTGCTATATATATATTTTTATGTATTATATTAAACTGCAGTATTTTTTTGTATTAAATATTGCTGTGATTAAAAAAAAAAAAAACTGCAGTATTTTTATTATATAAATATGTATGCAATATGTTCAAGCATCGAAGATTTGAAGACTTGAAGTATTAGTAGCAACTGGAACGAGTTTGGGACCATGCGCACCATAGCAATGTGCATGCGTGCAAAATTGCACGCAGCTGTGCGTGTTGGACTGTGGGCTGTGCATGGCTGCCCCATGGAGTCCATGGGCTGTACACGGCAGCCCTTGTTAGGGTTGTGGAGTGTGCATGCCAATTGGGCAGCCGTGGGTGCTCACGTGATCCATGGCCACTTGAAGATTTGTTCGCCAAGAAAAGAGATTTTTTGTATTCCAAACAATTGTAATTTACTTGTTTTTCTAGGATGGATCAAAATCGTGGCTATTTTCTTTGCGTAAATATTACAATATTTGTTATTGTTTGATAACATGTCATTTAGAATAGGAGTGCCACTCATATATCTCTTTTGGTATGAACATGCATTGAATGATTTAGGTATCTAATTGGCATATAGATAACTTGGTAAATCATTCTATGAGATTTAATCATATGCCTTAAATAATTGAGTGGGAGAAGGTGTATTGCAAACACCTATGGCCTCCAAGGTTAGTTGAGCTATATTATTTTTGGTAATCCCCCCAAGGGGCGTCCATGAATGGAATATAGCAAGATACTTCCTTACAAGGATAGACTAGACAGTTGACTCAAACGAGATCTACTCCCTAAGGAGGGATTTTCGTGAGGGAATATATTGAGGGTCGAAATCTTGTTAGTACACTCAGTGTGATTTCGACCCTCAATGTGGTTTTATTGAAATCCTCCCTAGAGTTCTTGTTAATAAAATCACAAGGCTAAAATTGAAAACGTTGGTTGTTATGTTAACAATTAGGTGGGACCTAGTCCAACTAATAAATGGTGCGAACTCCCAATGGAGGCGTAACATTTATGTGTGTTGGATCAAACGTTGAATTTTACGATTGAATTATATATATTTAATTCAAGATAAATATTAGAAAATGCTAAACAATGATTATTTACTCATATATAATTTTGTTTTATTAAGAAATCGTGATCACATCCCTAATGATCATCCCAAAAGATAAAACTTTAACTGGTAATAATTATGTCACATGGAAAAGGAAAATTGGGTTGTTGCTGCAAGCTGAAAAACATAAATTTGTTCTAACTACTCCTAAACCACCTGCTCATACTAATGAATCTAATCTGATGCGATGAGATGAGTATGAGCAGTGGAAGACCTCTAATGAGAAGGCTAAATGGCTACCATCTTCGATGTGTTGCAATAGCAGCATGAAGGAATGGGGTCTGCTGCTGATATGATGATGTCTCTAGAAAAGATTCTTATGGTTGGTAAAGTTGCTATTATTAAGACCCGTCAGAAGATCAAGGAATAATAGAAGAAAAAGCAACTTGGGCCTACCAAGATGGAGACTAAGAAAGTAACCAAAATCAAAAGGAAGTGCTTCTTTTATGGTTAAAAGAGACATTGGAAAAGTAATTGGCCAAAGTCTTAGAAAAAGAAGGAACAAGGTAATGTGAATTATCTTGAAACATGTTTTTCTGGCAGATTCTACATATTCTTGGATCGTAGACTCTGGAGCCACTAATCATGTTTGTTATTCCTTATGGGGGTTTCTAGAAAGGAGAATGTTGAATAAGAATGTAATCAATTTGTGTTTAGGCAACGGAGCGTTGGTGTTTGCTAGTGCAGTGGGAGATATTAGTGTTAATCTAGATGCTAGTAGGCATTTAGATTTGATAGACATTTATTATGTACCTCAATTCAAGAGAAATTTAATTTCAGTTTCTTGTTTAAATAAATTTGAATATTTAGTTACTTTTAATAAAAATTTTATTATTAGTGAGGATGACAAATTTGTTTTCAAAGGTACATTGGAAAATGGTCTATTCTATTTACATAGAAATATCTCTCACTTGTTAGACACAGAATTAACGCAACCTAATCATAAAAGAGTAAAATTATCAAAAGATGAAACCTACCTATGCCATTTGTGCCTAGGTCGTATTAACCTTAATAGGATTAAAAGATTGGTTAGTGATGGACTTTTAAGTGACTTAAAGGTTGATGATCTACCAACTTGTGAATCCTGTTTGGAAGGTAAAATGACCAAAATGTCGTTCAGGACCAAAGGCACAAGAGCCACTGAATGTTTAGGATTACTGCATACTAATGTATGTGGTCTTATGAGCATTCAAGCTAGAGGTAGATATGAGTACTTCATCACTTTCACAGATGATTACTCAAGATTTGGTAATGTGTATGTCATGAGACATAAGTCGGATGCTTTTGACATGTTCAAAGCATTTAAAGCTGAAGTGGAATATCAGCTAGAGAAACACATAAAAATCTTGAGATCTGATCGTGGTGGAGAATATCTATCTAGTGAGTTTCAGCAATATCTTATTGATAATGGAATCATTTCTCGGTTTTCTGCACTAGGTACACCTCAACAGAATGGGGTGGCAGAAAGAAGAAATAGAACTCTTTTGAATATGGTTAGGTCAATGTTGAGTTATTCAACACTCCCTGTTTCTTTTTGGGGATATGCTCTACAAACTGTAATGTACATTCTAAATGATGTACCATCGAAGTCAGTTCCTCAAACACCGCATGAGTTGTGGACTGGGCGAAAGCCTAGTTTAAAACACTTAAAGATATTTGGTTGTCCTGCGCATGTGTTAAAAGGAAAGACAGAAAAGATGGAGTCCCGTACAGAAACATACATATTTGTGGGGTATCCAAAAGGAACTAAATGGTATTATTTCTATAGTCCTTCAGATCTTAAAGTTTTTGTTTCGACAAATGCTAAATTTATGGAAAAGGACTATATGAATGAGTTTATACCTAAAAGTAGAATTGTCCTGAATGAGATGTCAGGAGATACAATTCCACAAGAGGTTTCATAACCTGGCCCAATTGTAAGTTCCGAACCATCACAAGATCAACAACCTACCATTCCTCATCATAGTGGGAGGGTTGTAAGACAACTCAAGAGATACATCGATTTGGGAGAATCAGTGGAGAATCTCCTGGACGACGATGATCCCTATACATATAAGGAAGCAATGGAGGATGTTGATAGTCGCCATTGGCAAAAGGCAATGCAATCTGAGATTGAGTCCATGTTCAATAAAAAAGTCTGGTCCCTTGTAGACTTGCCTAAAGGGATAAAACTCATTGGGTGCAAGTGGGTATACAATAGGAAAAAAGGTATGGATGGAAAGGTGGAAACCTTTAAAGCTAGATTAGTAGCTAAAGGTTATACACAGAAAGAAGGTATCGATTACGAGGAAACCTTCTCTCCTGTGGCCATGCTTAAATCCATTAGGATACTCTTATCCATTGCGGCATCTTTAGATTTAGAGATTTGGCAAATGGACGTCAAGACAGCTTTACTTAACGGAAGTCTTGATGAAAGCATCTATATGATGCAACTAGAAGGATTCATTGAAAAAGGCCAAGTGGAAAAGGTATGCAAGTTGCAAAAATCCATATATGGATTAAAGCAAGCATCCAGATCCTGGAACATAAGGTTTGATTAAGCTGTGAAAGGTTTTGGATTTGTTCAGAACCTTGACGAACCTTGTGTATACAAAAGGATCAAAGGTGACAAGTTGGTTTTCCTAATTCTTTATGTTGATGATATATTACTCATCGGAAACGATGTAGGTGTATTGACATCAGTAAAAGAATGGTTAGCAAAACAATTTGATATGAAGGACTTAGAAGAAGCAAGTTATATTCTTGGTATCCAAGTAATAAGGGATAGAAAGAATAGAACGATTGCACTATCCCAAGCTTCATACATAGATAAAATATTGTCTTGGTTTTCCATGCAGGATTCCAAGAAAGGTATGTTACCTTTCAGGCATTGAATCAAACTTACTAAGGAACAATCTCCTAAGAATGAGCATAAAGAGCAATTCATGAGTAGGGTTCCATATGCCTCAGCAGTTGAAATTCTCATGTATGCAATGCTCTGCACTAGACTAGATATTTTTTTTGCTGTTGGCATAGTTAGTAGGTTTCAATCGAAACCTGGTCCTGATCACTGGATGGCAGTCAAGCATATTTTCAAGTATCTTAAGAGAACGAGAGACAATATGCTTGTATACTCTGGAGGGGATTTGATTCCCGTAGGGTATACAGATTCTGATTTCCAGTCAGATTCTGACTCTAGAAAATCCACATCAGGATCTATGTTTACTCTTGGAGGAGGAGCAGTCATATGGAGGAGTCAAGCAATCATGCATTACTGACTCCACAAAGGAAGCTGAGTATGTTTTAGCATGCGAAGCTGCCAAAGAGGCTGTTTGGGTCCGCCAATTCTTGATTGACTTAGAAGTGGTTCCTAGTGCGAATAAGCAGATCACTATCTATTGTGACAACAGTGGAGTAGTGGCTAATTCGAAAGAACCAAGAAGTCATAAGAGAGAGAAACACATTGAAAGGAAGTATCATCTTCTTAGGGAGATTGTGCATAGGGGTGACGTGATGATTACCAAAATCGCGTCAGTAGAAAATCTAGCCGATCCCTTCACAAAGGCTCTACCACAAAAGAGTTTTGATGGGCACCTAGAGAACATGAGAATGAGAGATATGACACATTTGCTATAGCGCAAGTGAGAGATTGTAAGGGTTATGCTCAATAACAAGAATGTAATGTTGTACTTGACAATCTTTTCATATTAATAAAGGGATTTCTATTAGTTAACAAAATCTTATATATCATTTATTATTATAATTGTTAAAGGAAATAATCATAAGGTCAAAGGACTATGAGAAAAGAAGAATTGTTCGTATATCTGGATATGTATAAGGTAGACACAATTTTTTATTTAGTCTTGAATAACGTTCACAACTTAAGTTAAAGGTTGGGCACCTTTATCTTGTTAAAGTTGTAGAATTCTTTTACTAGCATTTGAGTGGGATCAAATGTGTTGTGATGAGTCTAAAATCATCAAAGGGTCTTCGAGTAAAAGAATCTAGTGCACTGGGTGCATTGAACCGGATCACAATGAAATACTTTTTCTAGAACCGTCAATAGATAAAAGTCTTTTCATTATCAGGACAATTAGAGAGTCTATCTTAATCCTGAGATAAATGATGGACTTATGGTTGCAAGTGTTATCATTTGAGCTATCAATGAGTACGATTATATAGCATAGTCTATCCTCGATAGTTTGGTGATATTCATTTGTTGATCGATAGAGGACTTCATTTATAGATATGGACATCCTGGCTCCATTTATTAAATGTGAGTAGAATATCATCATATGAATGCTTTGTGGTTTTGGATATGAAATCTTAACGTTGAGTTTTCAATAGTGTCTATTGAAAGATGACTTCTGGACAAGTCATAATATATATCCAAGTTCAAAGTGTGGTCATATGAGTAAATATGGTAACTTGGAGAGCTATAAGCGGTCTATAAGCTATTGGCGATTACTGATATTCTTCACGATGATTCATTATCTCCCATATGATTGTCTAGGGTATGAATCAGTATCGTTAACTTATTCCATCTTTATTTAAGAGTGCAATTTTAGTTCTTTAGTGGAATGAACTAAAATTAATAGGTTGAACCTAAGTGAATCATTTGTTGATTGTGATTGAGTTATGTCTATTGTAGCTTAAATTTAGATAGGCCCGCCAAGATCCCTAATCCGCACAGACTTGCATGAATTACTTGATATATTCTACCAGACTATTTGTGGGTCCATTTAGAATTGTATTTAATATATTAAGAATATAATTTACACATTATTTATTTAATGGGCTGTTTAATTATATTAATATATTAATGAAAGGCATGTGGGCTTTTTTCTTTTAGTAAGAATGGGTCTAGTTCACGTGTGGGATTTTTATTAAAGTCCAAATGGATTAAATAAAATAAGAAAAAAATATGTAGGCCCAAGTTCTAGTCATGGGTGGCAATAGCTAATTTTTAGCCCATTATATTGTTTTATTTTATTATTAAATTAAATGAAAATTAATTAATATGTTAATTAATTATTCAGTTAAAAGTAAAATCTTTTTCTGATTAGGAAATATGTTTCCTAATAGTATACTACTATTAGTATTATACTAAATATAAAAGACTTTGTTTGTTTAATCAAATTAAGAAGTCTTTTATATAGTCACAAATACACTAAAAAGTTGGATTAGGGTTTACATATAATATATATGCATGTGGAATATATAGTTGGCATATAACTTATATGCATGTATGCGGAATATACATATAGATTATATATATATATGCATGCGGCAGATATAAATTATATGTACATATAATGCATGCAGTAAATAAAAACAAAAACAATATATATGTATATATTGCATGCAAGATTAGATATGTATATAGTCACAAAAACAATATATATGTATATATTGCATGCAAGATTAGATATGTATATAGTCGGCCAAGTGATGTATTTATATTTTATATATTATTTATATGGCACTTGGTCATAGAGATAGATAACATATTTGGCCAAGATATATATATATATATATAATATTAAGAGAAGAATTCGGCTAATATATATTTTGGCAATTGATTGGCGGCCGATAGATATATATATATATATATTCTTCATATATTTTCAAGAACGCTAGTTTTTGCAATTGAGAGATTTTTCTTTTGCTAGAGAAAAATAAAATTCAACTCTTAGACTAGTGTGAAATTCGGCCAAGAGAGGTTGCAAGAGGAGATTGTTTTTATTTCCATAGTGCACTAGTAATCTTTACATCGAAAGGTTTTGTGCACAATTTCGAAAAAGGTTCACGCGAGTTTCAATCTTATGATTGTGAATTCAAAAGTGACCGGGACATTCTTAGCAATCTTTTGAAGTTTATTGTGACTAACAAAGATCATAAAAGTTTTTGTTGTCCATTCTTAGGTTCACAATTCAAAGAAGGGAGACCACGCTCCTAGGTGATTCACGCTCATGATCGGTTTTGGAAGATCTTGCGGATTACCATCGACGTAAGTCAATCGGATCATGCGACAAAGGTATTTCATCTTTTCGTATATATGTAATTAATTAAAGGGTTAAGGTTCAATATAGAATTTTTTAAAAAATTTACTAAACTCTATTTTAGTCTCGCTTCCGCTGCGTGCACGTATTTTTCTCTACAGACACATCTTGTATAGAGAGTAGGCTTTGTGAATCACTATCCCGAGGGTTGATTAGGATTTGATAGCTTAAAGTGGATATCATAGTGTTGATAGCTTTGAGTGTGTAAGTCCTTTTCGTATAGTGGATTTGCTTTGTCGGTGGTTATGGATTCAACCCTTGGATGTTTCCTCTTTGAGGTTTTACCACGTTAAAATATCTCGTGTCTCATTTTCGCTTTATATTTCTTTATCTTCCATATGTTCACTTGTATTGATTCTTTTGTATATTGATGCTTACATGTATTGATTCATATTATACAATTGTTATATCATTTCAAGTATTCATTTCGTTCTTATATTCCGCATTTTTGAATATTGGAAGAATTTGGGACTATACCGATTCACCCCCCCTCTAGGTATAAAACACTATTACTTTAAAGAGAATTTTAATTTGTCTACTAACAATTTTGTTGATAAGCTTGAAAAGAATGTTAGTGACAAATGCAAAGAAGAAGAAGTTTTCTCGGAGGATGATCATTCTAGACATGATCACTTGTCTTTGCAACTCAATGAAGAAGTTTTCAAATCAAAGACCACCAACTTCAACTTGATGGCAAGAGCTCAATCTCTTGAAAAGGAAAGAGATAAAGCTTTGAAGGAAGTTGAAGTGAAGAATGAAGTGATCAAATGTCTAGAAGAGAAGACGGTTGAAGATGCTCGTGTTAGATAGTTTAATGAGTGATTTTGCTAATAATTTGTTATTCTTGTAGGAAACGATCAAAGGCAAGGAAAAGGAGTTGGCAAATCATGAAGGCCGAAGAGCTTGGTGTTCTTCATTAAGATTCAAGTGACTTAAGCTTTGTAGTTGAGCAAGTTGAGTATCCTACAACTAAAGGCAAGTCACTAAGGAACAAAAGGATTTCAAACGCCAATCTTCCAAGGTCAAGTGCAAATTCAAGAAGAGTAAGGAGCCTTCATTGTCAGTACACTCTCACCTAAATAGTATCATCTCTATATGTATTCCGGTTTGCCATATTTGAAATGTTGTAGTGCATACTAAATCTAGATGCTATGAGTTTATTAGACAATGTTAATTAAGGAATGAGATGCATGTTAGTGAGATGAGAAATTCTTCTATGAATGTTTCTTGCATGATAACACTTTGAATTTTGTGGATGATAATGATAATCATGTGATGAAAATTGTTAAGAAGATTTGGGTAAAAATGAGTGTTTCACATGATCATTTGCATAGTCTTGATAATTTCTTTGTTGATGGCAATAATGTTGTGTATAACATGAGAATATCTTTATAGAGAAGATAGTTGATGATTTATCTTCTAGATATAATATTGCCTAGAGAAATGATCATGATGGTTTATGTGTTTATGTACCAAATACCAAATGGGTCAAAGGGTGAGTGCTCTTACCATTAGTGTAAGTTGCACATGTGAGTTAGCTTTAAGATTTGTGTCTAGTTTTGAGTAACTTAGCTAGCTAGCTTTGTTTCTCTATGACTTTGACATGAACTTAGCTATCTCACAAATATTGCTATGAAAGTAAAAATCCGTTGATTAACTTTTGAGAAGTTGTATATCATGAAATCTATATGGTAATGATTTTTGTTAAGACTTTTGGAGAAAGTTATTTTTGTATGTGTTTGAGTTGAACTGTTAAGTCTTTATTCTCTTGGGATAACACACCAACAACTTGTTGTCATAAGGACAAACAAGCCAAGAGAGCTCATAAAAAGAGCGAAGGCTTTGCATTTGATGAAAAAGCTTGCTTAGGTATTTCTATATCCTAATGCTTGCTTTCTAGCTTTTCATCTTTCGACTCTATGTTTGCATTACATCATGTAGCATGTCATATTAGAGAACTAGTATAGCATTCATATGGTTCTCAATGACATGTGCTCTCTAAAGATCTTTTAGTGATGTGTTTACAATGATCTTATTCATGATCCTTGAAATGCTTGCGTGATTGTTGAGTGGCTTGATGAGCAAAACTTAATTTGAATATCAATATCTTTGAGAGCTACTCACTTGAGAAGTAATGATCTTAAACAAACAACTTTTATTGTTTCTAGATCATGCACTTGAGTTTGAAAATTGTATTTTTGAAAAGTGCACTGATGCTTCTCTTATATGTTTTAGTTTTGAGTATATGTGGTTGAAAGTATGTAGATTATGGATGCATCTAGAAGCCTATTGCTTAGTACATGATAGATGACCTATGGTATGTATCCATTTTGCTTCGGCACTACATAGTATTCAACGAACACCCTCTTGGAAAGGGCTACACACCTTGGTTGTGAAGCCACCTAATGTTGGAAAGGGCTATGCCATGGTAATGAGTGAAAGCTGCCAAGAGGTGTATATGTTTATGTTAAAAAAAAAAAATCAAAGAAGTGTTGAAAATAATCATTAAAAAAATAATAAAATCTTTGATTCTAAGCCTAAAAGAAATAAAAAAAATAAAAAATTAGAAGGCTTAATGATGTATAGTTGAGAATTGTGATAAGCTCGGGTTGACAAATAGAAACGGGTAAACTGGCCACATGCACACACGCTCACATGTTGATATCTATTCTTTTAAAGCAAAAACCCAAATGAATATCGGTTTGACCTATTTTTGGAAACGCTTTAGTTAGATAGGTGTGGAAATTGTTTGGATGTTGATATCACAATTACTCTTACTATATATGTGAGAAGCATTCACACACACACACACACACACACACACACACACACACACACACAGATATTTTGCTTATGTGCTTGATTCATTAGCAATGTGAGAATATTTTTAAGAGATTAATGAAAATTTATGATTCTCTCTTGGACTTTGAAAAGTGATGAAATATTTTCTCTTATTGCTTGAATGTGTAATTGTGTGGATTTTTTTGTGAACAATATTCTATCTTGATCTTAGATAGAGCTCTTATCAAAGGGGAGCATAGTATGCTAGACTTTATTCTCTTTTATGATATGTTCACTTGCTTCGAATTGATAAATGTTGGCATATTGTTTTGGTTGATATGATGAATCTTGAAGATGTTATTTCATATGTCTTGATATGCATGATGATTCTTCATAATAATATATGCCTTTGTATGTTTGATCACAATTAATGCATAAATCTTTTTGTAATAATTGTATGATTGTGTTTGCAATCACCTTCTCCTTGTTTGGGGTTGTATAGTAGTTGAGATTGCAATCAATTTCTTCATTCTTGAGGTTGACAAGAGAGTGATTGCAATGAGTTCCTCTTTGTATGGGGTCGATAGTAATTGTAGTTATAATCAATTTAATTGAGTGTAGTTGCAATGAGTTCCTCTTTGTTTGGGCTCGATAGTAATTGTGGTTGCAATCAAGTTAATTGATTATGGTTGCAAAAAATTCATCCTTGCTTAGAGTGATAGTAATTGTGGTTGTAATCAATTCTATTGATTGTAGTTGCATAAAATTCCTCTTTGCTTAGAGTGATAGTAGTTATGGTTATAATCAAATCTCTTCTTGAATGGGGTCGAGATGATTATTGTTGATACCAATTCCTTCATATTTGGGGTTGATATGATTGTTCATGCAATTGTTGAACTTGGTAGATATGACCCATGTGCTTAAGAGTAAAATTTATGCTTTTGTGATTCATTGTCTCTTGTGAACAAATCTACTTGGTGATAATATGTGGAGCATATGTTAAAGGAGAGCTTTAGTTTATTCAATTATGCTTTCTATACGATTTGTTTGCTTAATATCCCGTTCTTTATCTCTTGTGCCCTTTGACTATTTCTTGACAAAAAAGGGGAGAAATTGTATATCTCACCTTGTTTAATATGGAGGAATCCATGTTTGACAAAGGGGAGATTTCTATACCTCACCTTGTGTGGAGAAATGTTCCATTTGTGTGAGTTTTGTACCTCTTTGTGCTTTATTTGAGACTTTGTCTTAAGATGGAGAATTCTCGTCTTAAGGGGAAGAAAAGAATTCTTGCCTTATTGTGTTAAGGATCTAAAGGAAAGTTTTTATGTGATAACATTCATTCACTTGAGATAATGCATTTTTTTTTGTACTATATAAGGGAAGTCTTGTTATTTGTTTTTTGTGATAATATCTCACCATTCTTCTTTGGAAGTAGATATCTTGTTGGTTTGCTTCTTTTCTCATAGGTACTTTGAAGTTCAAAGAAAGGATTCTTGAAGACTCAAGAAGACTTGAAGATTTTTTAGTCTAGGGATCTCTTTGTAATGTTAGGATGAGAAAATGCTATCAACATTGAGTTTATTGGAGTGAACAATGTATAGTGAGGATGAGGTTTTTCCATGGAATAGAAAAAGGGGGAGATTGTTAGATCCTTGAATTGTATTGGCTTGATTCCATTGCAAAACACTCTTTATTTGTAATGGTTAGTTGCTTAGGTGATTCTTGATGAAAAGAAGCTTCAAAGGAGAAAAGCAACTTCTCATACAAATATCGTCTTCAAGAGGAAAATCGCATACTTGGATGATAAGGTATCAAGATTCTTCTTCCTCTTGCAAGGCATAAAGTGCACACACACACAATTCATACATGTGTGTCCTTGCATCATAGTTCAAACATTGGGCATAACACATTCACACACATTTAAGTATGCACATGCATTTATCTCAATGTTGACAAACTTGTAGAATTGCATGTTTTATCACTATCGCTTGGATATGGCATGCTTGTATGATATTGTTCTTATTTGTTTTTGTTTCTTGTATTTTGGACTTGAATATGATCTCATATGACTCTTATTGAGTCCCGGTCATTTCGGTTACTCATTCATTAGGTTTCAAGTCCAAACAACGTAGCTACACTACTTTGCATTCTCATTCGTTGGGTTGTCTTTGTTGTCGTTTTCCAAGATGAATTCTCAACCTTTTGTTAAAGTTTTATAGTTATCATTGTGCATGAGGGAGTCATTATTCGTAATCTAAAGATGGATTAGAAATTAGAGTTTGGAGGCCCGGATACGGCCGAAGAACGTGAGTAGAGTGTGAGAGGAACAAGCAAGGCCAACGACCAAGCTTGGAGGCCACGTGTGGCACACGGCTAGAGACCTCCTCTGCCCATGTGTGCCACACATGCCCCACACGTGGATGGTGACATGGCTGCAGCTGGTTGGTCCATTTTTCCCTCTCTTGAATTCTTTTAAATGCTCTCCATTCCCTCCCATTTATTCCAAAGAAGAAAACTTGAATTTCATAGAGCTGAAATTTTCTCTCCAACTTTCCCAATTACAAAACACCATAACTTTCTCATTCAGACTCTGAATTGAGTGATTCAAGTTGTAGAATCTTCATATTCAAGTGTCCTACCTTCCCTAAAAAGGTTTGAAGTTGTTTGATCACGTTTTGAGGTGTTCTTAACTAAAAACCTAAATTGTACGGAATTCTTAGGTATTGAACTAAACTTTATGATTTCATCTTTTTTTTGATCTTCAATTACCTCGGGTTTTCTTCTTCTATATGTATGTGTATGTATGATGAATGCTATTTGAAAAGGTAGCTTCGTAATCGAAGCTAATCTAGTCTAATTAGAGACAAGTGTGAACTAGTTTTCTATTATTCTAGTTTTTCACATGATTGAGAGTTGTATTGTGCTTAACTTGATATCTGGGGTTATTTGTGCCTTGATTGATTCATTTTATGATTAATAACCTTAGCATGTTCTTGAATCCTTTAATTGAACATATTTAGGATTAGCACATTTGATTTTGCGTTTAGAGCTTTCTAGGATTTAATTGATCATTTAATTATATCCTTGTTCTAAATACTTGCTAGAATATTCGTTGATCATATCTTGTGATTCTAGCCTTTTTGTTGTTTGTATTCTAAAGTCTTGAATATATGTTTAATGAACATGCTTAGTTTTCAAGTTTTAGTAACATGAATAGAATCTAGGTTTTGGCATGTTTTATGTGTTTTGCATGCTCTAGATTTTTGTTCATGTTAAAGGTCTAGACAACCTTGTTTTGTGTACTTTGTTGCCTATGTCTAGATCTTCATGGAGTGTACCTTATCCATACATTTCATATTCTTATGCATCATTTTGTATGGTGTCATGTTTTGGATCATAAACTACAAAAATATACATTGTGTGCTCATTGATTATTTCTAGTTTCCATAGGATGTATTGATCATACATTCTATGTTGCATGTGTTTGCATCATTTGCATCACTTAGATCATTTGCCTTGCAAAATGTGGAAGTCTCATCTTGGAGTGAGTGAAGCTTCAATTTGAGCAAGAAGACTTGGCTAGGAATGTGTTTCGGATAGCCAAACAAAAGTCTTAGCAAGGAGTTTGGTACTCTGGATAGTTAAGCTAGTGAAGCTTGACTAGGATCTTTGTGATCTAGATTGCTAAGCCAGGAAATCTTCTTAGAGGCTTGATAGCCTTGGATAGGAAGTTGCTTCCTAGAGGTGTAGGACACACCTTGGATAGGGAGTAGGCTAAGTGGTTCACTAGCACGAGGGTAGATTAGAAGATGATAACTTAAGGTGGATATCATTGTATTGATAGCCTTTAGCGTGTAAGTCCTTTTCATATTGTTAACCACCAAAATGGGCGGAGGACTAAAGAAGAATTTTCCACCTCGACGTGAGGAAGACATGGGAATCTAGACACCTTTTGGCTACCCCAAAAAAGGAGGGATCCTGATTGATCCGAGTACATACCCTCTCCAGCGGGATCCTACCCAGCCATTCACCATTTTCTCATGGACCCCATAGTATCCCGATTCCCAAGCATTCCCCTGAGCCAGGCTATTCGCAAATCCCTCTAGTGGGGTCCAACCCAGCCACTCTCTGGCCTCTTATGGACCTCGCATCACCCCGACACGGAGTTCTAGTAAGCATCCCAATGTTGTACCATTAAGATATCCCTCTACTTCATCAGCAAGATACCCTGCTACTGACTCGCTTGGTATCTCGATCCTCAAGTAGCAGCAGGGTACTTTGTGGCTCACACCTTTTGGTATAATCAGCCCACCAAGCAAGAAAATACCGAATAGTAAGACTCTCATGACAGGATTAAAGCTCCATAAAAACCTATTGAAACGCCACCGTTCAGTCAAAACAGAAGAGGTGTACTACTTCCTACTTCCCACTAACTGAGAGTTTTATTTTAAACAAGTCAACTCTATTAGAATCCTTCTAGGAAGGAAATATTTGCTTTCGAGATTGATTCCTCCTAGGAAGGAAAGACAGGATCCTGCATGCAAAAGCTCCAAGCTTATCTCCTAAAAGGAAGAAGGTCCTGTAATTGCCAAACCCTAAAACGAAAATATAAGAATGCATGGCAAGTAACGAGACCTATATAAACAACAAGTTATACGCCATAAAGGAGATCCGAAAAGGAGGAACTAAAACCCTACGTTGAATTCTACTTATCGACTCGTACGAGTACACCACCACCATCTCCATTACTCACTAAATCTCCATACTTTACTATTAATCCTGAAAAACACAATTCACGTACTTGTAATGCAAAATGATGATCAATAAAGAGTCTATTTTGTTTATTTATTTATGATCCAGATCGAACGTGTATTACTGAGGACACCGTCGGTATCGAACTACGTGATACCCCTCCGACCAGGATCTTCCTTGATCTTAGTCCCCTTAAAGTCATTATTTGGAATTTCACCCCAGTGACGATTTACCGATAACACTTTTGGCACCGTCTGTGGGAAGTTACATCCCAACCAACACCAAGACAGCCTGGTTCTATCCATAGATATTCATAATGAGACTCCGATCCTCCTAGGGTCATCCTGATCCATCAGGACCCCAGTCCCTCACTTCCACTGAAAGAGCTCAGAGGCGGGGTAAAGGTGCCAAGAATGAGAATCCACCACCAGTGCCTCCACCAGCTGCAGGCCCTTTGCTTTAGGACCTCGCCAGGTAGGAAGTCAATCGAGATGTCCTAGAATAGCATGTTGCAGCATATGTAGAAGCTATCTGGCTCCGGATGATAGCCCAGGGAATCCCTTTTGAAACAGCCGGGATCCCAGTAGACATTGGCCCAAGTGCCTGGGTACCAGTGTTTGACCGGCTGGGTCCACCTTTCCCAGTCCGACAAGCGGATCTCAGACCCAGACTAGTGAAGTTTGGGATTGAAATTCCCCCTAGGAGGGCCCAATCTCCACCAAAACCAAGGGCAAAGGAGAAGGATTTACATGCTGATTCATAAGGAAACGCCAGATCCCGAAAGAGCTCTAAAGAAAGACATCAGAGAGCAAAGCGAAAGGAGGTGGTCATTGATTCAGAAACTTCGGATGAAGAGGGTTCAATAGCCCGATCTGGAACCAAGAAATCCCAGCTTCTAGAGGATCAGATGACCAAGATGGCCAAGGAGTTGGAGGAATTGAAGAAGGGAAAGCACCAAGGAATCTGGAAAAACCCTTTGGGAGAGATGAATGCACCTTTTTCCAATAGAGTTAGGGAAGCGGAGTTACCTCCCAAATTCAGGATGCCCTCTGAGAAGTATTCCAGGACAGAAGACCCCGTTAACCACCTGGAAAGCTTTGTCCACTAGATAGAGGTCCATAGCGCGACCTGGCTAGCCATGTGCAGGATGTTTCCCTCGACCTTGACCGACTGCGCCAAGACATGGTTCAGAAAGTTACCACCAGGTAGTGTTGATTTATTTTCTAAGCTTACTACAACTTTCTGTGCACAGTTTCAGGGGATCAAGCCTCGTCCCAAAGACCCTATCTTGCTGCAGTACATGGTTCAAGAGCGGGGTGAAACTCTAAGATCTTATGTGGAGTGAAACAAATTAAGGTGTGTATAATATTAATCTAGAGGGGGGGTGAATAGATTTTATCTGATTTTACCCAATTTTCGTTAATAGGCAAGATTAAGAAAATACCCCTAACTTGTCAATACAAAATAGAAAGTGTAATATGGTGCGGAATATTAAATGACACTTGATATTTACGTGGAAACCCTCACGGGAAAAACCACGGGCTATTATGTGAGCCACACTTGAACCTTGAATCCACTAAATGCGATAAAGATTACAACCTAATCCTGGAAGTAATCACACACCTACCTAATTCTGGTATGAGTGAACCTAGTTCAATTGCTTGTGATTTACGCAACCTAATCCCGGAAGTTACACAAGTCTTACAATCTCAAAGAAGAGATAACAAGCCTATGTGAATATATGAATACTTAAAATGCAATAAGAGCAAGGCAACCCTATATGCTTATCTAGGATGATGATATATCAATGAAATCAATCCTAGATATCAAAAGCTAAATGACATATCATAAAGCTTAGCTGTTCAAGAATAAACAAACCCTAGATAGCTATCATAATACAACACTCAATCATATTCATCACAAACAATCTCTAACTTGTATTTAGCATATGAACATAAAACATACAAGTAAGTAAAGAGATTTCTTGATAAGAAAGAAACTAAAATTAGATGAAGTTAGTCAAAATCTTACCAAACAAGTTGTGATGATTCAAAGCTATGCAGGAATGATCCTAGATGAACTTGATGAATCAAATGAAAAGCTTTGAGTGTATAAAGGTGAGTTCTTGATGATTTTTCTCTCAAGTGTTTCTCTTTTTGCTTTAGGGTTCTAAGGAGTCAAAGAACTAACTCAGAGAAAAGAGAAAGCATGATATTTTGCCCCTGAAAACGCACGATCGGCGGTTTCATTCGGCGGCCAGGCCACCGATCATGACCGCAGAATTCGTCCCGAGAGAACTGGGGAAAAAACGGCGGTTTCATTTGACGGTTTCGAAACCGCCGATCTAACCGCATAATCAGACCAGAGACCTCTGGTCCAAAACGGCAGTTTTATTCGGCAGCCAGGGCCGCCGATTAAACTGTCGAATCACCAAAAGTGGTGAATCCAAGGAGAAAGCCAAGGCAATCACCAATAGCGGTCTTCGCTCAAAACCAAGCACACTTATGTGCAAGCGCAGACGTTTTTGACATCTACGGAAAACGAATTACAAGACACAAACACACAATAAGAAACAATACAAAAAAATGCATGTGTGAAAGTGACATGTGAAGAGAATGCACACATATTAAAATATGCAAAGTGAGTGTGTGCTACTAAATCTCTTCAATGAAAAATTAAGCACAAGAGATATACCTTTAGCGTGCTTGTCACCTTGAGGTCTTGAGGGCAATAAGCTAGATCCTTAAACACCTAAAACTACCCTTACAAGGCAAACCCCAACATGTGGTTTGTCTACGAAATAAGCCAATCAATATGAGAATCCTTACAATCTCCCCCTTTGGCTATTTCATGACAAAACCACCTTTCACATTGATCCTCACAACAAAATATAAACTACGGGATATCAAAGATAATCTACATTACAAAGAGATAGAAAAAAAATAAACATCTTCAAGCCTTCAATCTATTGTAGACTTATCAACCCTTCAAAAAAAAATTACACTTTCCAAAGCAAGTGTATGTGAGATGATCAAGTGAAAATAACCAAGCATTTGCATTTAAGTAATTTAAGCCCAATGCAATGTATGAAAATGCAATGCTCCCCCTCAAAGGGTTACTCCCCCTCAAACCATAAACTCCCCAATATGCACATTTGCTACAACAAATAGCAACTCCCCTTACCACATCTTACTCCCCCTTTTTGTCATGATTTCAATTTTAATAGCAACTATATCCAACTTTATAAGTGAAACATGGTATGAGTGACTTTGCACCTTATTTGATTTTTCCTAGTATGAAACTCGTATGATAGTAGCCATGTTCAACAAATAAAGAAAGAGAGACATTTGGATTAAAACATCCTTTGAATGGATACATGATCCTTTATCATTTTTAGTCTCACTAGATTTTTCACACATTGTTTTGCATTTAAGAACATGCAATCATCAATTCATGCCTTTTCAATTTAGCATGTCATTTGAATTTCATGCTTTTCATATGTCATTAGCATGTCAATTAAGAATCATCATGTCATCGAAAAACTATAGGTCATTCAAATCATACTTCCTATGTAAATTTCCTAGTCCAAAAATGCATGTTTGAACATAAATATGACATGGATTGAAAACAAAGCAAGGTTCACACTTATTGAGATAAAAGCATATATACATATGTCCAACCAAGCTTACTTCAAGCAATTAAAAGAGAAGCACAAGATCTTTCAAATATTTTGCATGCATCAAGTATACAAAAAGCTCTCTTTGCTTGAGTTCCCCTTATGGGGTCAATCACAAAAAACTCATCACTCCACAAGACATATCCCAATAGATCTACTAAGAGTTTTAAATCGAGTAGCATCTAGAGGTTTTGTAAACAAGTCCGCTAGTTGATCATTTGTACCTAATGCTCAAGTACAATGCATTTATTTTCAACTAATTCTCTAATGAAATGATGACGGATGTCAATATGCTTAGTTCTAGAGTGTTGAACCGGATTCTTGGAAATATTAATAGCACTCATGTTATCACAAAAGAGAGTGAGTGTACCTTGGTTGAATCCGTAGTTTACTAGCATTTGCTTCATCCATAGGAGTTGTGTGCATCCACTCCCCGCGGCTATGTATTCGGCCTCCGCCATGGACAAGGAAATTGAGTTTTCTCTTGCAAAACCAAGAAACAAGATTGTTTCCAAGGAAAAAGCAACCGCCCGATGTGCTTTTCCTATCATCACAATTTCCCGCCCAATCCGCATCACTAAAGGCTACAAGACTAGCATTAGTGTCAAACGAGTACCAAATCTCATAGTTAGAAGTCCCATTCACATATCGAATGATTCTCTTGACGGAAGAGAGATGGGACTCCTTGGGATCGGATTGGTACCTAGCACACACACCCACACTAAAGGATATATTGGGCCTACTTGCGTTCAAATAAAGCAAGCTTCCTATCATGCCCCTATATAGTGTTTGTTCCACACTTTTACCACTAGCATCCTTGCTAAGTTTCAAAGTGGTACTCATGGGTGTATCACAATGTTTGGCTTTTTCAAGACCAAACTTCTTCACAAGATTTTTGGCATATTTGGCTTGGGATATAAAAATCCCATCATTTAATTGCCTAATTTGCAAACCTAGGAAGTAACTAAGCTCACCAACAAGACTTATCTCAAATTCATGAGACATAACATCAACAAATTGTTGAACCTTGGTGTTGTTGGTGGAACCAAACACTATATCATCAACACATATTTGAGCTATAAAAAGCTCATCATTGTCTCTCTTGATGAATAGTGTCTTGTCAACACTACCTCTTGTGTAGTCATTGTTGACACGGAATTGAGTGAGGCGCTCATACCAAGCCCTCGGTACTTGTTTCAACCCATAAAGAGCCTTCTTGAGGCGATAGACATGGTTGGGGTAGTGTGCATCCACAAACCCCTTGGGTTGCTCAACAAACACTTCCTCTTGCAAGAAGCCATTGAGGAAGGCATTCTTTACATTCATTTGGTGCAATTTGAACTTATGCACACAAGAGATGGACAAGAGAAGCCTAATGGACTCCAAGCGGGCAACGGGAGCAAAAGTCTCCTCAAAGTCGATACCCTCAATTTAAGAGTACCCTTGTGCAACAAGACTTGCCTTGTTACACACTATGTTGCCATCCTCATCGGATTTGTTCCTATATATCCATTTTGTGCCTATAACATTAATGGTCTTATGCCTAGGAACTAGAGTCCAAACCTCATTCCTTTCGAATTGGTTTAGCTCTTCTTGCATGGCAAGAACCCAAAATTCATCATTTAAAGCTTCATCAATCTTTTTGGGTTCTATTTGAGAGGTGTAGCAAGTGAAGCTAATAAGATTAGCTATTTGCCTTCTAGTCCTAACACCCTCATTCATATCTCCAATAACATCATCTTTGTTATGGAGTCTTCTAACCCATGGAGCGGGTTCATTAGAGTCCAAGTTAGGAACTCTATCAATAGGTTGTGTGTCATTATCAACAACATTGGATGTCCCCACATTAGGAGTCACATCAAACTTCTCCAAAGGAGAATCATCACTAAAAATAACCTCCTCCTCATGATTACTAGACTTGAGCCTTTCATCATCAAATACAACATTAGATGATTCCATAACACTTAGAATTTTCTTATTGAAAACTCTATAGGCTCTACTATTTAAGGCATAGCCAATAAAGATACCCTCATCACTCTTGGCATCAAATTTGCCAAGTTGATCTTGGTCATTTAAAATGTAGCATTTGCTTCCAAATGTGTGGAAGTAGCTAACATTTGGCCTTTTACCTTTCCATAACTCATAGGAGGTATTCCTAGTACCGGACCTTAGGAAACTCTATTTCCTGTATAGCAAGCCGTGTTGACGGCTTCGGCCATAGATTCCTAGGCATATTGTTGCTAAGCAACATCACACAGGCCATCTCTTGAAGGACCCTATTTTTCCTCTCAACAACTCCATTTTGTTGAGGTGTCCTAGGAGCCGAAAACTCATGGGAGATACCTATACTATCACAATAGGTTTCAAATGAAGCATTCTCAAATTCCCTCCCATGATCACTTCTAATCCGTTTTATGCTTTTAATGTTAGAATTCATTTCATTTTGAAGTTTAGTACAAAGCATTTTAAACTTATCAAAAGTTTCAGATTTTTCTCTAAGAAAATATGTCCATGTGAATCTAGAGAAATCATCTACACAAACAAAAATGTATCTCTTTCCACCCAAGCTCTCAATTTGCATAGGACCTATAAGATCCATATGGAGAAGCTCTAAGGGCTCCTTGGTGGAGAGATACTTGCCCTTTTTGTGCATGCTTTTAGTTTATTTTCCTTGTTGACAAGGTCCACAAACACCATTGGCTTTCTTCCCAAGCTTAGGGAGGCCACGCACACATTCAAACTTTCTAAGAGTCCGTAGATCCCGAAAGTTCATGTGGCCAAGTCTTTCTTGCCACAACTCAATTTGCTCATCCTTGGATACAATGTTTGAGACTATTCTAGCTTCAAGACAATATCAATTGTCGCTAGATCTCATTCCTTTTAACAAGGTTTGTCCATCGGGCTTTAGGATAGAGCAATTATCTTTGCTAAACAAGATGGAATATCCTTCATCACTTAGATGAGAAATGCTAATCAAATTGGCTTTCAAGCCATCAACAAGTAAAGCATTTGATAAGGAGGGTAATCCGAGAACGGAAATGGTTCCTTTCCCTATGACTCTCTTTTTGGATCCATCACCAAAGGTGACACATCCTCCTTCCTCCATAACAAGAGTCTCGAAGAAACTCTTGTTTCCTGTCATGTGCCTAGAGCACCCACTATCAAGGTACCAAAGATTAGAAGAATTTGCCTTTAAGGCAATTTGTGTAACATGGCAAATATTTTCATTCTTTCTAACCCACTTAAGAACAACATTTTCTTTCTTAATGGTCTTTGGTAAATGGGCTCTAGTAATCCTAGGATCATGCAAATTAATATTATTATTCCTAGGAAAATGCATCTTGGCTCTATTCTTTCTCTTTTCAATCATGCTTCGAGTTCTACACATTTTTATATATCGAAAACAATTTGGTCGAATGTGACCATTAAAACCACAAAAATGACAAATTGGAATGAAATGAGAAATCATATCATTGCCTTGTGCATTCATGGGAGCCTTCCCTTGTCTTTGTGGTTGAGTGGGTTCAATCCATCTCCTTTGTTGAACCGGTCTATCTTGCTTCCAATGTTGGACTTGCATGATTGCCTTCTTCCCTTTTTGAGCCAAATGATGAGGAATGTTGGCTTGAGGTTGCCTTCTTGACACCACCTTCACTTGTGCAATTTTAGAGCATTGTCCTAGATCTATCTTCTTCCTAGGAGTGTGCATCGGTGAAGCTTCTATGTTGCCCAAGCCCTTAACAAACATGGTCTTCTTAGAGGAGGAGGTCTCTTGATTATCTTCAAACCCAAGACCTCTCTTGTCACATGGACTCTTTCCAACACCAAGCATGTGGTCTAACTTTTTGGTGCTAGAGTCCATCCTAATAAGTGACTTCTTAGCTTCATCAAGCTCCCTCTTCAAACCTTCTTCATTCCTCCTAGATAAAGCTAACTCCTCTCTTAGCTTATCTTCTCTCTTCTTAATTCTTTCCACTTATTCACTTAAGTGGTCATTGTGAGATGAAAGCTCAAGATTTTCTTCTCTCAACATCTTGATATTCTTAGTGGTTTTCATCTCTAAGCCTCTAAACTCCTTAAGATATTCAACTAACACCTCTTTCTCCACATATCCATTTGTGGAGTTAGAATCGGAGTCATCTTCACTAGAGTCACTTTCCCTTTGACTCTCTTCCTCTTTTTCACTACCACTTTTGCTCTTGTGAAAGGAAGCAAAAGCTAGGAAGTTAGCCATGATGTCTTCATCATCCGAAGACTCATCTTCTTCATTGGAGTCATCACTACTTCCACTCCAAGTGGCGGCCATCACTTTTCCCTTCTTCTTTTCCTTGTAATTTGCACAACCGGGAGCAAAGTGACTAATCCTGCCACACTCAAAGCAACGGACCCCTTTCCTTTCGGTCTTCTCTTACCTTGGTTCAAACTTCTTGAAGGGACCCTTCTTCTTCAAGTCTTGGCCTCTCATACCAAATCCTCTCTTCCCAAACTTCATAACCTTATTGAATCTTTTCACAAATAAGGCCATGTCTTCATCCGAGTCATTCTTCACCTCCTTTTCATCCTTAGATGCTTTTAAAGCAATTCCCTTTTGCTTTTTAGGAGGAGTAGAGTTAGGAGCCTTCCTAGACTCGTAGGCAAGAAGTCTTCCAATGACCTCGCTCGGCTTCATATCCTTATAACCACTATTTTCTTCTAAATCCGTCACCTTAGACTCAAATCTATCGGGGAGAGATCTCATAATCTTCTGTTTGATTCTCCTATCCGAATAGGGATCGCCAAGTTGATGACTTTGATTCACAATGTCCATCAACTTAACTTGGAAGTCATTGAAGTGCTCATGCTCTTCCATCCTAATGGTCTCAAAACTAGTTTGGAGGACTTGTAGTTTTGAATCCTTGACCACTTCGGTTCCTTCATGAGCCGTCTCTAGGATTTCCCATGCCTCTTTGGCAATCCTAGTAATTTGAACCAACTTGTATTGGTTCTCATCCATGGCACATAGGATGGCATGCATTGCCTTCCTATTCCACTTTGAAGTCTCAAACTCTCCATTAGTCCATTGTGCCTTAGGCTTGAGAACTTCTTCTCCACCACCCGTGGGAGTCATCATAGGAGGAGCGTATCCGTCTTCAACCGCCATCCATGCCCTATCATGGATTTGGCATAAGTACGCCTCCATCTTCCCCTTCCATGAGGAGTAGTTATCGCCAGTGAGCAGTGGAGGATGCGTGCTAGAAGCACCTTCGTTGTTGCCACCATTTACATTCATTTTCTATATGAATGAAATGAGATGAATGCAAAATGTATGAATGAAACAAAGATCACACAAATGCAAAACACACCAATATGAGCAAGGATCTGTTAGGATTATGCTCAATAGCAAGAGTGTAATAGTGTAATTAACAATCTTATTCATATTAATAAAGTGATTTCTGGTTTAAACAAATCTTATAGCATTTATAGTTTAATAATTGTTAAAGTAAATAATCATAAGGTCTAAAGACTATGAGAAAAGAAGAATTGTTCGTACATCTGGATATGTATGTGGTAGACACAATTCTTTAGTTAGTCTTGAATATGGTTCACAACTTAAGTTAAAGGTTGGGCACCTTTATCTTGTTAAAGTTGTAGACTTCTTTTGCTAGCATTTGAGTGGGATCAAATGAGATATGATGAGTCTAAAATCATCGGAGTGTCTTCGAGCAAAAGAGTCTAGTGCACTGGGTGCATTGAACAGGATCACAATGAAATACTTTATCTATAACCGTCAGTAGATAAAAGTAATTTCATTATCAGGACAATCGGAGAGTCTATCTTAATCCTGAGATAAATGATGGACTTATGGTTGCAGGTGATATCATTTGAGCTATCAATGAGTACGATTATATCGCATAGTCTATCCTCGATAGTTTGGTGATATTCATTTGTTAATCGATAAAGGACTTCATTTATAGATATGGACATCGTAGCTCTATTTATTAAATGAGAGTATAATATCATCATATGGATGTTTTGAGGTAATTGGATATTAAATCTCAACGTTGAGTTTTCGATAGTGTCTATTGAAAACATGGCTTCTGGACAAGTCAAAATATCCAAGTTCAAAACGTGGTCATATGAGTAAATATGGTAACTTGGAGAGTTATAGGCGGTCTATGAACTCTTGGCGATTACTGATATTATTCACGAGGATACACTATCTCCAATATGATTGTCTAGGGTATGAATGAGGAAACATCTTTCTTTTCTGTCTTTATTTAAGAGTTCAATTTTAGCTCTTTAGTGGAATGAGCTAAAATTAATGGATCGGACCTAAGTGAATCATTTGTTGATTGTGATTAGGTTATGTCTATTGGAGCTTAAATTTAGATAGCCCGCCAAGATCCCCAATCCACACGGACTTGCATGGATCACTTGATATATTCTACCGGACCAATTTAGGGTCCATCTAGAATTGCATTTAATATATTAAGAATATAATTTGCACATTATTTATGTAATGGGCTGCTAAATTATATTTATATATTAATGGATGACATGTGGGCTTGTTTCTTTTAGTAAGAATGGGTCTAGTTCACATGTGGGCTTTTTATTTAAAGTCCTATGGATTTAATGAAATAAGAAAAATAATATTTGGCCCAATATATACATGTGGGGCGGCAAGGTGATTTAAAAGCCTTAAATATTATTTTGTTTTCATTGTTTAATTAAATAAGAATTAATTAATTTATTAATTAATTGTTTAATTAAGAAACAAATCTTTTCTGAATAGGAAATATGATTCGTATTGGTATACTATTGGTAGTAGTATACTTAAATTAAAAGACTTGTTTGACAAGGAAATAAATAATTAATTTTATTTATTAAATCAAATAAGAAGTCTTTTATTTTAGTCAAATAAGGAATAAAAGATTTATGAGTTTGATTAGGGTTTGGAAATCTTAAACAAAATAGGAATTAGGGTGCAACTAAATCTCCAATATTTGAGGAGTAATAATTGCGGCAACCCTAATTGGTTTTGGTAAAAGAATTCGGCCACCCTAGTTAAGAAAGAGAAAAAGAAAATTTGCCACATATAAGGCTATTGATGATTTTCGGCCAGCCTAGGGTTTAGGTGCAGAAATTTTATTTCTTCTTCTTCTTCTTCTCAACTCATAGTTAGAGATCTATTATTCTACTAAAAACAAAAGGAACATAGATTATTCTTTGATGGTATATTGTTTGCTTGTTCATTAATAAGCTTGTATATACTATATCGATTAAGGTTCATGCGAGTTTCGATCATAAGATTGAGAACTCAAAAGTGACCGGAATAATCTTAGGTTCCTTTAGATTGTTTTTGGGACTAACGAATCAAGAAAAGTTTGTTTAATCCAATCACAGGTTTGCAATTCAAAGAAAGGGAGACCACGCTCCTAGGTGATCCACGTTCGTGCTAGGATTGAAGATCTTGCGGATTACCATCGACGCAAGTCAATCGGATCACGCGACAAGAGGTATTAATCTTTTGTTTATTTTTATATCTTTAATTAATCAAAAGGGTTTAAGGTTCATAAAATTAGAAAAATTTTAAAAGCTACTCAAACTATTTTTTTAGTCTCGCTTCCGCTGCGGGTACAATTTTTCCCTACATACTATTGGTAGTAGTATACTTAAATTAAAAGACTTGTTTGACAAGAAAATAAATAATTAATTTTATTTATTTAATCAAATAAGAAGTCTTTTTAATTTAGTCAAAATAAGAGAATAAAAATATCTATGAGTTGGATTAGGGTTTGAACTCTTAAAACTAGAAGGGAATTAGGGTGCAACTAAAACTCCTATATTTTAGGAGTGAAAATTGCGGCAACCCTAGTGTTTTTAGAGAAGAGAATTCGGCCACCCTAAATAGAAAAGAGAAGAGATTTTTAGCCACCTTGTTATTTTGGGTGTTGTTGTGCTTGAAACAATCATTCTTCTTCTTCTTGTTCTCATCTCATAGAAAGGAATATTTATTCTACTAAAAACAAAAAAAGAGTGAATAGATTATTCTTTGATGGTACACTGATTGCTTGTTCATCAATAAGCTTGTGTGTACAACATCGATTGAGGTTCACGCGAGTTTCGATCATTAGATTGAGAACTCAAAAGTGACCAGAATAATCTTAGTCTTCTTTTGATTGTTTTGTGACTAACAAAAGAAAAGAAAAGTTTGTTTGTCCATTCTCAGGTTTGCAATTCAAAGAAAAAGGGAGACCACGCTCCTAGGTGATTCACGTTCGTGCTAGGATTAAAGATCTTGCGGATTAACATCGACGTAAGTCAATCGGATCACTCGACAAAAGGTATTCTTCTTTTGTTGATTATATGTATGTTTAATTAATTAAAAGGGTTAAGGTTCATAAAAGGAAAAATTTTAAAAGCTACTAAATCAATATTTTTTTTTAGTCTCGCTTCCGCTACGTGTACTACGTTATTTTTCCATACATATTTATCTAATCAAATTAGGAAGTTTTTGATTAAGTCACAATTAAATTTATATTCAATATATTATTGGATAATACACTAAGGAGTTTAATTAAGGTTTGGATTCTAAAGTTGATAGGAGTTTTGGTGAAACACAAATCCTCTTGGTGGGAGGATTTCGGCCACAAGACACAAATACTCTTTGTGTGATGATTCAGCCACCACCATATACTCTATCAAGGGAATTCGGCCAACCTTAGTTGTTTTAGAGAGAGTTTTTCTTTTGTTTAAAAAAAAATAATCCAACTCTAAGCATATAGAGTGAAATTTGGCCAAGAGGAAATAGAAGGGAAAGAATGTTTTGTGTTTGAAAGTGCACTACTAGCTTTTATATCAAAAGGCTTTGTGCAAAACATCGAATCGGGTTCACACAAGTTTCGATCAAAAGATTGATAAGTCACAAGTGACCAAACGTTCTTCGTTTTCTCAAGGAGGGTTATTGTGACTAACAAAAGGGAAAAAGTTTTTGTTTTCCATCCTCAGGTACACAATTTAAAGAAAGGGAGCCCACACTCCTAGGTGATTCACATTCGTGATTGGATTGGAAGATCTTGTGGATTATTATCAATGCAACATCAATCATCACGTGGAAAAAGGTACGATATCTTTTATTATATGTTAATTAATCAAGGGTTAAGGTTTCTCTTTTAAAGGAAAATTTTTAAAATATATAAATCTATTTTTCGCTTCTGCCGCGTGTATTTTCCTTACAATTGGTATCAGAGCCTTGGTTGTACCCTTGATTAATTGATGTATATATACGTGAATCTATTTCTTTTATTGTAAATATGCAGGTTTTAGAAAGAGATGACACTCTAGGTATTCTCATATATAATTACATTGGAATGTATGGATTTATATATGTTATTATAATATGATTTGTTGTTGCTCAATTTTGGTCCTATAATTTGAATGTATTTTTGTTTTGGAATTGTAACAAGAAGGGTGGTCTATTATTGTTGTAAGGTCTCATTTATTGATTGGCTTATTTCGTAGACAAACCACATTTTGAGGTTTTGATGTAAGGGTAGTTTAGGCTCTCAAGACCTCAAGAGAAGAAGCACTCCAAAGGTAAATTCTAAGTGTTTATTGACAAATGAAGAGATGTAGTTGCACACACACACAACTCATGCATATATGTATATCTTGTATGTTGTGTATGTTCAATAGGTGCATTAATATTCATTAATCTCTCTTCATACTTGCCCATATGATTGCATCTTGTGTTGTTGATTGTCATGTCACATTTAGTCATTTAGGATGCATCTTACTGGTGGGCTCTATTCAAAGCGCTGTACATAGCACTGTTCAAACAACGCCTAAATGAGACCTAGTGAGGCTTAGGATAGGCGATGTACAGACCTGATGAATTTAATTGTTTGCTGTTAGGTCGATGTACATAGCGCTGTACGTATAATGCTACGTATAGCATTACTCTGTTTCCCGAGAAGAACATAATTGTGGTGCTGTTGGGTTGCTGTTCAGAAGCGCCCTACGAACAACGCCAATGAAGATTGTTCTTCATTTTCCCAAGTAGGCATTGTGCAAGTTGCTCTACATACGATGCCCAAAGAAAAATTAGTACCACTTTTCAAAACGTTGTCACTTCATTTTGGCACCCTATATATATGCCTCTTTGCCTTTAGGTCAGTTTTTTAAGAGTTAAAAATCATATTTTTCCCTTAGAGAATATTTCTAGAGAAAAATTCACAAGAACTCACCTTTATACACTCAAAGTCATTCCTTCGTGCATCAAAGATCATCTTGCATCATCTATGACCATATAGGATGCATACATGCATGGTTTATCATCATCACATCTTGCTTGGTAAGATTGACACTAACTTCATCTAATTTTAGTGTCTTTTATATCAAGTCATCTATTTATTCACTTGTATGTTTTTAGATCATATGCTAGATACAAGTTAGAGATTATTTTTGATAAATTGATTGAGTATTGTATTGTGATAGCTATCTAGGTTTTCATAATCTATGTTTAAGCTAAGCTATTTGACATTTCATTTAGCTATTGATATCTAGGATTGCATTTATTGTCATCTAATCATCCTAGATAAGAATCTAAGGTTCTCTAGCTTTGTATGCTCTTTGAAAATTCACATAGGTCATTTATGTCTTCATTGAGAAGTAAGACTTGTGGCTAAGATTGCTTAGGCCATAAGCAAATTGGATTAGAGTCACTTTTAAAGGCCTGCGGGTAGAAGTGAGGGGTTATTGACCATAGTGTTTGACGAGGTCAACATAGGTTGTAAACTTCATTTCAGTTAGTGGTTTCGAGGTTCGAGTGTGGCGTACTAAACAGCCCATGGTTTTTCCCAGTGATTGGGTTTCCACGTATACATCAAGTGTTACTTAATTTCCGCACCATATTACACTTGTTGTATTTATATTGACTATTAGGGGTATTTTCACAATCTTGACTATACACGAAAATTGGGTAAAATTAGTTAATATCTATTCACCCCCCCTCTAGATTAATATTGAACACACCGTAATTAGTTTCGATTGGTATCAGAGTGGGTTCCTAGATATACTTAGGTAATCCTAGCTCATTTTTAGTTTGTTTTGCATTTGTGTGTTTTTTGTTAATTCATACATTTTGCATACATTTCATTTCATTCATTATACACAATGAGTGGAAACGGTGGCAACAATGAGGGTGCTTCAAGCACACGACCTCCTCTTCTCACCGGCATGAATTTTGCCTCATGGAAAGGTAAGATGGAAGCACACTTATGTCAAATCCATGATAGGGCATGGATGACAATTGAAGACGGGTATACTCCTCCTATGATGACTCCCACAGATGGAGGAGAAGAAGTACTCAAGCCTAAAACACAGTGGACTAATGGAGAGTTTGAGACTTCTAAGTGGAATAAGGAGGCATGGCATACCCTTTTATATGTAGTGGACAAAAATCAGCACAAACTGATTCAGAACACTAGGATAGCAAAAGAGGCATGGGATATCTTAGAGGTTGCACACGAAGGAACCGATGTCGTCAACGATTCCAAGCTACAAGTTCTTCAAACGCAGTTCGAGTTGCTTAAGATAGAGGAGGATGAGTGTTTCAATGACTTTGAAGTCAAGTTGATGGATATTGTCAATCAAAGCCATCAACTCAGTGACCATATATAGATAGGAGAGTTAAGCAAAAAAATCATGAGGTCACTCCCTGCTAGGTTTGAATCAAAAGTTACGGCTTTAGAAGAAAACTATGGATATAAGGACATGAAGTCGAGAGAGGTAATTTGAAGACTCCTCGCCTATGAGTCTAGGAAGGCTCCTAGTACTACTGCTTCTAAAAAGCAAAAAGGGATTGTTTTGAAAGCTTCCAAGGTTGAGAAGGAGGAAAAAGAGGACTTGGACGAAGATATGGCTTTGTTGCTAAGAAGATTCAAGAAATTTGTCAAGTTCGAGAAGAAAGGCTTTAGATCCAAAGGCCAAGACTTGAAGAAAAATGTTCCCTTCAAGAGGTTTGAGCCTAGGGAAGAGAAGAGTGAAAATAAAGGGATCCAATGTTACGAGTGTTGCAGCATTGGACACATCGCACTCGATTGTGGGAATTTGAAGACAAGAAGGGAAAAGTGATGGCCGCTACTTTGAGTGGAAGTGATGACTCCATTAAGGGAGATGAGTCTTCGGATGATGAAGACGAAGTTGCTAATTTCATAACCTTTGCCTCCTCCAACAAGAGCAAAGGATCTAGTGAAGAAGAGGAAAAAGTCAAAGGGAAAATGACTCAAGTGAAGATGACTCCTCTTCTAACTTTACAAAAGGAAATGTAGAGAAAATGGATGTTCATGACTATATAGTCAAGTGTGAAAGCTCAATAATGAAGAACAAAAGAAAACTAAGGATTTTAGAGGAAGAAAATCTAGAGCTTTCAACACATGTTAACCACTTAAGTGAACAAGTAGAAAGGTCTAAGAAAATTGAAGAAAAGCTAAGAGAGCAGTTAGCTTTATCTGTGAAGAATGAGGATGGTTTGATGAAATAGCTTGAAGGGGTTAAAGGGTCTATGGCAAGGATGACTTCTAGCACCGAAAAACTTGACCTTATGTTAAGTGTTAGAAAGAGTCCTTATGACAAGAGAGGTCTAGGCTTTGAAGATGGTAAGGAGACCTCCACTCCACACAAGACCATATTTGTCAAAAATTTGAACAAGAAAAAAGCGTCACCGGTGCAAACTCTTAGGAAGAAGATTGATCTAGGACAATGCTCACATAGTGCATAAGTGAAGGTGGCTCCAAGAAGACAACCTCAAGCTCAACCCATGAGAGCTCCTCAAGCCAACATTTTTCAACAAATGGCTCACAAAGGAAAGAGACCAATCATGCAAGCTCAATCTAGGAAGCAAGTTATACCGGTTCAACAATGAAGATGATTGAACCTACTCAACCACAAAGACATGGAAAGCTCCTATGTATGCACAAGGACATAGTATGATTTCTAACTTCATTCCTATATGTCATTTTTGTGGAATTATTGGTCATATTAGGCCAAAGTGCTTTCACTATATTAAAATGTGTAGAACTAGAAGCATGATTGATAAGAAAAAGAAAAGAGCCATGATGCATGTTCCTAGGAATGATAAGATTGATTTGCATGATCCTAGGACATCTAGAGCCCATGAACCAAAGACCACTAAGAAAAAAAATGTATTACTTAGGTGGATTAGGAAGAATGAAAATGTTTGCTATATTACACAAATTGCCTTAAAGACAAATTCTTCTAACTTTTGGTATCTAGATAGTGGGTGCTCTAGGCACATGATGGGAAACAAGAGTTTCTTCAAGACTCTTGCTATGGAGGAAGGAGGATGTGTCACCTTTGGTGATGGATCCAAAAAGAGAGTTGTAGGGAAAGGAACCATTTTCATTCCCGTATTACCCTCCTTGTCCAATGCTTTGTATGTTCATGGCTTAAAAGCCAATTTAATAAGCATCTCACATTTAAGTGATGAAGGACTCTCCGTCTTATTTAGTAAAAATGATTGCTCTATCCTATTGCCCAGTGGACAAACCTTGTTGAAAGGTATAAGATCTAGCGACAATTGCTATTGTCTTGAAGCTAGAATAGTCTCAAACAATGTGTCCATGGAAGAGCAAATTGAGTTGTGGCATGAAAGACTTGGCCACATGAACTTTTGGGATTTACGAATCCTAGATAAGTTCAATGTTGTGCGTGGCCTTCCCAAGCTTGAGAAGAAAGCTAATGGTGTTTGTTGACCTTGCCAACAAGGAAAACAAACCAAAAGCATGCACAAAAAGGGCAAGTATCTCTCCACCAAGAAGCCCCTAGAGCTTCTCCACATGGATCTCATGGGTCCTATGCAAATTGAGAGTCTAGGTAGAAAAAGATACATTTTTGTTTATGTAGATTATTTCTCTAGGTTTACATGGACATATTTTCTTAGAGAAAAATCTGAAACTTATGACAAGTTTAAAATGTTTTGTAATAAAATTCAAAATGAGATGAACTCAAACATTAAAAGCATTAAATGGATTAGAAGTGACCATGGGAGGGAATTTGAAAATGCTTCCTTTGAAACCTATTGTGATAGTGTTGGCATCTCCCATGAGTTTTTGGCTCCTAGGACACCTCAACAAAATGGAGTTGTTGAGAGGAAAAAATAGGGCCCTTCAAGAGATGGCTCATGTGATGTTGCTTAGCAAAAATGTCCCTAGGAACCTATAGGCTGAAGCTGTCAATAGGGCTTGCTATATAGAAAATAGAGTTTTCCTAAGGCCCGGAACTAGAAATACCTCCTATGAGCTATGAAAAGGTAGAAAGCCAAATGTTAGCTACTTCCACTCCTTTAGAAGCAAATGCTACATTTTAAATGACCGTGATCAGCTTGGAAAATTTGATGCTAAGAGTGATGAGGGTATCTTTATTGGTTATGCCATAGATTGTAGAGCCTATAGAGTTTTCAATTTGAAGACTCGAACCGTCATGTAATCATGCAGTGTTGTCGTTGATGATGAAAGGCTTAAGTCTAATAACCATGAGGAGGAGGTTACTAGTATAGATTACTCTTCCTTGGAGAAGGTTGTGGAGACTCCCAATGTCGGGATGTCTAACCTTAATGAGGAGGCCACTCAACCTCTAGATAGAGTTCCTCTCTTGGACTCTAATGAACCCGCTCCATGGGTTAGAAAGCTCCATGATAAAGATGACTTCATTGGAGATATGAATAAGGTGTGAGGACTAAGCGTCAATTAGCTAATCTCATTAGCTATACATGCTACACCTCTCAAATAGAACCCAAGAAGGTTGATGAAGCCTTAAATGATGAATTTTAGGTTCTTGCCATGCAAGAATAGCTAAACCAATTAGAAAGGAATGAGGTTTGGACTCTAGTTCCTAGGCCTAAGAGCACTAATGTGATAGGCACCAAGTGGATCTATAGGAACAAATCCGATGAGGATGGCAACATAGTGCGTGACAAGGCTAGACTTGTTACACAAGGGTACTCTCAAATTAAGGGTATCGACTTTGAGGAGACATTAGCTCCCATTGCCTATTTAGAGTCTACTAGGCTTCTCTTGTCCATCTCTTGTGTGCACAAGTTCAAATTACACCAAATGGACGTCAAGAGTGCCTTCCTCAATTGAGGGTATCGACTTTGAGGAGACATTTGCTCCCTTTGCCCATTTAGAGTCTACTAGGCTTCTCTTGTCCATATATTGTGTGCACAAGTTCAAATTGCACCAAATGGATGTCAAAAGTGCCTTTCTCAATAGCTTTTTGCAAGAGAAAGTGTTTGTTGAACAACCCTAGGGGTTTGTGGATGCACACCACCTCAACCATGTCTATCACCTCAAGAAGGCTCTTTATGGGTTGAAACAAGCACCGAGGGCTTGGTATAAGTGATGAGGTCGTTTGTGTACTCAACAAAATAGTAATATGGTTTTTGGTTGATTCTTGAAAACTCTTTTAAGCCACTTAATCCTTTTTAAAATGTGATTTAATAGCAAAATAATGAGCAAGTTCGTTCCACAAGGAATGGAGTGTTAATTAGATAAATTGACTAATCTTTGAACAATAAAATAAATCATAGTGTTGATAGATGTGTGGTTTCTAAAACCACCAATGCTAACTACTTAAAATGAAAATACACAAAAATGTTATGAAAAATAGAATACTCAATGTAGGGAAAAATAACGTAGTACACGCAGGCAGAAGCGAGACTATAAAGAGTTTTAGACTTAGTAGCTTTTAAAATTTTTCCTTTTATGAACCTTAACCCTTTTAATTAATTAAACATACATATAATCAACAAAAGAAGAATACCTTTTGTCGTGTGATCCGATTGACTTACGTCGATGGTAATCCATAAGATCTTCAATCCTAGCACGAACGTGAATCACCTAGGAGCGTGGTATCCCTTTTTCTTTGAATTGCAAACCTGAGAATGGACAAACAAACGTTTCTTTTCTTTTGTTAGTCACAAAACAATCAAAAGAAGACTAAGATTATTCCGGTCACTTTTGAGTTCTCAATCTAATGATCGAAACTCGCGTGAACCTCAATCGATGTTGTACACACAAGCTTATTGATGAACAAGCAATCAGTGTACCATCAAAGAATAATCTATTCACTCTTTTTTGTTTTTAGTAGAATTAAAATCCTTTCTATAAGTTGAGAAGAAGAAGAAGAAGAATAATTGTTTCAAGCACAACAACACACAAAAAACTTAGTGGCCGAAAATCTCTTCTCTTTTCTATTTAGGGTGGCCGAATTCTCTTCTCTAAGAACACTAGGATTGCCGCAATTTTCACTCCTAAAATATAGGAGTTTTAGTTGCACCCTAATTTCCTTCTAGTTTTAAGAGTTCAAACCCTAATCCAACTCATAGATATTTTTATTCTCTTATTTGACTAAATTAAAAAAAACTTCTTATTTGATTAAATAAATAAAATTAATTATTTATTTTCTTGTCAAACAAGTCTTTTAATTTAAGTATACTACTACCAATAGTATACCTTTAGGAATCATATTTCCTAATCAGAAAAGATTTGTTTCTTAATTAAACAATTAATTAATAAATTAATTAATTCTCATTTAATTAAAACAATGAAACAAAATAATATATTAGGTTTAATATACACCTAGCCGCCCCACTTATAAATATTGGGCCATTTATTATTTTCTTATTTCATTTAATCCATTGGACTTTAAATAAAAAGCCCACATGTGAACCAGACCCATTCTTACTAAAAGAAACAAGCCCACATGCCTTTCATTAATATATTAATATAATTGAGCAGCCCATTAAATAAATAATGTGCAAATTATATTCTTAATATATTAAATGCAATTCTAAATGGACCCATAAATTGGTCCGGTAGAATATATCAAGTGATCCATGCAAGTCCGTGTGGATTGGGGATCTTGGCGGGCTATCTAAATTTAAGCTTCAATAGACATAACCTAATCACAATCAACAAATGATTCACTTAGGTCCGATCCATTAATTTTAACTCATTCCACTAAAGAGCTAAAATTGAACTCTTAAATAAAGACAGAAAAGGAAGATGTTCCTCATTCATACCCTAGACAATCATGTTGGAGATAGTGTATCCTCGTGATTAATATTAGTAATCGCCAAGAGTTCATAGACTGCCTATAACTCTCCAAGTTACCATATTTACTCATATGACCACGTTTTGAACTTAAATATTTTGACTTGTCCAGAAGCCATGTTTTCAATAGACACTATCGAAAACTCAACGTTGAGATTTAATATCCAATTACCTCAAAACATCCATATGATGATATTATACTCTCATTTAATAAATGGAGCCACAATGTCCATATCTATAAATGAAGTCCTCTATCGATTAACAAATGAATATCACCAAACTATCGAGGATAGACTATGCGATATAATCGTACTCATTGATAACTCAAATGATATCACTTGCAACCATAAGTCCATCATTTATCTCAGGATTAAGATAGACTTTCCGATTGTCCTGATAATGAAAAGACTTTTATCTACTGACGGTTATATATAAAGTATTTCATTGTGATCCAGTTCAATCCACCTTGTGCACTAGATTCTTTTGCTCGAAGACACTCCGATGATTTTAGACTCATCATATCTCATTTGATCCCACTCAAATGCTAGCAAAAGAATTCTACAACTTTAACAAGAAAAAGGTGCCCAACCTTTAACTTAAGTTGTGAACAATATTCAAGACTAACTAAAGAATTGTGTCTACCACATACATATCCAGATGTACGAACAATTCTTCTTTTCTCATAGTCTGTAGACCTTATGATTATTTACTTTGACAATTATAATATTAAACTATAAATGCTATAAGTTTTGTTTAAACCAGAAATCACTTTATTAATATGAAAAAGATTGTTAATTACAATATTACACTCTTGCTATTGAGCATAATACTAACACTCAACACCTTGATAAGAATAGTGATAAAATCAATTAATGAGATAGCTAAGGAATATATCGATTAACAATTGAATGTGGGTAAGCTAACTAGCTACTTTAATGTGCCAATCTCATTATGTTAACCACTTAGAGGCTTAGATTAGTGGGGTTGATATACCCACCACTAATCTATCCTATCCAATGGGTTCTCAATCACACAAGGAGTGTCAATCTACATATGAATATATAACAAATTACTCCACTCAAGATTGCAATTAACAAGTGATATACAAGTCAATTATAATGAATGGAATCTAATTAATTTGAATGAATAGAACATATAAGAGATTCATTACAAGCTAAGTTAAACCCACAACCAATTGATCCTCAAATCTATCCCCTAGATTAGGGGTTTAGTTACACATATTTGCAATAAATGAAAAGAAGTAAATAGTAAGGAAATAACCCTTGGGTCACCTTCTTTAAGCTTGATCCTTCTTCTCCTCTAAGCTCATAGATGCAAGGAATGGAAGCAGAGGATATGTCTTGGAATGTGGGTGTTTTGGTGGAAAGTGACTAAGGATTTTGGTGGAGAAATGGTGGGATGAGGAATGATGTAGGGAAGGAATCAAGGCTTTGTGTTGAGGTTTGGATGGATTAGATGAGTTCAAGGAGAGAAATGGAGGATGATGAATGGTGTGCCATGGATGAAGAGCTAGATCTCAAGATGTATTCTCTGTGTTTTCTTTTTCTCAGATGGTCGGATCCTTTTGAAGATGGGAAGTCGTTCTATTTACACACACTCTTGGACATCTACTGGTAACTGCTTGATTCGCTGATGTGGCGCCAAGTTCGCTATTTGGTCGCTATGGCAACCCTGGTGCGTAAAACGGTTAGATGAGAAGGTCACCATGAAAATCATCTTTCTCGCCATCTAGCAAGTGGCGACCATGAGCAATTTGTGTAGAGGTCGCCACTTGCATCTCGAGGTCGCCATGGCGACTATAAGTGCCGACCCTGCAAAGTGTGAAGGGGTCGCCACTTGCAGCATTAAGGTCTCCATGGCGACCATAAGTGGCGACCTTGCCTTGTTTGAAAGAAGTCGCCACTTGTAAGGGTGGTCGCCATGGTGACCCCAAGTGGCGACCCACCTGATTCATTTGGAGTCCTTCTGTTGCCATGGCGACCAAGTGACGCCTAAATGACGATCTTCTGATGGCTTGGAGAATCCTATGTCGCCATGGCGCCCATGTAGCTACCTCTTCATGTCTAAGTGGCGAAAATGCCCTGTTTCTTCCCATTTGTGAGGCATTTTTCACACAAGTCCTCCACTTCATCTCAATTGCTCTCAAAACCTGATAAAACCTGAAACACTCATTTTAACAACATTAAACACAGGGAAATGCCCGAGAATCAAGCAAAAAGAATCGAAAATGAGGGCCAAAATCATACCAATTTTGGCTTGATCAATAAGCGCCTTACTCAATTCCTTGTCAACAATGACTACATAAGGGGTAGTGTCGACAAGACACTATTCATCAAGAAAGACAATAGTGAGCTTTTTGTAGCTCAAATATATGTTGATGATATAGTGTTTAGCTCTACCAACAACACCAAGGTCCAACAATTTGTTGATGTTATGTCTCATGAATTTGAGATGAGTCTTGTTGGTAAGCTTAGTTACTTCCTAGGTTTGCAAATTAGGCAATTAAATGATGGGATCTTTATAACCCAAGCCAAATATGCCAAAAACATAGTAAAGAAGTTCAGTCTAGAAAAAGCCAAACATTGTGATACACCCATGAGTACCACTTTTGAAGCTAAGCAAGGATGCTAGTGGTAAAAGTGTGGAACAAACGCTATATCGGGGCATGATTGGAAGCTTGCTATATTTGACCGCAAGTAGGCTCGATATATCTTTTAGTATGGGTGTGTGTGCTAGGTACCAATCGAATCCTAAGGAGTCCCATCTCTCTTCCATAAAGAGAATCATTCACTATGTGAATGGGACTTCCAACTATGGATTTTGATACTCGTTTGACACTAATGCTAGTCTTGTAGGCTTTAGTGATGCGGATTGGGTAGGAAATTACGATGATAGGAAAAACACATCAGGCGGTTGCTTCTTCCTTGGAAACAACCTTGTCCCTTGGTTTTTCTAGAAACAAAACTCAATTTCCTTGTCCACAGCCGAGGTCGAGTATATAGCTATGGGGAGTGGATGCACACAACTCCTCTGGATGAAGCAAATGTTAGTAGACTACGGATTCAACCAAGGTACACTCACTCTCTTATGTGATAACATAAGTGCTATTAATATTTCCAAGAATCCTATTCAACATTCTAGAACTAAGCATATTGACATCCGCCATCATTTCATAAGAGAACTAGTTGAGAACAAATGCATAGTACTCGAACATGTAGGTATTAATGATCAACTAGCGGACTGATATACTAAACCTTTAGATGCTACTAGATTTAAAACACTTAGTAGATCTATTAGGATTTGTCTCGTTGAGTGATGAGTTTTGGTGATTGACCCCATATGGGGAACTCAACCAAAAAGAGCTTTTGCATACTTGATGCATGCAAAATATTTGAAAGATCTTATGCTTCTTTATTAATTACTTAAAGTAAGCTTGGTTGCACATATGTATATATGCTTTTATTTCAGAAGTGTGAACCATGCTTTGTTTACAATCCATGTCATATTTATGTTCAAACATGCATTTTTGGACTAGGAGATTTACATTGGAATTATGATTTGAATGACCTATAGTTATCTCCATGACATGATTATTCTTATATAACATGCTAATGCCATATTGTAAGGTCTTATTTATTGATTGGCTTATTTCATGGACAAACCACATATTG
This sequence comes from Acer campestre, assembly GCA_954870605.1. Lineage (NCBI taxonomy): Eukaryota > Viridiplantae > Streptophyta > Magnoliopsida > Sapindales > Sapindaceae > Acer > Acer campestre. Next base: position 3,460,401 of record OX940805.1, read on the forward strand.
GGGTTTGAATTGTAAGGGTAGTTTAGGTAATTAAGAAGGCCCTTTTGAAGACCTCTAGGTGACAAGCACTTGATAACGTTAGAATTGCATATATTTTATACGCTTTCTTTCGTAGTTTCTTGCTCTGTTTTCAGTTAAACTTTTGTTTTTTATGTGTCTTTTGTTAGTTTTCAGTTAATCGAGTCTTAGGAGCTAAATGGAAGAAAATAGAAGATTTCCGATCAATCCTAAAAAGTCAATCTCTGCAGATGAGTTAAGTTCGAAGAATAAACTGTATCAACTCAGGAATAATTGGGTGTCGAGCCTTATATGGTTGTAAAGGCCCGGATGTTAGCTTTCCGGAGAATTTTATGGCTCACAATTTCAAGTTTTCTAGCGTGAGTTATGGCGATTTTACTTCCTAAAGGTCAGTCCAGAAATTCTACGCGCGAATTCGAGAAACCGTCTATTACGGGCTGCCACTCTTGGAGAGAAGGTCTTGGACGAATTCCTTGTGTTTTGACTGTTAATGAAGGCCTAAATTTGTATTTTAATTCAATTAAATAGCTGATCCTAATCACTCTAGGATTAGTTATAATTGGGTTAATATTCCTGAAACTAGTAGGATTGTATTTCCTATTCTAGATCGCTTTAACTTGGACTTATTGGAGGCGGATTAGGAGACCTTAAGGAGACCTAACTTACGCCTATTTAAGAGAGAAAACCCCTGCAGAAATTTATCATTGAATAGAGGGGCAAAGGATTGAAGAATTGAAGACTTTCTTGGGCAGCATTCTCGGGTTTTATCTTTCTTTTTCTTTTATGTTTTCTCATAGGATTGTAACCATGACTATGAGGAACTAACTTTCTTTGCTATGGCTATGATGTAGCCTAGCCATTGATGAGCCGTCGTGCACTCACAAAAATGATATAATTTTGTTTGATCTTTGAAAACCCTTTTAAGCCACTTAATCCTTTCAAATGTGATTTTATAGCAAATGATAAGCAAGTTCGTTCCACGGGGATATGGAGTGCTAATTAGATAGATTGACTAATCTTGAACAAGTAAAATAAATCATAATGTTTGATAGATGTGTGGTTTCAAAATCCACCAATGCTAACTACTAAATTGAAAATACACAAGTGTTATGAAAAATAGAAAACTCAACAACCTTGATAAGAATAGTGATGAAAACAATTAATAAGATAGCTAGGGAATAAATTGAATAGCACTTGAGTGTGGGTAATGCCATATAGCTACTTTAATGTACCAATGTCTTTATGTCAACCATTAAAGGCTTAGATTAGTGGGGTTGATATACCCACCACTAATCTATCCTATTCAATGGGTTCTTAATCACACAAGGAGTGTCAATCCAAATATGAATATATAACATATTACTCTACTCAAGATTGCAATTAACAAGTGATATACAAGTCAATTACATAATGAATAGAATCTAATAATTTGAACGAATAGAACACATAAGAGATTCATTACAAGCTAAAGCTAATACCCACAACCAAATGACCCTCAAATCTATCCCCTAGATTAGGGTACACATATTAGCAATAAATGAAAAGAAGTAAATAGTAAGGAAATCACCCTTGGGCCTTCTTCTTTAAGCTTGATCCTTCTTCTCCTTTATGCTCCTAAATGCAAGGAATGGAAGTAGAGGATCTGTCTTGAAGTGTGGATGTTTTGGTGGAAAGTGACAAAAGGAATTTGGGTGGAGAAATGGTAGGAGAGGAATGATTTAGGGAAGTAGTCAAGGTTTGGTGTTGAGGTTTGGATGAGGTTAGATGAGTACAAGTAGAGAAATGGAGGATGAGGAATGGTGTGCCATGGATGAGAAAGCTAGATCTCACTTTGATCAATTTCGTGCTCTCTAAGGTCTGGATCTCCTCTCTGAAGATGAAACTATTTTGTTGCTATGGCGACCCTAGTGCGCAAAACGGTTAGATGCAAAGGTCGCCATGAGCACCATCTTTTTCTCCATTTAGCAAGTGGCGACCATGAGCAAATTGTGAAGAGGTTGTCACTTGCACATGAAGGTCGCTATGGCGACCATATGTGGCGACCCTGCCTAAATATGTGAGGTCGCCATTTGCAAGGGTGGGTCGCTATGGAGACCCCCAAATGGCGACCTACCTGATGCATTTTTGAGATTTCTGTTGCCATGGCGACCAAGTGGCGACCTTCTGAAGCTCTGAATAATCCTCTGTCGCCATGACGACCATGTAGTGACCTCCTCTTGCCTAAGTGGCAAAAATGCCCTATTTCTTCCCATTTGTAAGCCTTTTTGCACACAAGTCCTCCACTTCATCCCAATTGCTCTTGAAACCTGATAAAACCTGAAACACTCAATTTATCACCATTAAACATGGGGGAATGCCCAAGAATCAAGTAAAAAGAATCAGAAATGAGGGCCAAAATCTTACCAATTTTGGCTTGATCAGCCATGAATGCTCAATTACTTTAGTTAATGTTAATTCATATTTTGCCATGTTGAGTGTCTATTACTGTGTTTAATGCTTTTGAATGTTTGGCTAACATTTAATTGATTTGATGCTAAATTTTGAAAGGAATGGAATTTAGATTATTGCTTCTTGTAATAGATACTATAATTTACTTGACTTGACAAGAATGTATGAGCATGAATTGTGTGGTTTCTTAATGGTTTTCCAAAGAATTTAATGGGTTCTTAATATCTTAATTCCATTGCTAGGAATAGAGTGGATTGGTAATTAGGAATACTTACGATATTGCCAGGAATGGAATATTGAATAAATTAGGGAAAATCGACTGTCAACATGCAGAATAATTAGGATTAACATGCTAAAGGAATTGAGTGGAATTGGCTACAGTGAAATCAAAAGCTCTAGTACTTCAATCTATTGAATTTCTCTATATCTTTGATTGCTTCATTTATTTTCTTTAGTTAATTAAAATCTCAAATCTTAACATTCGATTGTTCAAATAAAGTTTTGGTTTAATTATAATCGGTAATTAATAAATTAATCACTCTTCGTGGGAACGATACTCTACTTACTTCTAAACTATTTGTCTAATCCGTACACTTGCGAAATCTGTCAACAGCACTCCAAAGATATATCTCTAGTGCTTATTTTTCTTTGAAGAGATCTACAAGCACACACACTTAGCATATTTGCATATGTGTGCATTCTCTTCACATGTCACTTTCACACATACACTTTAATGTATTGTATCTTGTTGTGTGTTTATGTCTTGTAATTCATTTCCCATTTATATTCGGAATGTTCGCGCTTGCACAATAGTGTGCTTGGTTTTACGCGAAGACCACTCTCGGAGATTGCCTTGGCTTCTCCTTGGTTTCACCACTTTTGGGGAATCAGCGGTTATGATCGGCGACCCTGGCCACCGAATGAAACCACCATTTTGGTCCAGAGGTCTTTGGTCAAATTCTGCAGTTATGATCGACGGCCCCAACCGTCGATTTAAAACCGCCGATTATACCTGATTGATTTAATCTCTTGGGTTTGATTCAGCGGTTTTGAAACCACCGAATGAAACCTTCGATGGTCATGGTCGGCGTCCTAACCATCGAATGAAACCACCGATCATACGGTTCAGGGACAAACTTATCTTTTCATGTGCCCTATTCTTGTTGCCTATATATATACCATCTTCTCTGTTTCTAAATTTAGTTCCTTGACTTCTAAGAACCCTAAACTTAAAAGAGAGACACTTGAGAGAATATTAATCAAGAACTCACCTTTAAACACTTAAAGCTAACCCTTTGAATATCATACTTCATATTTCATCTTTTATGCCTACATAGAATACATCCATGCATGGGTTTGCATCATCACAACTTGCTTGGTAAGAGTTTCACTAACTTCATCTAATTTTAGTGTTTTTCTTAACAAATCATCTCTTTATTCACTTGTATGTTTTTAGATTACATGTTAGATACAAGGTAGAGATTGTGTGTGATGACATGATTGAGTGTTGTGTTGTGATAGCTTTCTAGGTTTTTATCATCTATGATTTAGCTAAGCTATTTGACGTGTCATTTAGCTATTGATATCTAGGATTGCATTTATTGTCATCTAATCATCCTAGATAAGCATCTAAGGTTCCCTAGCTTTGTATGCTCTTTGAATATCATCATATTTTCACATAGGTCATTTGTCTCTTCATTGAGAAGTAAGACTTATGGCTAAGATTGCTTAGGCCACAAGCAAATTGGACTAGAGCCACTTAAAGGCCTGTGGGTAGAAGTGAGGGGTTATTGACCGTAGTGTTTGACGAGGTCAACATAGGTTGTAAACCTCATTTCAATTAGTGGTTTCGAGGTTCGAGTGTGGTGCACTAAACAGCCCGTGGTTTTTCCCATGAGGGTTTCCACATAAACATCAAGCGTTATTTATTTTCCACACCATATTACACTTGTTGTATTTATATTGACTATTAGGGGCATTTTCATAATCTTGACCATACACGAAAATTGGGTAAAATTAGTTAAAATCTATTCACCCCCCCCCCCCCCCTCTAGATTAATATTGAACACACCATAATTTGTTTCAATATGAAAAGCATGAAATTCTGATAACATGCTCACATGAAAAAGCATGAATTGATGTTTGCAAATTCTTAAATGCAAAACAGCGTGTGAAAAAGCTTATGAGACTCAAATGAATAAAGGATCTTGTATCCATTCAAAGGATTTTACAATCTCAAATGTCTCTCTTTCTTTATTTGTTGAACATGGCTACTATCATGAGGGTTTCATTCCCGGAAAAATCTAATAGGGTGCAAAGTTGCTCATGCCATGTTTTGCTTATAAAGTTGGATATAGTTACTCTTAAAATTGAAATCAATGAAATCTCTATATCCTTACTTCTCTCATGACAAATGGTGAAATTGGTTTGAATACTATTGGAAACCTTTGTCATTTGCTTTGCCAAATACCATTGTATTTTGGACTTGAATGTAACATGTCTTGTATGCAAAGCATTTTTAATTCACACATTTTCAATAAAATAAATCTCCTTGTTTCTCTCCAATTAATTGAGTTGTATAAAGTGGCTTATATGATTATTCAAATATCTTGTATGCTACTATCTCTCTTTGCTAAGAGTGACCCGGTTGGGGACTACTCCTTTGCTTATATCATGACAAAAAGGGGGAGTAGAATGTGGTAAGGGGAGTTGCAAATTGCTAGTAGCACATGTGCATGTTAGGGAGATTACATATTAAGGGGGAGTAACCCTTTGAGGGGGAGCATTGCATTCACATACTTTACATGATGTTGTGCTTAACTTACTTAAATGCAAATGCTTGTTTTGTTTCACTTGATTAATCTCACATTTATTTGTATTGGAAAGTATAGAAACTTTTTTTTCAAGGATTGATTTTTCTACAAGAGATTGAAGACTTCAAGATTTAGTTTTTATGTAGAAAATCATGGTTGACCCATAGCTTCAATTCTGTTGTGAGGAATCAATGTGAATGGTGGTTTTGTCATGAAATAGCCAAAGGGGGAGATTGTAAGGTCTCATTTATTGATTGGCTTATTTCATAGAAAAACCATATTTTGCGGTTTTGATGTAAGGGTAGCTTAGGCTCTCAAGACCTCAAGAGAAAAAGCACTCCAAAGGTAAATTCTATGTGCTTACTTGCAAATGAAGAGATGTAGTTGCACACACACACACACACAACTCATGCATATATGTATATCTTGTATGTTGTGTATGTTCAATAAGTGCATTAATGTTCGTTAATCTCTCTTCATACTTGTCCAAATGATTGCATCTTGTGTTGTTGATTTCCATGTCACATTTAGGCATTTAGGATGCATCTTACTGGTGAGCGCTGTTCAAAGCGATGTACATAGCATTGTTCGAACAGTGCCTAACTGAGACCTGGTGAGGTTTGGGATAGGCGTTGTACAGACCTGATGCATTTAATTGGTCGCTATTGGGTCGCTATACATAGTGTTATATAAAGCGTTGTATGTATAGCGACACTCTGTTTCCCGAGAAGAACAGAGTTATGGTGCTATTGGGTCGCTGTTCAGGAGCGCCCTACGAACAGCGCCAATGAAGATTGTTCTTCATTTTCCCAGGTAGGTGTTGTACAAGTCGCTCTACGTACAGTGACTCGTACAGCGCCCAAGGGAAAATTATTGCCACTTTTCAAAACGTTGTCACTTCATTTTGGCACCCTGTATATATGTTTCTTTGCCTTTATGTCAGTTTTTTAAGAGTTAAAAATCATATTTTTCCCTTAGAGAATATTTCTAGAAAAAAATTCATAAGAACTCACCTTTATACACTCAAAGTCATTCCTTCGTCCATCAAAGATCATCTTGCATCATCTATGGCCATATAGGATGCATCCATGCATGGCTTATTGTCATCACATCTTGCTTGGTAAGATTGACACTAACTTCATCTAATTTTAGTGTCTTTTATGTCAAGTCATCTCTTTATTCACTTGTATGCTTTTAGATCATATGCTAGATACAAGTTAGAGATCATTTATGATAAATTGATTGAGTGTTGTATTGTGATAGCTATCTAGGTTTTCATAATCTATGTTTAAGCTAAGCTATTTGACATGTCATTTAGCTATTGATATCTAGAATTGCATTTATTGTTGATCGAACCAAAATTGGTATGATTTTGGCCCTCATATCCTTCTCCTTTTGCTTGATTCTTGGGCATTTTTCTGTGATTTAATGGTGTAAATTAAGTGTTTTCAGGTTTTTATAAAGTTCAGAGGCATTGGAGTAATATTGGTGGCAAAAGGGGTTGAAATTGTAAAAAGTGTGTACAGATCATTCATCTTCAAAGAGGCATATCTCTCTCCTCAGATCAAACCACATTTCCAATTACATATATTCAGAAATCCCCGGAAGTCTACGTTCCAGTGGTTTTTACGGATTGCGATTCCGAGTCTTCTACAGAAAGTTATGCCCATTTTAGTAACTGCTGTGCACTCCCTGTCGCCACGGCGACCAAATGGCGACCCATGGCGAACTCCACTTTCTAGAAGCAGCAAAATAGACGTTTTCAAGCCATTTTTGAGGGGTATTCTTGTCCTTTCATGCCTATTTCTAACCCTAGCCTTCAAAACATATAAATACACCATTTTTATAAAGAATGGACAACTCTTGACATCTCTTAACCACCAAGAAACCTCTTTTCTCCACCATTCATTTTCTCTCCATTTTCTCTCCTACCTAAACTTAACATCTAGATTACCTCCCCTAATCATTCCTTTTCTTCCCATCTTCTTCACAAATCTCCTTAGTCACTTCCCATTTGACTCCACCCATCTAGACACATCCTCATCATCCACTCTTTACACAAGGAGCATCAAAGGCAAAGAAAGGATCAAGCTTACAAAAGGAGACCCATGGGTGATTTCCTAATCTTTTATTTGCCTTCCCTTTGATTGTAATATGTGTAATTAAATCCCCTTTCTAGGGTTGTGATGTGAGAATATTTGGATTGGGATTTGCTTAAGCTTTAATATATTTTAATTTCTATTTGTGTTCTATTCATTTTATAATTAGATTCTTTGCATTATATAATTGACATGTATACCCACTAGATGATTATAATCTTGCTTAGGATAATTTGTTATATAATCTTGATTGGATTGACAACCTTGATGGATTGAGAACTTAGTGAATATGATAGATTGTCGGAGGGTATATCAACCACGATAATCTAAGCCGTTAATTGTAACAAATCGATCCTGCCCTGACCCCCTTTCCTTAATGGGTTAGGCATTGCGGTGGGAAGTTGTTTAGGGTTCATAATAATGGCCCAAACACATTTTAGAAATCAATTGGTTAACATTTGTGAGATTTGTTCACTAAAGTAGCTTGATAAGCATTTCCCGTAATTCATTTGTGATCTCATTAATTCCCTAGCTATTCTCTTAATTTTTAATTCCATTTATCTTATCTAGATTTGTTAAGTATTCTTTTATTACTTATTAGGTTTATTTTTCATGTATGTTTGATGGCTTGACAACCCATTCACTCATCCATATTTTAATGATTTATTTTATTGCATATAGATTAGTTAATTTATTCAATTAATCACTCTAATTCCCTGTGGAACGAATCTCACTTGCCACTTTACTAATTTTCTATCTAAGTGGTGAAAATTCGGTTTTCTAAACGAACACATCTAAATATCATTTTGTTGAGTACACAAACGACGCTCATCAATTGTCATCTAATCATCATAGATAAGCATCTAAGGTTCCCTAGCTTTGTATGCTCTTTGAATATCATCGTATATTCACATAGGTCATTTATCTTTTCATTAAGAAGTAAGACTTGTGGCTAAGATTGCTTAGGCCACAAGCAAATTGGACTAGAACAACTTTTAAAGGCCCGCGGGTAAAAGTGAGGGGTTATTGACTGTAGTGTTTGACGAGGTCAACATATGTTGTAAACTTCATTTCAATTAAGGTTCGAGTGTGGCGCACTAAACAGCCCGTGATTTTTCCCAGCGGTTGGGTTTCCACATATACATCAAGTGTTATTTAATTTCCGCACCGTATTACACTTGTTGTATTTATATTGACTATTAGGGGTATTTTCGTAATCTTGACCATACATGAAAATTGGGTAAAATTAGTAAAAATCTACTCCCCCCCCACCTCTAGATTAATATTGAACACACCGTAATCAGTTTCAATCGCCATAATTTCCTTGTTCGTAGTTGCTAAGTTTTTTTATTTATTTTACTATTGTAAAAAAAACAGCAGTAATAATAAAAACTAAAAAAATACTGTAGTAATAATAATAATAATAAATCTATTGTAATATATATTCAAGTTTGGAAGAATCGAAGAGTTAAAGAATTGGAAGTAGAAAAAAAGAAGCAACCGATACCAATACCAATTCTACACCGTGCACACCAAAGCAACAAGCGTGCAGCTGCGTTTGTTGTGGTGTGGTAGTGCACGACTGCCCATGGGGACTGGGTGCATGTGCACGCCCATGGGTGGGGGAGCCAAGGTGTACGCACGAGACGGTTGCTTGATGACTTGTTCACCAAGTTAGGGTTTTTGTATTTCCAACAAATATAATTTACTTGTTTTTCTAGGATGGACCAAAATTGTGGCTATTTATTTTTCCGTAAATATTACAATGTTTGTCATTGTTTGATAACATGTCATATAGAATAGGAGTGCCACTCATATATCTCTTTTGGTATGAACAAGCATTGAATGATTTAGGTATCTAATTGGCATCTAGATAACTTGGTAAATCATTCTATGGAATTTAATCATACGCCTTAAATAATTGAGTGGGAGAAGGTGTTTTGAAACACCTATGGCCTCCAAGGTTAGTTGAGCTTTATGTTTCATGTGATAACCCCCCAAGGGGCATCCATGAATGGAATTTAGTAAGATACTATCATACAAGGATAGACTAGACAATTGACTCAAACGATATCTACTCTCAAAGGAGGGATTTTCATGAGGAAAAATATTGAAGGTCGATATCTTGGTAACACACTCAATGTGATTTTATTGATATCCTCCCAAGAGTTCTTGTCAATAAAATCGCAAGGCTAAAATTAAAAACGCTGGTTGTTATGTTAACAATTAGGTGGGACCTAGTCCAACTAGTAGATTGTGCGAACTCCCAAAAAGGCATGACATTTATGGGTGTTGGATCACCGTTGAATTTTACGATTGAATTATTTATTTAATTCAAGATAAATATTCGAAAGTGTTTTATCATGATTATTTATTTATATATATATTTTGATTTATTCAAAAATCATGACTCCATCCCTAATCAACATCCTAAAAGATAATACTTTAACTGGTGATAATTATGTCACATGGAAAAGGAAAATTAGGTTGTTACTGCAAGCTGAAAAACATAAGTTTGTTCTAACTACTCCTAAATCACCTGCTCCTACTTATGAATCCACAGTGGTGCAAAGAGACGAGTATGAGCAGTGGAAGACCTCAGATGAGATGGCCAAATGTTACATTATGGCTACCATCTCAGACGTGTTGCAACAGCAGCATGAAGGAATGGGTACTGCTGCTAATATAATGATGTCTCTAGAGGAGATGTTTGCTATGAGGTCTAAGGTGACTAAGAGAGAGGTAGTGACTGCTTTTATGAATCTTAGGATGAAACCTAGACAGATTGTGAAAGATCACATGATAAAAGTCATAGCACATCTCAGCATTGCAGAACTCAATGGTGCTAAGATAGATGGTGAGACGAAAATTGACATGATTGTCAACTCACTGTCAGATTCCTTTGATCAATTCAAGTTGAACTACACCTTGAACAATAAGGAATACACCATGCAGGGTCTGATGCAAGATGTTCAAAGTACTGAAAAGATCCTTGTGAAATGCAAAGGTCAAGATATTCATATGGTTGGTAAAGTTGCTACTGTTAAGACCCGTAAGAAGGTCAAGAAATAACAGAAGAAAAAGCAACTTGGGCCTACCAAGAAGGAGACCAAGAAAGTAACCAAGATCAAAGGGAAGTGCTTCCTTTGTGGTGAAAAGGGACATTGGAAAAGAAATTGCTCAAAGTCTCAAAACAAGAAGGAAAAAGGTAATGTTAATTATCTTGAAACATGTTTTTTGGTAGACTATAGATTCTTGGATAGACCTGGCGCAGTTCCGGTTAGAACTGGAGGAACCAGCCAGAACCGAAACCGAAACCGAAAAAACCAGAACCGAAACCGAAACCAGTCTACCCCGGTTCCGGTTCTAATTTTTTCAGAACCGGTCTATTCTAATCAGATTTCGATTCCGGTTCCGAACCGGCCGGTTCCTTTTTTTTTTTTTTTTTTGTAAACCGTTGGAGTATTGGACTGCAAAAAAAAAAAAAAAAAAATAATAATAATAATAAATAAAGAAAAGAAAAGAAAAACGATTTAAATGAAACTTCTTCCGGTGGTTAGTGTTCCACTTTATTATTATTATTATTTCTTTTTTTATTTTTTATTTTCTTTAATCAAGTGTTGAGTACTTGAGTGGTTATATTCTTATTTATTCTATTGCACACCCAGATTTTCACTTTCCTCAAACAGCTATGCAACCCCATGTTCTGGTCCTTATCAAAACATTTCAATGTTCAAACCAATTCATCTATTTAATTATTTATTCATTAATATCATTTTTTGAAACTGAAATCGAATCAAGACCAAATAATTATTAATGCTCATGAATTACACTTAAAGCTCACGTTAATTAATTAATTTATTTATTTATTTATTTTTACAGTATTTATCTATTTCAGATCAAATATTTTTGTAAAAGCTTTTTGTGTTTGGTGGGATTCGAACTGTTGATTTGAGAGTCATTCATCTAAATCTCAAGCTCATCCATCTACTAGCTGATTTACGTCCTTAGCACAAGCTCACACTAATTCAAATTAACAAATTAACCCAAAAAGATAATTGGAAATAATAATAAAACAAAATAATCACCTTACAATGTGGTAGTCAATGAATTCCCAACGAATTAGTTTAATGGATTATATTTGAAAAATAAAAATGAAAATAAAAATAAAACAAAACACAATTATTTGAAAGCAATCATAGTGTAAGCACTAGTTTAAAAATAGTTACTAACAGGAAAGGTCAGTAGTTACTAATTAAAACAAAAGCGCGTTAATATTTATAATTATAAAATTGGAAAGAAAAAAAAAATACAAAAGTCAAATATAGTAAGCAACCATTTTTCACAGTCTTCACTCTCTTTCTTAGAAAGTCCAACCTTAAAATACCTCATACCTGCATGTATAATATATTGAATGTTAATTATTTTATTTATTATCTGTTTTAGGAATTAGGAGTATTAAAATACAACTAAACAAGTCTATTTTTTTTTTTATTAACAAAGGAAGAAAAAAAATAAAAAAAAAAGGTTTAGAACCGTCGATTCCACTGAAACCGGAACCAGTACCGGTTCCAGTTCCGGTTTCGGTTTCGATTTGGTTTCAGTTTCGGTTCCACCAATCCGTAGAACCGGAACCGCCTGTTCGGAACCGGAACCGGAACCGAAACCGAAACCTAAACCTGAACCGAAACCAAACCGGAACCACACCAAGCCTATTCTTGGATCATAGACTTTGGAGCCACTAATCATGTTTGTTATTCCTTACAGAGGTTCCAGGAAAGGAAAAGGCTGAATAAGAATGAAATCAACTTGCGTTTGGGCAATAGAGCATTGCTGACTACAAGTGCAGTGGGAGATATTAGAGTTAATCTAAATTCTAGTAGGCATTTAAATTTGATAGACGTTTATTATGTACCTCAATTCAAGAGGAATTTAATTTCAGTTTCTTGTTTAAATAAATTTGCATATTCGGTTACTTTTAATAAAGATTTTATTATTTGTAAGAAAGACAAATTTGTTTGCAAAGGTACATTGGAAAATGGTTTATTCTATTTACATAGAAATATATCTCACTTTTTAGACATAGAATCAATGAAACCTAATCGTAAAAGAGTAAAATTATCAAAAGATGAAACCTACCTATGGCATTGGTGCCTAGGTCATATTAACCTTGATAGGATTAAAAGATTGGTTAGTGGTGGACCATTAAGTGACTTAAAGGTTGATGATCTACCAACTTGTGAATCTTGTCTGGAAGGTAAGATGACCAAAAGATCATTTACAACCAAAGGCACAAGAGCCACCGAATGTTTAGGATTAATACACACTGATGTATGTGGTCCTATAAGCATTCAAGCTAGAGATGGATATGAGTACTTCATCACTTTCATAGATGATTACTCGATATTTGGCTATGTGTATCTCACGAGACATAAGTCGGATGCTTTTGACATGTTCAAAGCATTTAAAGCTGAAGTAGAAAATCATCTTGAGAAACACATAAAAATCTTGAGATCTGATCATGGTGAAGAATATCTGTCTTGTAAGTTCCAGCAATATCTAATTGATAATGGGATAATTTCTCTATTTTCTGCGCCATGTACACCTAAACAAAATAGGGTGGCAGAAAGGAGAAATAGAGCTCTTTTCGACATGATTAGGTCTATGTTGAGTTATTCAACTCTTCCTAATTCTTTTTGGGGATATGCTTTAAAAACTGCTGTAGGGAAAAATACCGTAGTACATGCAGCGGAAGCGAGACTAAAAATAGATTTAGTAACTTTAAAATTTTTTCCTTTTTATGAACCTTAACCCTTTAATTAATTAAACATATATATAATCAACAAAAGAAGAATACCTTTTGTTGCGTGATCCGATTGACTTACGTCGATGGTAATCCGCAAGATCTTCAATCCTAGCACGAACGTGAATCACCTATGAGCGTGGTCTCCCTTTTTCTTTGAATTGCAAACCTGAGAAGGGACAAACAAACTTTTCTTTTCTTTTTGTTAGTCACAAAACAATCAAAAGAAGACTAAGATTATTCCGGTCACTTTTGAGTTCTCAATCTAATGATCGAAACTCGCGTGAACCTAAATCGATGTTGTACACACGAGCTTATTGATGAACAAGCAATTAGTGTACCATCAAAGAATAATCTATTCACTTTTTTATGTTTTATTAGAATAAAATAATCCTTTCTATGAATTGAGAAGAAGAAGAAGATTGAATCAAGCACCACACACCCTGGGTGGCCGAATTCTATAAGTCCAAATATATAGGTGGCCGAATTTTCTTCCTCTTTTTCTTTCAGGGTGGCCGAAAATCCTACTCCAAAAGGGACTAGGGTTGCCGCAAATCACAAGCAAAAAAGGAGTTTGTGTTGCACCCTAATTCCCATCTAGTTTAAGACTTCAAACCCTAATCCAACTCATAGATTTTTTATTCTTTTATTTGACTAAATAAAAAGACTTCTTATTTGATTAAATAAATAAAATTAATTATTTATTTTCTTATCAAACAAGTCTTTTAATTTTAGTATACTACTACCAATAGTATAACTCTAGGAATCATATTTCCTAATCAGAAAAGTTCTGTTTCTTAATTAAACAATTAATTAATAAATTAATTAATTCTTATTTAATTAAAACAATGAAACAAAATAATATATTAGGTTAAAAAGCACCTTGCCGCCCCACTCATACAAATGGGTCATATATTATTTTCTTATTTCATTTAATCCATTGGAATTTAAATAAAAAGCCCACATGTGAACCAGACCCATTCTTACTAAAAGAAACAAGCCCACATGCCTTTCATTAATATATTAATATAATTGAGCAGCCCATTAAATAAATAATGTGCAAATTATATTCTTAATATATTAAATGCAATTCTAAATGGACCCATAAATTGGTCCGGTAGAATATATCAAGTGATCCATACAAGTCCGTGTGGATTGAGGATCTTGGCGGGCTATCTAAATTTAAGCTTCAACAGACATAACCTAATCACAATCAACAAATGATTCACTTAGGTCCGATCCATTAATTTTAACTCATTCCACTAAAGACCTAAAATTGAACTCTTAAATAAAGACAGAAAAGGAAGATGTTCCTCATTCATACTCTAGACAATCATGTTGGAGATAGTGTATCCTCGTGATTAATATTAGTAATCGCTAAGAGTTCATAGACTGCCTATAACTCTCCAAGTTACCATATTTACTCATATGACCACGTTTTGAACTTGGATATTTTGACTTGTCCAGAAGCCATGTTTTCAATAGACATTATCGAAAACTCAACGTTGAGATTTAATATCCAATTACCTCAAAACATCCATATGATGATATTATACTCTCATTTAATAATAGAGCTACGATGTCCATATCTATAAATGAAGTCCTCTATCGATTAACAAATGAATATCACCAAACTATCGAGGATAGACTATGCGATATAATCGTACTCATTGATAACTCAAATGATATCACTTGTAACCATAAGTCCATCATTTATCTCAGGATTAAGATAGATTCTCCGATTGTCCTGATAATGAAAAGACTTTTATCTACTGACGGTTATAGATAAAGTATTTCATTGTGATCTAGTTCAATCCACCCAGTGCACTAGATTCTTTTGCTCGAAGACACTCCGATGATTTTAGACTCATCATATCTCATTTGATCCCACTCAAATGCTAGCAAAAGAATTCTACAACTTTAACAAGATAAAGGTGCCCAACCTTTAACTTAAGTTGTGAACAATATTCAAGACTAACTAAAGAATTGTGTCTACGACATACATATCCAGATGTACGAACAATTCTTCTTTTCTCATAGTCTTTAGACCTTATGATTATTTACTTTGACAATTATAATATTAAACTATAAATGCTATAAGATTTGTTTAAACCAGAAATCACTTTATTAATATGAAAAAGATTGTTAATTACAATATTACAATCTTGCTATTGAGCATAATCCTAACAATCTCCCACTTGCGCTATAGCAAATGTGTCATATCTCTTAAGCCCATGTTCTCTAGATGCCCATCGAAACTCTTCTGAGGTAGAGCCTTTGTGAAGGGATCTTCTAGATTTTCTGCTGACGCGATTTTGGTAATCGTCACGTCACCTCTTTGAAAAATCTCCCTTAAAAGATGATACTTTCTTTCAATGTGTTTACCTCTCTTGACTTCTTGGTTCTTTCGAATTAGCCACTGATCCACTGTTGTCACAGTAGATAGTGATCTGCTTATTCGCACAAGGAACCACTTCCAAGTCAATCAAGAATTGGCGGAGCCAAACAACCTCTTTGGCAGCCTCGCATGCAGCAACATACTCAGATTCCATGGTGGAATCAGCAATATAAGATTGCTTGATAACCCTCCACAGTGGATAAAAGTTTTCACTTTGAGGACAATCAAAGAGTCTATCTTAATATTGAGATAAATGATGGACTTATGATTGCAAGTGTTATCATTTGAGCTATCAATGAGTACAATTATATAGCATAGTCTATCCTCGATAGTTTGGTGGTATTCATTTGTTAATCGATAGAGGACTTCATTTATAGATATGGACATCGTGGCTTCATTTATTAAATGAGAGTAAAATATTATCATATAGATATTTTGAGGTATTGGATATTAAATCTTAACGTTAAGTTTTCGAAAATGTCTATTGAACAACGGCTTCTGGACAAGTTAGAATATCCAAGTTCAAAATGTGTTCATATGGGTAAATATGGTAACTAGGAGAGCTATAGGCGGTCTATAAGCTCTTTGCGATTACTAATATTTTTCACGATGATACACTATCTCCAATAAGATTGTCTAGGGTACGAATGAGAAACATTTACTTATTCTATCTTTATTTAAGAGTTCAATTTTAGTTCTTTAGTAGAATGAGCTAAAATTAATTGATCAAACTTAAGTGAATCATTTGTTGATTGTGATTGGGTTATGTTTATTGAAGCTTAAATTTAGATAGCCCACCAAGATTCCCAATCCACACGGACTTGCAGGATCACTTGATATATTCTACCGGACTAATTTATGGGTCTATCTAGAATTGTAAATAGAGAGGTGCTTTCATATGTGATCAAGACTCGTGATAACTCTTCAAATACCTAGAATGGGCGGC
Organism: Acer campestre; assembly: GCA_954870605.1. Taxonomy (NCBI): domain Eukaryota; kingdom Viridiplantae; phylum Streptophyta; class Magnoliopsida; order Sapindales; family Sapindaceae; genus Acer; species Acer campestre. The sequence continues at coordinate 3,476,926 of OX940805.1, forward strand.
CAAGGATGTGGGTATCCTTGGGCGGTCCTATTGGGGTGCAATTAGCATTCCATTAATACATTAAGAAAATAGCTTGCACATTTTTTATTTAATGTGCCGTTAAATTATATTAATGTATTAATTTAAGGCACGTGAACTTGTTTCTTTTAGTAAGAATGAGTCTAGTTCACATGTGGACCTTTTATTAAAGTCCAATGGATTTAATAAAATAAAATAAAAACAATATATTGCTCATATTTTGGACATCGGCGGCAAGGCTAAGAATATTGGCCTATTATATTGTTTTATTTTATTATTTAATTAAATGGAAGTTAATTAATTAATTATTTGCTTAAAAGTCAAAATCTGTTTCTAACTAGGAGAAGGTCTCTTAGTGTTATACTATTGTTATTTTTGAAATAGCAATATTTATTAATAAAACCTCAAAGGGGCTATAAATCCAAGAGCTCTAGCAACAACAATGATCGTCCAAGTGCCAGTCCAGTAACAAACCAAACAAAACAGATAAAAGACTCAATGATATATCCTAACCTATTTTGACAAAGAGTAACATTAGCAGCAAGCCAAATATTCCCACTAACAATATAGAGGTAACCCCATCAGACAACTACTGAAAGTGGCTCAAAAATCTTCCCAAACGAGTCTCTCCTCTTTCCTTCCCAATCCATCTTTCGCCAAACCATCCATAAAGGAATTTGAATCTCTAGACATGAATTTTATTGAGAGCCCTCCCCTTGATTGGATGATTTGTCTAACATCATACACCAACTGCACCATTTTGAAATTACCAAAATCTGAGCCATTTACCCAAGACACCGCCGAGCATGAGTCACTAATAATGACAATGTTTCGATCTTCTAGCGACCTGTTAGTAACAATTAAATTGCAAGCTCTTTGAATTGCCAAAACTTCTGTCGTATTTGAATCCGTAACTCCCACATATGACGAGAATAAGCACCAAACCCTTCCTTTTGAGTCACGCAAAACTCCCCCAATACCTGCATCACCTGGAGATCCTCTCGCTGATCCATCAACATTAAAAACAAGGTCATTGTCTATAGGTGGACTCCAACCGCTGACTTTCTTTACGTTAAGAGGAAGTTTATCCACACATCTATTTTTTAAGTCCAACATCAGTAAAGTAAGATCAGTATCAGACCCATACCCATGATTCTTGAACCATAATGCTACCCTAAACTTGATGGAATCCAACGCTAGGCATAAATCTGCTTTTGATCCTCAGAATATGATTGCTTCATTTCTACACAAAGTGTAGCCCCCTTTCCGTATCGTTTTGAGCAGGTTTCTCCGGTAAAACCGGGTTTTTAATGTTTCATTTGAGGTTTTTGTAGGTTTTTCTGATAGCAGGGGTGTTTCGGCTCTAAATGGAGATCTTTGGGCAATTAGCACAAATATGGAAAGTCTGGGGGCTTGGATCAGAGCGCCGCGGTTGAAGCGCTGCGGTTGGTGCACAAGCGGCAAGGAGGCGACAGAGATCCTCCAAAGTTGCCGCGCATGAAGTGCCGCGGTCGTGCAACAGCGGAAGAGTGGCGACAGAAACCCCTCAGGGTTGCCGCGGTCTACGTGCCGCGGTTGGTAGACCGCGGCAGAGGCGCGACAGAAACTTCTTCAGCTTGCCGCGGTTGATCTGCCGTGGTTGTCCAACCGTGAAAATGGCAACCGCGGCAAAGCGACCCTTCGTATTCCAGAGGGCATTTTGGTCATTTTTGGGTCCCCTATAAGTACCCCTTCTAGTTCATTTCAGAAGAGACCTCCCCTAGCTCGAAATATTGCAGCAAGTTTCCATCTTGGCTCTTTCCTACACACATCACCAACCCATCCCTTACAACCCACCAAAATCCTACCTTTCCCTAAGATCCAAACACACCAATCCCACCTATTTTCCATAGCCATCATCACTTCACCTTTTGAGCAAGAAGAAGGATAGAAAGAGAAGAAGATCCAAAGAAGAAGAGGAAGCTCTCCAAATAGTTTTCTCTATTCTCTTTCTCTTTTGTTCTTTATTGTAGCCATGTACTCCTTATTTCACATTTATTGTATGGTTACTAGTTGTAATATGATGAGCTAAACTCATAGTGCTAGGATTTGATGAAACCCCACCTTTGACTATACATTTAAATGAATTGATTCTTGTTTATCCCTTATGTGCAAGATTGTTGTTTGTATGGGTATTTTAATGTTCTTAATGCTTTTCAATTGATTGATCTCCTCTTGAATGACTTTTGTGGTATGTTATGCACTAACCGGAGACGCATGCCACGTGTTCGATAAAATGCTCCCCTATGCATGCTTAGAAAAGTATACCTACTTAGGCTAGCGTATAGGACTCATTTAGTACACCAAAGTCCGTAATGAACTCATTCGTACATTCCGGGTAATCGAAGGATATGCTTGGGTATGTTTTGAGTGTGACTCACTCTACTTGACCAAGATTGTGGGTCAATATAAGGGTGTACGAGTATATGAATTGCATGAGTACGTTTGGGGTTATACAATCGAGACTAACTAGAAAGTCAACATAAGGGTGGGGTGTAGTCAAGTCCTAGCATATTTCTCTCCATTATCACATTCGTGTTTTATTTTGAGTTTTTCATTTCATTGCTTTAGTTTTAGCATTTAATCAAGATAGTTTACTTTGTTTGTTTTAAATTACCATCATTATCGATTGTTTGAATAGCAATTGGACTAATCAATTTCTGTAATCGATCACTCGATTCCTTGGGAACGAACTTTACTTTCCGTTGTGCTACTCTCTGACCTCGTTCTATTTCAAGTGTCACTTGAGTGATAGCCAGAATACAACATCGTCACAACACTCCCAAATGGACCATACAAATGCCACAAACAAGACATTCCAAACTCTTTTCATCGAAGATGAAGGACAATATCCATTCCAGCCATCCATCCATCCAGGCTTTTACTGTCAGATTTGTACAACAATTCACGTCCCACCAGCCCATTGCTTTTCTCCACAGCACACTTGACCATTCATAGAGGAGAAACAAATGGTCAATCGATTCTATCCCAACACCACATAGCGGACACTTAATATCATTCATTTGATCGCAACCAAACTTTCGGAGAACCTCTCTAACCGGAACTCTACCTCTAATATGTTGCCACGTGAAAACCTCAATTTTTGGAGGACAAATTCCTTTCAATATAAAATCATCAAACGAAATATTCCTACCACAAAAACCTTCCAGGCATTTCCTAAAGGATTTTACTGTGAATATGTTAGGATTATGCTCAATAGCAAGAGTGTAATATTGTAATTAACAATATTTTTCATATTAATAAAGTGATTTCTGGTTTAAACAAATCTTATAGCATTTATAGTTTAATAATTGTCAAAGTAAATAATCATAAGGTCTAAAGACTATGAGAAAAGAAGAATTGTTCGTACATCTGGATATGTATGTGGTAGACACAATTCTTTAGTTAGTCTTGAATATTGTTTACAACTTACGTTAAAGGTTGAGCACCTTTATCTTGTTAAAGTTGTAGAATTCTTTTGCTAGCATTTGAGTGGGATCAAATGAGATATGATGAGTCTAAAATCATCGGAGTGTCTTCGAGCAAAAGAATCTAGTGCACTGGGTGCATTGAACAGGATCACAATGAAATACTTTATCTATAACCGTCAGTAGATAAAAGTAATTTCATTATCAGGACAATCGGAGAGTCTATCTTAATCCTGAGATAAATGATGGACTTATGGTTGCAAGTGATATCATTTGAGCTATCAATGAGTACGATTATATCCCATAGTATATCCTCGATAGTTTGGTGATATTCATTTGTTAATCGATAGAGGACTTCATTTATACATATGGACATCGTGGCTCCATTTATCGAATGAGAGTATAATATCATCATATGGATGTTTTGAGGTAATTGGATATTAAATCTCAACGTTGAGTTTTCGATAGTGTCTATTGAAAACATGGCTTCTGGACAAGTCAAAATATCCAAGTTCAAAACGTGGTCATATGAGTAAATATGGTAACTTGGAGAGTTATAGGCGGTCTATGAACTCTTGGCGATTACTGATATTAATCACGAGGATACACTATCTCCAATATGATTGTCTAGGGTATGAATGAGGAAACATCTTCCTTTTCTGTCTTTATTTAAGAGTTCAATTTTAACTCTTTAGTGGAAGTGGAATGAGTTAAAATTAATGGATCGGACCTAAGTGAATCATTTGTTGATTGTGATTAGGTTATGTCTATTGAAGCTTAAATTTAGATAGCCCGCCAAGATCCCCAATCCACACGGACTTGCATGGATCACTTGATATATTCTACCGGACCAATTTAGGGTCCATCTAGAATTGCATTTAATATATTAAGAATATAATTTGCACATTATTTATGTAATGGGCTGCTCAATTATATTTATATATTAATGGATGACATGTGGGCTTGTTTCTTTTAGTAAGAATGGGTCTAGTTCACATGTGGGCTTTTTATTTAAAGTCCTATGGATTAAATGAAATAAGAAAATAATATTTGGCCCAATATTTATATATGGGGCGGCAAGGTGATTAAATAACCTTAAATATTATTTTGTTTTCATTGTTTAATTAAATAAGAATTAATTAATTTATTAATTAATTATTTAATTAAGAAACAAATCTTTTCTGATTAGGAAATATGATTCCTATTGGTGTACTATTGGTAGTAGTATACTTAAATTGAAAGACTTGTTTGACAAGGAAATAAATAATTAATTTTATTTATTTAATCAAATAAGAAGTCTTTTTATTTTAGTCAAATAAGGAATAAAAGATTTATGAGTTTGATTAGGGTTTGGAAGTCTAAAACAAAATAGGAATTAGGGTGCAATTCAAACTCCTTTTTGTTTGAGAATTGCGGCAACCCTAGTCTATTTTTGGCTAGAGATTTCGGCCACCCTAGGAAAAAGGAAGAAAGAAATTTTGCCACATATATAAGGGCACTTATAATTTTCGGCCACTTAAGGGTTTTGGGGTGCAGAATTTTTTTTTTCTTCTTCTTCTCAACTCATAGAAAGAGAGCTTTTATTCTACTAAAACAAAAAGAAACATAGATTATTCTTTGATGGTATTCTATTTGCTGATTCATCAATAAGCTTGTAAATACTACATCGATCAAGGTTCACGCGAGTTTCGATCATAAGATTGAGAACTCAAAAGTGACCGGAATAATCTTAGGTTTCTTTTGATTGTTTTTGTGACTAACGAATAAGAGAAAAGTTTGTTTTATCCAATCACAGGCTTGCAATTCAAAGAAAAGGGAGACCACGCTCCTAGGTGATCCACGTTCGTGCTAGGATTGAAGATCTTGCGGATTACCATCGACGTAAGTCAATCGGATCACACGACAAAAGGTATTCTTCTTTTGTTATATATTATATATCTTTAATTGATTAAAAGGGTTTAAGGTTCATAAAAGGAAAAATTTTTAAAATTCACTAAACTATTTTTTAGTCTCGCTTCCGCTGCGGTTATATTTTTCCCTACAGAATAAACCATTTGAGCAATAAGACCATGCCAAGGCATCATCAACACTTCTCCTAACTTGAATACTCTCCAAGGCTACTAAAAATCCGTTCCATTGAGCTTCTTCCCATCCAAAAATAGGCCTTCTAAGAATTACTTCCCACTTCCATTTATCATCAACCCAACAACCAAATTCATTAATTACTCCCAATTTATTTGAAGCTAGAGTGTAGATCCTTGGAAAGGCTGCTTTCAAAGGGAAGGAATCCCAAAATAAATCATGCCACAGCCTAATATTATTTCCACTTCCCACCACCACCTGAAAACCGTTCTTTATAATATTATGGGCTCTATGACTGATCGAACCAAAATTGGTATGATTTTGGCCCTCATTTTTGACTCTTTTTGCTTGATTCTCGGGCATTTCCTCATGTTTAATGGTGTAAAATCAAGTGTTTCAGGTTTTATTAGGTTTCAAGAGCATTTGGGATGAAGATAAGGACTTGGGTGCAAAAAGGCTCACAAATGGGAAGAAACAAGGCATTTTCGCTACTTGAGCAAGAAGAGGTCACCACATGGTCGCCATGGCGATAGAGGATTATTCAGAGCATCAGAAGGCCGCCACTTGATCGCTAATTGGTTGCCATGGTGATAGAAGAGTTGCAAAAACAATCAGGTGGGTCGCCATTTGAGGTCGCCATAGCGACACACTCTTGCAAAAGGCGACCTCACATTTTATCTCATGGTCGCCATTTGAGGTCGCCATGGCGACCTAGAAGGATAAGTGGCGACCACGTTGGAATTTCAGAGTAGGAATTCCAGTGTTGGCATTTAAGAGGGGTATTCTTGTCATTTCATACCCATTTCATACCCTAGCTTTTCACACTTATAAATACATCATTATTTTCCCCTTTTGAACAACTCTTGACCACCAAGAAACCTCCTTTCTCCACCATTCCTTTTCTCTCCATTTTGCTTTTCTACCTAAACTTAACATCTAGATTTCCTTCCCCTAATCATTCCTTTCTTCTCATCTTCTCCACAAATCTCCTTAGTCACTTCACATTTGAATCCACCTATCTAGACACATCCTCATCATCCACTCTTTACACAAGGAGCATCAAAGGCAAGGAAAGGATCAAGCTTACAAAAGGAGACCCATGGGTGATTTCCTAATCTTTTACTTGCCTTCCCTTTGTTTATAATATGTGTAATTAAATCCCCTTTCTAGGGTTTTGATGTGAGAATATTTGGATTGGGATTTGCTTAAGCTTCAATATATTTTAATCTCTATTTGTGTTCTATTCATTTTATAATTAGATTATTTGCATTATATAATTGACATGTATACCCACTAGTTGATTATAATCTTTCTTAGGATAATTTGTTATATAATCTTGATTGGATCGACAACCTTGATGGATTGAGAACATAGTGACTAGGATAGATTGTCGGAGGGTATATTGTAGGGAAAAATTGTACCCGCAGCGGAAGCGAGACTAAAAAAAATAGTTTTGAGTAGCTTTTAAAATTTTTCCAATTTTATGAACCTTAAACCCTTTTGATTAATTAAAGATATATAAAGAAGTAATAAAAGTTTAATACCTCTTGTCGCGTGATCCGATTGACTTGCGTCGATGGTAATCCGCAAGATCTTCAATCCTAGCACGAACGTGGATCACCTAGGAGCGTGGTCTCCCTTCTCTTTGAATTGCAAACCTGTGATTGGATTAAACAAACTTTTCTCTCTTGTTCGTTAGTCACAAAAACAATCAAAAGAAACCTAAGATTATTCCGGTCACTTTTGAGTTCTCAATCTAATGATCGAAACTCGCGTGAACCTTGATCGATGTTGTATACACAAGCTTATCAATGATTAAGAAAATAGTACACCATCAAAGAATAATCTATGTTCCTTTTTCTTTTGTCTTAGTTGAATAAATTCTCTATCTATGAGTTAAGAAGAAGAAGAAGAAGAAAAAATTATGCACCTTAACATTAGGGCTGGCCGAAAATTATATGTATACATATATAGGTGGCCGAAATTTTTCTTCTTTCTTTTTAGGGTTGGCCGAATTCTCTTCCTAAATTAATTAGGGTTGCCGCAATTTCCAAACAAAATTAATTAGTTTGAATTGCACCCTCATTCCTATTTAGAAAAGATTTCCAAAACCTAATCAAACTCATAAATCTTTTTATTCTCATATTTGACTAAAATAAAAAGACTTCCTGTTTGAATAAATAAAACTAATTATTTATTTCCTTGTCAAACAAGTCTTTCTATTTAATTATACTACTACCAATAGTATACCTTTAGGAAACATATTTCCTAATGAGAAAAGATTTGTATCTTAATTAAATAATTAATTAATTAATTAATTAATTCTTATTTAATTAAATAATGAAAACAAAATAATATTTTAGGTTAATATATAACCTTGCCGCCCCATATGTGTATTGGGCCAAACATTATTTTTCCTATTTCATTTAATCCATAGGACTTTAAATAAAAAGCCCACATGTGAACTAGACCCAATCTTACTAAAAGAAACAAGCCCACATGTCATCCATTAATATATAAATATAATTGTGCAGCCCATTACATAAATAATGTGCAAATTATATTCTTAATATATTAAATTGCAATTCTAGATGGACCCTAAATTGGTCCGGTAGAATATATCAAGTGATCCATGCAAGTCCGTGTGGATTGGGGATCTTGGCGGGCTATCTAAATTTAAGCTACAATAGACATAACCTAATCACAATCAACAAATGATTCACTTAGGTCCGATCCATTAATTTTAGCTCATTCCACTAAAGAGCTAAAATTGAACTCTTAAATAAAGACAGAAAAGGAAGATGCTTCCTCATTCTTACCCTAGACAATCATATTGGAGATAGTGTATCCTCGTGAATAATATCAGTAATCGCCAAGAGTTCATAGACCGCCTATAACTCTCCAAGTTACCATATTTACTCATATGACCACGTTTTGAACTTGGATATTTTGACTTGTCCAGAAGCCATGTTTTCAATAGACACTATCGAAAACTCAACGTTGAGATTTAATATCCAATTACCTCAAAACATCCATACGATGATATTATACTCTCATTTGATAAATGGAGCCACGATGTCCATATCTATAAATGAAGTCCTCTATCGATTAACAAATGAATACCACCAAATTATCGAGGATAGACTATGCGATATAATCGTACTCATTGATAACTCAAATGATATCACTTGCAACCATAAGTCCATCATTTATCTCAGGATTAAGATAGACTCTCCGATTGTCCTGATAATGAAATTACTTTTATCTACTGATGGTTATAGATAAAGTATTTCATTGTGATCCAGCTCAATGCACCCAGTGCACTAGATCCTTTTGCTCGAAGACACTCCGATGATTTTAGACTCATCATATCTCATTTGATCCCACTCAAATGCTAGCAAAAGAATTCTACAACTTTAACAAGATAAAGGTGCCCAACCTTTAACTTAAGTTGTGAACGATATTCAAGACTAACTAAAGAATTGTGTCTACCACATACATATCTAGATGTATGAACAATTCTTCTTTTCTCATAGTCTTTAGACCTTACGATTATTTACTTTAACAATTATAATATTCAACTATAAATGCTATAATATTTGTTTAAACCAGAAATCACTTTATTAATATGAATAAGATTGTTAATTACATTATTACACTCTTGCTATTGAGCATAATCCTAACATATATCAACCGCGATAATCTAAACCGTTAACTGTAACAAACCGATCCCGCCGTGACCCCCTTTCCTTAATCGGTTAGGCATTGCGGTGGGAAGTTGTTTAGGGTGCATAGTAATGGTCTAAACACATTCTAGGAATCAATTGGTTAACATTTATGAGATTCGTTCACTAAAGTAGCTTGATATGCATTTCCTGGTAATCCACTTGTGATCGCATTAATTCCCTAGCAATTCTCTTAATTGTTTATTCCATTATCATATATAGATTTGTTAAGTATTCTTTTATTAGTTTATTAGGTTTATTTTTCATGTATGTTTGATGGCTTGACAACCCATTCACTAATCCATATTTTTATGATTTATTTTATTGCATATAGATTAGTTAATTTATTCAACTAATCACTCTAATTCCCTGTGAAACGAATCCTACTTGCCACTTTACTAATTTTCTATCTAAGTGGTGAAAAATCGGTTTTCTAAACTAACACATTTAAATATCATTTTGTTGAGTACACAAACAACGGCTCATCAATGACCTTCACCACACAACTTGCTTATAGACTTGACAAAAGTAGACATATTCTTTATGCGACTCCCATCCCACCTCAAGCACTTAGATCTATGTTGTATTTAGCACATATGACCAACTTCCAAAGAGAAGAAACTTCTCTCCCGAATCTCCATAACCATTTGGCCAAAATGCTAATACATTTGTCTCTCACCCTCCCAATTCCAAGACCCCCCTTACTTTTGTTCAAACACATAGTCTCCCAATCCACCAAATGTAACTTCTTTTCCGCATCTCCATCATTCCAAAAGAAATTACGTTGTAGTTTTTCGAGTTTTTTTTCCACAACTACCGGTAGAGGAAAGACTGACATAAAATATGAGGGAATGCTAGATAGCACAACCTTTATTAATACTATAGGGAAAAATACGTGCACACAACGGAAGCGAGACTAAAATAGAGTTTGGCAGATTTTAAAATTTTTTCCATATTGAACCTTAACCCTTTAATTAATTAATAATACATACGAAAAGATGAAATACCTTTGTCGCATGATCCAATTGACTAACGTCGATGGTAATCCGCTAGATCTTCCAAAGCCGATCACGAACGTGAATCACCTAGGAGCGTGGTCTCTCTTCTTTGAATTGTGAACCTGAGAATGGACAAACAAACACTTTCTCTGATTTTGTTAGTCACTATAATCTCCAAAAGGTTCCTAAGAATGTTCTGGTCACTTTTGAATTCACAATCGTAAGATTGAAATTCGTGTGAACCTAATTCGAAAGTGTGTACAAGATCTCTTGATGTTAAGATCACTAGTACACTATCAAAGCTAGAACAATTCTTCTCTCACAAACCACCTTGGCCGAATTCTCACTAATAATAGAGTATGATTTTTATTTTTTCTCTTTAGCCAAAGAAAATAAATTCTTCAAAGAAAAAATCTAGAGTTGGCCGAAAATTCTCACTATATATTTATAGTGACCGAATTTTCTACCCTAGATGCTTTAGGGTGGCCAAAAATCCTACCCTAGTTAATTTAGGGTTTCCGAATTCTTACCTTGTTCAACAAGGTGATCACCAAAGTCCTTTTCCAAATAGGATACAAAGACTTCTTTAGAATTCAAACCCTAATCCAACTCTTTAGTGTATTTGTGACTATATAAAATACTTCCTAATTTGACTAAACAAATAAAGTCTTTCATATTTAGTATAATACTAATAGTAGTATACAACTAGGAATCATATTTCCTAATCAGAAAAAGATTTGATTTTAATTAAATAATTAATTTCCATTTAATTAAATAATAAAATAAAACAATATTATGGGCTAATTATTACCCATTGCCGCCCATGACAAGAGACTTGAGCCTACATATTGTTTTCTTATTTTATTTAATCCATTTGGACTTTAATAAAAGCCCATATGTGAACTAGATCCATTCTTACTAAAAGAAACAAGCCCACATGTCTTTCATTAATATATTAATATAATTAAACAGCTCATTAATTAAATAATGTGCAAATTATATTCTTAATATATTAAATACAATTCTAAATGGACCCACAAATAGTCCGGTAGAATATATCAAGTGATTCATGCAAATCTATGCGGATTGGGGATCTTGGTGGGCCTATCTAAATTTAAGCTCCAATAGACATAACTCAATCACAATCAACAAATGATTCACTTAGGTTCAATCTATTAATTTTAGTTCATTCTACTAAAGAATTAAAATTGCACTCTGAAATAAAGATGGAATAAGTTAACGATACTCATTCATAACCTAGACAATCATATTGGAGATAGTAAATCCTCGTGAAGAATATCAGTAATCGTCAAGAGCTTATAAACCGCCTATAGCTCTCCAAGTTACCATATTTACTCATATGACCACACTTTGAACTTGGATATATATTATGAGTTGTCCAGAAGTCATCTTTCAATAGACACTATTGAAAACTCAACGTTAAGATTTCATATCCAAAACCACAAAGCATCCATATGATGATATTCTACTCACATTTAATAAATGGAGCCACAATGTACATATCTATAAATGAAGTCCTCTATAGATTAACAAATGAATACCACCAAACTATCGACAATAGACTATGCTATATAATCATACTCATTGATAGCTTAAATGATAACACTTGCAACCATAAATCCATCATTTATCTCAGGATTAAGATAGACTCTCCGATTGTCCTAATAATGAAAAGACTTTTATCTGTTGACGGTTCTAGAAAAAGTATTTCATTGTGATTCGGTTCAATGCACCCAGTGCACTAGATTCTTTTACTCGAAGACCCTTCGATGATTTTAGACTCATCACAACACATTTGATCCCGGTCAAATGCTAGTAAAAGAATTCTACAACTTTAACAAGATAAAGGTGCCCAACCTTTAACTTAAATTGTGAACGTTATTCAAGACTAACTAAAGAATTATGTCTACCTCATACATGTCCAGATGTACGAACAATTCTTCTTTTCTCATAGTCTTTTGACCTTGTGATTATTTACGTTGACAATTATAATAATAAATGTTATATAAGATTTTGTTAACTAACATAAATAACTTTATTAATATGAAAAGATTGTCAAGTACAACATTACACTCTTGCTATTGAGCATAACCCTAACAAATACCAATCTTCCTCCTTTAGAAATATAAGCTCTCTTCCAAGGGGCAAGCCTTTGTTCTACCTTTTTGATGACAGGATTCCAAAATGATTCTCTACTTGAAATTCCTCCTAAAGGAAGACCTAGATAAGTCACCGGAAGGGAGGACGCTGTACATCGAAACATTGCAACCCAATTCTCCTCATTAGGATCTTGCTTTCCAATCCTAACTAAACATGATTTATAAAAATTAATCCTTAATCCAGAGACTAACTCGAAACATCTTAATATCAGCTTAGCATTGAGAACATACTCCATTTTTGGCTCCAATACGATGATCGTATCATCAGCGAATTGCAAATGTGATACATGGACATTATTATTACTATAGGGAAAAACGTTTGCACACGGTGGAAGCGAGATTAAAAGTGTTTAGTATATTTAAAAAAAAAATTCCATATTGAACCTTAACCCTTTAATTAATTAAAAATATATATGAAAAGATGAAATACCTTTGTCGCGTGATCCGATTGACTAACGTCGATGGTAATCCACAAGATCTTCCAAAACCGATCATGAACGTGAATCACCTAGGAGCGTGGTCTCCCTTCTTTGAATTGTGAACCTGAGAATGGACAACAAAAACTTTTCCGATTCTGTTAGTCACTACAAACTCCAAAAGGTTGCTAAGAATGTTCCGGTCACTTTTGAATTCACAATCGTAAGATTGAAATCCGTGTGAACCTGATTCGAAAGTGTGTACAAAATCTCTTGATGTTAAGATCACTAGTACACTATCGAAACATGAACAAATCTTTTCTCACAAAAACCCTCTTGGCTGAAATTCTCACTATTCTAAGAGTAGGATTTTTAATTTTCCACTTTTGCAAAAGAAAATTAATTCTTCAAGGAAAAAACTAGGTCTGGCCGAAAATCATCCCTCGTCATATATAGGGACCGAATTTTTTGCCCTAGTTTATTTAAGGTGGCCGAATTCTAACCTTGTCCAACAAGGTGATCACCAAAGTCCTTTTCCAAATAGGATTTGTGTTTTCACAAAAGACTTCTTAGAATTCAAACCCTAATCCAACTCTTTAGTGTATTTGTGACTATATAAAAGACTTGCTAATTTGACTCAACAAATAAAGTCTTTTATATTTAATATAATACTAATAGTAGTATACTACTAGGAAACATATTTCCTAATCAGAAAAAGATTTGATTTTTAATTAAATAATTAATTAACATATTAATTAATTTCCATTTAATTAAATAATAAAATAAAACAATATAATGGGCTAAAAAATAGCCATTGCTGCCCATGACTAAAACTTGGGCCTACATATTGTTTTCATATTTTATTTAATCCATCTGGACTTTAATAAAAAGCCCACATGTAAACTAAACCCATTCTTACTAAAAGAAACAAGCCCACATGCCTTTCATTAATATATTAATATAATTAAACAGCCCATTAAATAAATAATATGCAAATTATATTCTTAATACATTAAATACAATTCTAAATGGACCTACAAATAGTCCGGTAGAATATATCAAGTAATTCATGGAAGTCCGTGTGGATTGTGGATCTTGGCGAGCCTATCTAAATTTAAGCTCCAATAGATATAACCCAATCACAATCAACAAATGATTCACTTAGGTTTAATCTATTAATTTTAGTTCATTCCACTAAAGAACTAAAATTGCACTCTTAAATAAAGATGGAATAAGTTAACAATTCTCATTCATACCCTAGACAATCATATAGGAGATAGTGAATCCTCGTGAAGAATATCAGTAATCGCCAAAAGCTCATAGACCTCCTATAGCTCTCCAAGTTACCATATTTACTCATATGACCACACTTTGAACTTGGATATATATTATGACTTGTCCAGAAGTCATCTTCCAATAAAAACTATTGAAAACTCAACGTTAAGATTTAATATCCAAAATCACAAAGCATCCATATGATGATATTCTACTCGCATTTAATAAATGGAGCCACGATATCCATATATGTATATGAAGTCCTCTATCGATTAACAAATGAATACCACCAAACTATCGAGGATAGACTATAGTATATAATCGTACTCATCGATAGCTCAAATGATAACACTTGTAACCATAAGTCCTTAATTTATCTCAGGATTAAGATAGACTTTTCGATTGTCCTGATAATGAAAAGACTTTTATCTATTGACGGTTCTAGAAAAACGTATTTCATTGTAATCCAGTTAAATGCACCCAGTGCACTAGATTCTTTTACTCGAAGACCCTTCGAGTATTTTAGACTCATCACAACACATTTGATCCCACTCAAATGCTAGTAAAAGAATTCTACAACTTTAACAAGATAAACGTGCCTGATGACTCGCTTTTTGTGCCGTTGATGAGCGTCGTTTGTGTACTCAACAAAATGATATTTAGATGTGTTCGTTTAGAAAACCGATTTTTCACCACTTAGATAGAAAATTAGTAAAGTGGCACGTGGGATTCGTTCCACAGGGAATTAAGGTGATTAGTTGAATAAATTAACTAATCTATATGGAATAAAATAAATCATAAAAATATGGATGAGTGAATGGGTTGTCAAGCCATCAAACATACATGAAAAATAAACCTAATAAACTAATAAAAGAATACTTAACAAATCTAGATAAGATAAATGGAATTAACAATTAAGAGAATAGCTAGGGAATTAATGGGATCACAAATGAATTACGGGAAATGCTTATCAAGCTACTTTAGTGAACAAATCTCACAAATGTTAACCAATTGATTTCTAAAATGTGTTTGGGCCATTATTATGAACCCTAAACAACTTCCCACCGCAATGCCTAACCGATTAAGGAAAGGGGGTCACGGCGAGATCGATTTGTTACAATTAACGGCTTAGATTATCGTGGTTGATATACCCTCCGACAATCTATCCTATTCACTAAGTTCTCAATCCATCAAGGTTGTCAATCCAATCAAGATTATATAACAAATTATCCTAAGCAAGATTATAATCAACTAGTGGGTATACATGTCAATTATATAATGCAAAGAATCTAATTATAAAATGAATAGAACACAAATAGAAATTAAAATATATTAAAGCTTAAGCAAATCCCAATCCAAATATTCTCACATCAAAACCCTAGAAAGTGGATTTAATTACACATATTACAATCAAAGGACAATCAAAGGGAAGGCAAGTAAAAGATTAGGAAATCACCCATGGGCCTCCTTTTGTAAGCTTGATCCTTTCCTTGCCTTTGATGCTCCTTGTGTAAAGAGTGGATGATGAGGATGTGTCTAGATAGGTGGAGTCAAATGGGAAGTGACTAAGGAGATTTGTGGAGAAGATGGGAAGAAAAGGAATGATTAGGGGAGGTAATCTAGATGTTAAGTTTAGGTAGGATAGAAAATGGAGAGAAAAGGAATGGTGGAGAAAGGAGGTTTCTTGGTGGTCAAGAGTTGTTTAAAAGAGGAAAAATAGTGATGTATATATAGGTGTGAAAGCTAGGGTATGAAATGGGTATGAAATGACAAGAATACCCCTCCTGAATGCCAACACTGGAATTCCTACACTGGAATTCCAACGTGGTCGCCACTTGTCCTTCTAGGTCGCCATGGCGACCTCTCATAGGTTCTTCTGTCGCCATGGCGACCAAATGGCGACCAAGTGGCGACCATTCCCACTTTGGAATTCCTACGTTGGAATTCCTATGTGGTCGCCATTTGCAAGTGTAGGTCGCCATGGCGACCTCAAATGGTGACCATGAGATGCTTTGCAATTTCCTCTGTCGCCATGGCGACCAAATGGCGACCAAGTGGCGACCATTCCCACTTTGGAATTCCTACGTTGGAATTCCTATGTGGTCGCCATTTGCAAGTGTAGGTCTCCATGGCGACCTCCAATGGCGACCTTGAGATGCTTTGCAATTTCCTCTGTCGCCATGGCGACCATGTGGCGACTTTTCTTGCTCAAATAGCGACAATGACCTGTTTCACCTATTTGTGAGTCTTTTTGCACCAAATTCTTCATCTTCTTCGTATATGCCCTTGAGTTCTAATAAAACCTGAAAACACTTAATTTACACCATTAAATCACGGGATAATGCCCAAGAATCGAACAAAAGAAGAAGGAGATGGGGACCAAAATCATACCAATTTTGGTTCGATCAGTCGTTACCAAATTGCGAATTACCAAAAGAAAGTTTATAAAATGAATCTTTACGCAATATATTTTAAGATTTGAAAACGAGTATTGTGGTAAGCTTAGAGTTCGTTCCACAGGGAATTAGAGAAATATGTTGATTTAATTAGCTAATCTAGAAACAATAAAATAAATCCTAAATGATGAATGAGTGTATGGTTTGTCAAACCATCAAACATACATACAAAATTAACCTAACTAAAAATATGGTGATATGAAAAATAGAAGACTCACAATCTTGATAAGAAAAATGGATATAAACAATTAATGTTGATGCTAGGGAATTGATTGATTAGCAAATAGGTATGGGTATTGCTTTTTAAGCCACTTTAAGGACCAATCTCTACATGTTAACCAATTTAGGTTTAGATTAATGTGGTTGATATACCCTCCACCAATCTATCATATTTATTGGGTTCTTAATCACTCAAGTGTGTCAATCCAAGAGTGATTATATAACATGTTATTCTAAATAAGATTGTAATTAACAAGTGGGTATACAAGTCAATCACATAATGAATAGAATCTAATGAATTAATAAATAGAACATATATAGAGATTCATTACAAAGCTTAAGCAAAAACCCACAACCAAATGTTTATCAAATCAATCCCCTAGATTTGGGGTTTAATTACACATAGTAGCAATCAAATAGAAACAAGTAAATGGTAAGGAAATCACCCTTGGGCCACCTTCTTTAGTGCTTGATCCTTGTTCTCCTTTGATGCTCCTAGATGCAAAGAATGGAAGAGGAGGATGTGTCTAGATAAGTGGATGGCTTATGGTGAGTGACAAAGGATTTGTGATGGAGAAAATGGTAGGGAAGGAATGGTCTAGGGAAGTAATCAAGATTTGGTGTGAGTTTTTGGGTGGAAAAGATAAGTTCAAGTATAGAAATGGAGGAATTTGGGAGATGATTAATGGAGGAAGAGGAGATTGGTAGGAGAGAATCGGCTCTGAAATCTGTAAAAGTTGATGAATTTATAGGCTAGGAAAGCTAGGGTACGAAATGTAGGGAAAAATATACCCGCAGCGGAAGCGAGACTAAAAAAAATAGTTTAGTAGCTTTTAAAAAATTTTCCTTTTATGAACCTTAACCCTTTTAATTAATTAAGCAATATATACCAAAAGATATCGTACCTTTGTCACGTGATCCGATTGACTATGCGTCGATGGTAATCCGCAAGATCTTCCAATCCGATCACGAACGTGAATCACCTAGGAGCGTGGTCTCCCTTCTCTTTGAATTGTATACCTGAGAATGGACAACAAAACTTTTCTGATTCTGTTAGTCACTATAATCTCCAAAAGGTTGCTAAGAATGTTCCAGTCACTTTTGATTTCACAATCGTAAGATTGAAATTCGCGTGAACCTAATTCGAAAGTGTGTACAAAATCTCTTGATGTTAAGATCACTAGTACACTATCGAAACAAGAACAATTCTTCTCTCACAAACCTCTAGGCCGAATCACTCACTAGTCTTAGAGTTGGATCTAATTTTTCTCTAGCAAAAGAAAAAGCTCTCAATTGCAAAAACTAGGGTTTTAGAAAATATATCAAGAATATATATATATGTCTATTGCTGCAAAATATATATAAAGAATATATAAAATATATATACATCCAATTGGCTGACAAATTTGCTCAATCTATATATATTTATTTATTAGGCCAATACTTGCTGCTATATATATTGTCTATATATATAACGAATAATGCAATATATTCTATGACCGAATTCTTATGCAATATAATATATCTCTTCTGCATGCATATATATATTTTTTGATTATTATATCTTACGCATGCCTATATATTATATATATTTTTATTTCACTTGAATTTATCTTGCATTAAAACTCTATAGTACAAACCCTAATCCAACTATTTAGTGTGTTTGTGGCTATATAAAAGACTTCCTTATTTGACTAAACAAATAAAGTCTTTTATATTCAGTATAATACTAATAGTAGTATATTACTAGGAAACATATTTCCTAATCAGAAAAAGATTTGATTTTTAATTAAATAATTAATTAACATATTAATTAATTTCCATTTAATTAAATAATAAAATAAAACAATATAATGGGATAAAAATTAGCCATTGCCGCCCATGACTGGAACTTGGGCCTACATATTGTTTTCTTATTTTATTTAATCCATTTGGACTTTAATAAAAAGCCCACATGTGAACTAGACCCATTCTTACTAAAAGAAATAAGTCCACATGTCTTTCATTAATATATTAATATAATTAAACAGCCCATTAAATAAATAATGTGCAAATTATATTCTTAATATATTAAATACAATTCTAAATGGACCCACAAATAGTCCGGTAGAATATATCAAGTGATCCATGCAAGTCCGTGTGGATTGGGGATCTTGGCGGGCTATCTAAATTTAAGCTTCAATAGACATAACCTAATCACTATCAACAAATGATTCACTTAGGTCTGATCCATTAATTTTAACTCATTCCACTAAAGAGCTAAAATTGAACTTTTAAATAAAGACAGAAAAGGAAGATGTTTCCTCATTCATACCCTAGACAATCATGTTGGAGAAAGTGTATCCTCGTGATTAATATCAGTAATCGCCAAGAGTTCATAGACCGCCTATAACTCTCCAAGTTACCATATTTACTCATATGACCACGTATTGAACTTGGATATTTTGACTTGTCCAGAAGCCATGTTTTCAATAGACACTATCAAAAACTCAACGTTGAGATTTAATATCCAATTACCTCAAAACATCCATATGATGATATTATACTCTCATTTAATAAATGGAGCCACGATGTCCATATCTATAAATGAAGTCCTCTATCGATTAACAAATGAATATCACCAAACTATCGAGGATAGACTATGCGATATAATCGTACTCATTGATAACTCAAATGATATCACTTGCAACCATAAGTCCATCATTTATCTCAGGATTAAGATAGACTCTCCGATTGTCCTGATAATGAAATGACTTTTATCTACTGACGGTTATAGATAAAGTATTTCATTGTGATCCAGTTCAATGCACGCAGTGCACTAGATTCTTTTGCTCGAAGACACTCCGATGATTTTAGACTCATCATATCTCATTTGATCCCACTCAAATGCTAGCAAAAGAATTCTACAACTTTAACAAGATAAAGGTGCCCAACCTTTAACTTAAGTTGTGAGCAATATTCAAGACTAACTAAAGAATTGTGTCTACCACATACATATCCAGATGTACGAACAATTCTTCATTTCTCATAGTCTTTAGACCTTATGATTATTTACTTTGACAATTATAATATTAAACTATAAATGTTATAGGATTTGTTTAAACCAGAAATCACTTTATTAATATGAAAAAGATTGTTAATTACAATATTACACTCTTGCTATTGAGCATAATCCTAACACGAAATGGGTATGAAATGACTAGAATACCCCTCCTGAATGCCAACATAGGAATTCCTACGCTGGAATTCCAACGTGGTCGCCACTTGTCCTTCTAGGTCGCCATGGCGACCTCAAATGGCGACCTCTCATGGATTCTTCTGTCGCCATCCAAATGGCGAACATTCCCACGTTGGAATTCCTACGTTGGAATTCCTATGTGGTCGCCATTTGCAAGTGTGGGTCGCTATGGCGACCTCAAATGGCGACCATGAGATGCTTTGCAATTTCCTCTGTCGCCATGGTGACCATGTGGCGACTTTTTTTGCTCAAATAGTGAGAATGCCCCGTTTCACCTATTTGTGAGTCCTTTTGCACCAAATTCTTCATCTTCTTCACAAATGCCCTTGAGTTCTAATAAAACCTGAAACACTTGATTTAACGACATTAAATACGGGGAAATGCCCGAGAATCAAGCATAAAGAGACGGGAATGAGGGCCAAAATCATACCAATTTTGGTTCGATCAAATACCCCCAAACCTATCTTTTGCTCGTCCTTGAGCAAAACAATCACAAATCAACCCCCAAAGACATGCATCAAGCCATTTCAAATATTTTCAATAACATTCTAACTTACTCAAACAAGGATCTACTATCCAATCATTAACATGTGAAACCAAAATGAGGAGATTAACCAAATGTGTTTGGGCCATTATTATGAACCCTAAACAACTTCCCACCGCAATGCCTAACCGATTAAGGAAAGGGGGTCACGGCGAGATCGATTTGTTACAATTAACGGCTTAGATTATCGTGGTTGATATACCCTCCGACAATCTATCCTATTCACTAAGTTCTCAATCCATCAAGGTTGTCAATCCAATCAAGATTATATAACAAATTATCCTAAGCAAGATTATAATCAACTAGTGGGTATACATGTCAATTATATAATGCAAAGAATCTAATTATAAAATGAATAGAACACAAATAGAAATTAAAATATATTAAAGCTTAAGCAAATCCCAATCCAAATATTCTCACATCAAAACCCTAGAAAGTGGATTTAATTACACATATTACAATCAAAGGACAATCAAAGGGAAGGCAAGTAAAAGATTAGGAAATCACCCATGGGCCTCCTTTTGTAAGCTTGATCCTTTCCTTGCCTTTGATGCTCCTTGTGTAAAGAGTGGATGATGAGGATGTGTCTAGATAGGTGGAGTCAAATGGGAAGTGACTAAGGAGATTTGTGGAGAAGATGGGAAGAAAAGGAATGATTAGGGGAGGTAATCTAGATGTTAAGTTTAGGTAGGATAGAAAATGGAGAGAAAAGGAATGGTGGAGAAAGGAGGTTTCTTGGTGGTCAAGAGTTGTTTAAAAGAGGAAAAATAGTGATGTATATATAGGTGTGAAAGCTAGGGTATGAAATGGGTATGAAATGACAAGAATACCCCTCCTGAATGCCAACACTGGAATTCCTACACTGGAATTCCAACGTGGTCGCCACTTGTCCTTCTAGGTCGCCATGGCAACCTCTCATAGGTTCTTCTGTCGCCATGGCGACCAAATGGCGACCAAGTGGCGACCATTCCCACTTTGGAATTCCTACGTTGGAATTCCTATGTGGTCGCCATTTGCAAGTGTGGGTCGCTATGGCGACCTCCAATGGCGACCTTGAGATGCTTTGCAATTTCCTCTGTCGCCATGGCGACCATGTGGCGACTTTTCTTGCTCAAATAGCGACAATGCCCTGTTTCACCTATTTGTGAGTCTTTTTGCACCAAATTCTTCATCTTCTTCGTAAATGCCCTTGAGTTCTAATAAAACCTGAAAACACTTAATTTACACCATTAAATCACGGGATAATGCCCAAGAATCGAACAAAAGGAGAAGGAGATGGGGACCAAAATCATACCAATTTTGGTTCGATCAGTCGTTACCAAATTGCGAATTACCAAAAGAAAGTTTATAAAATGAATCTTTACGCAATATATTTTAAGATTTGAAAACGAGTATTGTGGTAAGCTTAGAGTTCGTTCCACAGGGAATTAGAGAAATATGTTGATTTAATTAGCTAATCTAGAAACAATAAAATAAATCATAAATGATGAATGAGTGTATGGTTTGTCAAACCATCAAACATACATACAAAATTAACCTAACTAAAAATATGGTGATATGAAAAATAGAAGACTCACAATCTTGATAAGAAAAATGGATATAAACAATTAATGTTGATGCTAGGGAATTGATTGATTAGCAAATAGGTATGGGTATTGCTTTTTAAGCCACTTTAAGGACCAATCTCTACATGTTAACCAATTTAGGTTTAGATTAATGTGGTTGATATACCCTCCACCAATCTATCATATTTATTGGGTTCTTAATCACTCAAGTGTGTCAATCCAAGAGTGATTATATAACATGTTATTCTAAATAAGATTGTAATTAACAAGTGGGTATACAAGTCAATCACATAATGAATAGAATCTAATGAATTAATAAATAGAACATATATAGAGATTCATTACAAAGCTTAAGCAAAAACCCACAACCAAATGTTTATCAAATCAATCCCCTAGATTTGGGGTTTAATTACACATAGTAGCAATCAAATAGAAACAAGTAAATGGTAAGGAAATCACCCTTGGGCCACCTTCTTTAGTGCTTGATCCTTGTTCTCCTTTGATGCTCCTAGATGCAAAGAATGGAAGAGGAGGATGTGTCTAGATAAGTGGATGGCTTATGGTGAGTGACAAAGGATTTGTGATGGAGAAAATGGTAGGGAAGGAATGGTCTAGGGAAGTAATCAAGATTTGGTGTGAGTTTTTGGGTGGAAAAGATAAGTTCAAGTATAGAAATGGAGGAATTTGGGAGATGATTAATGGAGGAAGAGGAGATTGGTAGGAGAGAATCGGCTCTGAAATCTGTAAAAGTTGATGAATTTATAGGCTAGGAAAGCTAGGGTACGAAATGGGTATGAAATGACTAGAATACCCCTCCTGAATGCCAACATAGGAATTCCTACGCTGGAATTCCAACGTGGTCGCCACTTGTCCTTCTAGGTCGCCATGGCGACCTCAAATGGCGACCTCTCATGGATTCTTCTGTCGCCATCCAAATGGCGAACATTCCCACGTTGGAATTCCTACGTTGGAATTCCTATGTGGTCGCCATTTGCAAGTGTGGGTCGCTATGGCGACCTCAAATGGCGACCATGAGATGCTTTGCAATTTCCTCTGTCGCCATGGTGACCATGTGGCGACTTTTTTTGCTCAAATAGTGAGAATGCCCTGTTTCACCTATTTGTGAGTCCTTTTGCACCAAATTCTTCATCTTCTTCACAAATGCCCTTGAGTTCTAATAAAACCTGAAACACTTGATTTAACGACATTAAATACGGGGAAATGCCCGAGAATCAAGCATAAAGAGACGGGAATGAGGGCCAAAATCATACCAATTTTGGTTCAATCAAATACCCCCAAACCTATCTTTTGCTCGTCCTTGAGCAAAACAATCACAAATCAACCCCCAAAGACATGCATCAAGCCATTTCAAATATTTTCAATAACATTCTAACTTACTCAAACAAGGATCTACTATCCAATCTTTAACATGTGAAACCAAAATGAGGAGATTAACACAATGATGCATTAGTGAGGACTTAAACATGTAAGATAATGTCAAGTAAAGATTAAGAGCATGCCACTCTAGATATGATTGTACGCAATGCGACCTTACATTCAAAATGCCAAAGCTTCAAAACAAATGTGCTATTCGGTTTAGAATGTAATTCGCCTCGATCTAATCCTCACTAGGTTCTCTCTTTTCTTCTCTTTGATTCCTAGGTTTCGCTCAAAAGTACATATGCAATATGAGTTAATGTCATGGATATCAAATTGATTGCATATGATGTTATTTAAAGTGCAATTTCTGAAAATGAGGTCTCATGAATGGAATTGCAAATCATGAATTAGAAAGAACATGCAAACACCAAAACTCACAAGTGGACATCCCTAAAGATCGTGAAGGTCTTTCTTAGGTTGTAATGGGGCTTAGGTGAATGGTGAGTCAATAAAATGGGGCAATAGATAACAAGGAACCCAATGATTTATACTAAGGCATACATTCTAATAATGATTCCCAATTGCTTTCACACATTTGTTCACGCCTTTGGCGCCCATTGCTTACAATATTATTTCAAATGCATATTCACTACTCACTTTTCTTGAGTAGCCTATTCAATTATCAACCCTCTATCTAGGCCACTTGTGCCTAATTCATGGTTCTCTTTTTCATTTTGTTTGGCTTTGCCCTTTCTTTTCTTTTCTTTTCTTTTGCATACATCTTTTATTTCAATCTTTTCTTTTCTTTTCTTTTCTTCTTTTTTTCTTTTGCTTTTCTTTTTCTTTTGCTTTTCTTCTTCTTTCTTTTCCTTTTTCTTTTTATCCACTCTGGCATTTCAATACTCTTTTACACAATTTTACATGCCTAGGTACATGTATCAACATTTCCTTTTAAAAGAGCTTACAACCATATCCTAAGCCTTAGCAAAATCATTTGGTTAAGGTAAGTCAATTATGTAGGCTATATGGTTCATGTGGATGTGGTTCAAAAATGAAAAGCTTAAGTTGTGTTTGGCTTCAAAAGGGCTTGGGAGCACACACATTTAGAGGGTATGGAAGTGTTTAGGCCAATTTACGGTTTTTCACATGCATTGCCTAAAGTCATTTCTAAAGGATTGTCCACAAGCAAATCAAAGCTTTCACAAGCTGTCCATAATATTCTATGATATGCAATATTTAAGTGCAAATTTTTCTTATCCTAGGTGGACTCCTCCTATTCCTAGGCTTCTCAACCCATACCTTCCTAACATTCATATATGTCTCTCTATGTCTAAAATTCCCTTGTGTGCCTTGCCTATCATTTTCTTGGTTTGGTGGTCTAAAATGACCTATCGTATGGCAATGATGGCACATGGTGATAGAGTTAGGAATGATACCTTCTTGGTGGTTCTTTGTAGGAGGTGGAGGTGGAGGGTTCTCATTCCTCCTTTTTGCCTTTCTCCTCCTTGCTTTGCTAGGATTCGACTCCTTGACCTTGGCACTTGAAGATGCTTAACTCAAGTCGAGCATTTCTTCTCTTTCTTGCTTAGACCTTGCAAATTTCCCAAGGTGGTCAACTTCCTTCGTCTTCATTATCTCCAAAGCCTTGTCCCTTGTTTGAATTTTGGCTTGCATTAGCCGCATCCTCTTTGCAAAGTCTTCCTTGATCTCTTCAAGCTCCTGCAATGATGTACACTTTTCGGCCTCATGTCTCTCAATTTGTTCTTCGAATTCTTTGATCTTGGTGGAGACTTCGCCATTTTGCTTCTTGAGAGTACCATTTTCGGCTCTGAGCATCTTTACTTCAAGAATGATTTTCTTGTTCAATTCTTGAAGCATGCTCTCCCTTGTTTTTCCCAAGGCTTCCTTGCCTTCTAACTTCTTCTTCAAGAGTTGTATCTTCCCTTCGTAATCCTTGGTGATTTCCTCTTGTTGGAGGGAAGTTGTCATGATTCTTTCTTGAAGTAGAGCATTCTCCTTTTTCAATACATCCATCGCCATCACTAGGTCTTCACTCATGCTCAAAATCTTCTTGTTCATCTCTAGTGTGATCTTGCAAAGATCTTCTTCTTTCGATTGATACAAGACTTCTATGTTGTGTTGAGTTGTGGCATTGGTGGAGTTGTTGGAATTTTCTTCAAATGTGGACTCTATTTCTTGGTCCGGCTAACTAGGTGACGTATAGTCATTCCTATCTTCCGATGACCTTCCCATTGGCACGTAGCTTGGCCTTGAGTTTTACACAAGGAAATCCATAGAGTCTGATGAGGTCGTTTGTGTACTCAACAAAATAGTAATAATAGTGATTTTTGGGTTGATTCTTGAAAACTCTTTTAAAGCCACTTAATCCTTTTAAAATGTGATTTGATAGCAAAATAGTGAGCAAGTTCGTTCCACAGGGAATGGAGTGTTAATTAGATAAATTGACTAATCTTAGAACAATAAAACAAATCATAGTGTTTGATAAATGTGTGGTTTCTAAAGCCACCAATGCTAAACTACTCAAATGAAAATACACAAAAATGTTATGAAAAATAGAATACTCAACACCTTGATAAGAATAGTGATAAAATCAATTAATGAGAGAACTAGGGAATAGATCGATTAACACTTGGATGTGGGTAAGCTACTAGCATCATTAATGTACCAATCTCATTATGTTAACCACTTAGAGGCTTAGATTAGTGGGGTTGATATACCCACCACTAATCTATCCTATCCAATGGGTTCTTAATCACACAAAGATTGTCAATCCACATGTGAATATATAACAAATTATTCCACTCAAGATAGCAATCAACAAGTGATATACAAGTCAATTATAATGAATGAAATCTAATTAAATTGAATGAATAGAACACATAAGAGATTCATTACAAGCTAGACTAAACCCACAACCAATTGTTCCTCAAATCTATCCCCTAGATTAGGGGTTTAGTTACACATAATTGCAATAAATGAAAAGAAGTAAATGATAAGGAAATAACCCTTGGGTCACCTTCTTTAAGCTCAATCCTTCTTCTCCTCTATGCTCCTAGATGCAAGGAATGGAGGTTGAGGAAATGTCTTGGAATGTGGGTGTTTTGGTGGAAAGTTACTAAGGATTTTGGTGGAGAAATGGTGGGATGAGGAATGATGTAGTGAAGTAATCAAGGTTTTGTGTTGAGGGTTGGATGGATTAGATGAGTTCAAGGAGAGAAATGGAGGATGATGAAAAATGTTCCATGGATGATGATCTAGATCTGAAATGGGAATTCTCTGAGATTTGCTCTGATTTTCGATCTTTTGAAAATGAAGAGACGCTCCATATATATACTCACTCATGGACATGTACTGGTAACGACTTGATTCGCTGATGTGGAGCCTTGGTCGCTATTTGGTCGCTATGGCGACCATGGAGCGTAAAACGGTTAGATGAAAAGGTCGCTCTGAAAACCATCTTTCTCGCTCTTTGTCAAGTGGCGAACATGACAAAAATGTGTAGAGGTCGCCACTTGTATCCTCTAGGTCGCTCTGGCGACCATAAGTGGCGACCTTGGAAATGTGAAGAGGTCGCCCTTTGTACATCAAGGTCGCTCTGGCGACCATAAGTGGCGACCATGCCTTGAGTGCACTAGGTCGCCACTTGCAAGGGAGGTCGCCAGAGCGACCCCAAGTGGCGACCCCACCTGATTGTTTTTGTGACCTTCTGTCGCCATGGCGCTCAAGTGGCGCCCAAGTGGCAACCTTTTGATGCCTTTGGGAACTCTTCTGTCGCCATGGCGCTCAAGTGGCGACCTCCTTTGCCCAAGTGGCGAAAATGCCCTGTTTCTTCTCATTTGTGAGACATTTTTGCACAAGTCCTCCACCTTCATCTCAATTGCTTCTGAAACCTAATAAAACCTAAAACACTCAATTTAACAACATTAAACACGGGGAAATGCTCGAGAATCAAGCAAAAAGAAACGGAAATGAGGGCCAAAATCATACCAATTTTGGCTTGATCAGAGTCCTAAAACAAAAATAAACAAAAACTACCAAAGAAGTAAAAAGAAACTAAAAAGACTAAAAACAACTAAGAGACTAAAAATTAATAAAAACTAACAAAGAAATGAAAATAACTAAAAAGACTAAAAACAACTAAGAAAAGCTAATTGAATCAACTATCGCTTTAATTCCCCGGCAGCGGCGCCATTTTGATGACTCGCTTTTTCTGTCGTTACCAAATTGCGAATTACCAAAAGAAAGTTTATAAAATGAATTTTTACGCAAAATATTTTAAGATTTGAAAACGAGTATTGTGGTAAGCTTAGAGTTCGTTCCGCAGGGAATTAGAGAAATATGTTGATTTAATTAGCTAATCTAGAAACAATAAAATAAATCCTAAATGATGAATGAGTGTATGGTTTGTCAAACCATCAAACATACATACAAAATTAACCTAACTAAAAATATGGTGATATGAAAAATAGAAGACTCACAATCTTGATAAGAAAAATGGATATAAACAATTAATGTTGATGCTAGGGAATTGATTGATTAGCAAATAGGTATGGGTATTGCTTTTTAAGCCACTTTAAGGACCAATCTCTACATGTTAACCAATTTAGGTTTGGATTAATGTGGTTGATATACCCTCCACCAATCTATCCTATTTATTGGGTTCTTAATCACTCAAGTGTGTCAATCCAAGAGTGATTATATAACAAGTTATTCTAAACAAGATTGTAATTAACAAGTGGGTATACAAGTCAATCATATAATGAATAGAATCTAATGAATTAATAAATAGAACACATATAGATATTCATTACAAAGCTTAAGCAAAAACCCACAACCAAATGTTTATCAAATCAATCCCCTAGATTTGGGGTTTAATTACACATAGTAGCAATCAAATAGAAACAAGTAAATGGTAAGGAAATCACCCTTGGGCCACCTTCTTTAGTGCTTGATCCTTGTTCTCCTTTGATGCTCCTAGATGCAAAGAATGGAAGAGGAGGATGTGTCTAGATAGGTGGATGGCTTATGGTGAGTGACAAAGGATTTGTGATGGAGAAAATGGTAGGGAAGGAATGGTCTAGGGAAGTAATCAAGATTTGGTGTGAGTTTTTGGGTGGAAAAGATAAGTTCAAGTATAGAAATGGAGGAATTTGGGAGATGATTAATGGAGGAAGAGGAGATTGGTAGGAGAGAATCGGCTCTGAAATCTGTAAAAGTTGATGAATTTATAGGCTAGGAAAGCTAGGGTATGAAATGGGTATGAAATGACAAGAATACCCCTCCTGAATGCCAACATAGGAATTCCTACGTTGGAATTCCAACGTGGTCGCCACTTGTCCTTCTAGGTCGCCATGGTGACCTCAAATGGCGACCTCTCATGGATTCTTCTGTTGCCATGGCGACCAAATGGCGACCACTCCCACGTTGGAATTCCTATGTGGTCGCCATTTGCAAGTGTGGGTCACTATGGCGACCTCAAATGGCGACCATGAGATGCTTTGCAATTTCCTCTATCGCCATGGCGACCATGTGGCGACTTTTTTTGCTCAAATAGCGAGAATGCCCTGTTTCACCTATTTAAGAGTCTTTTTGCACCAAATTCTTCATCTTCTTCACAAATGCCCTTGAGTTCTAATAAAACCTGAAACACTTGATTTAACGACATTAAATACGGGGAAATGCCCGAGAATCAAGCATAAAGAGGCGGGAATGAGGGCCAAAATCATACCAATTTTGGTTCGATCAGTGCCCAACCTTTAACTTAAGTTGTGAACGTTATTCAAGACTAACTAAAGAATTGTGTCTACCTCATACATATCCAGATGTACAAACAATTCTTCTTTTCTCATAGTCTTTTGACCTTATGATTATTTACTTTGAAAATTATAATAATAAATGCTATAAGATTTTGTTAACAAACAGAAATCACTTTATTAATATAAAAAGATTGTCAAGTACAACATTACACTCTTGCTATTGAGCATAATCCTAACAATTACCGAAAACAACCCCTCTAATCAAGTCCATTGCCATAGCTTTGTGAAGCGTTCCATTAAGAACTTCCACCACCAAATTGAATAAGAAAAGAGACAATGGGTCACCCTGTTTAAGACCATTTTGAAGACTAAATTGATTCTTAGGGCTTCCGTTAATCAAGACGGACATGGATGGCGAGGAGATACACTATCTGATCCATCCTAACCTGTCATGACTTCTATCAAATAATCGTGATCAACACTATCATAAGCCTTTTTGAAGTCGAGTTTTACAAGAATTCCACCCTTCCCATTCTTTTTCCATGTATGAATTGCTCCTTCCACAATAATGAAACTATCCACAATCTATCTATCCCTGACAAACGCCATCTGAGTCGGCCCAATAACCGTGTTCATAACTGATTTCAACCTATTAGCGAATATTTTTGCCAAAATCTTATAAATTGAACCCACCAAGCTTATAGGTCGGTAATCTTTTAAAGAAACCGTTGACTTGATCTTGGGAATAAGTGCTATAAATGTGGAGTTTACTTCTTTGACCACCGAACCTTCCCTATAAAATTCATGGAGAAAGGGCATAAAATCATCTTTTAAAACATCCCAATTTGCCTTAATGAATTTCAAGTTGAAACCATCCGACCCCAGCGCTTTGTTTCCATCACATTCACTCAATGCCAAACTCACTTCATCTTCAGAGAATTCGACCTCCAAATCATCCCGTTCCTTAACCGAAATCTTCTTAAAAGACATTCCTGATAAACTTGGTCTAAATCCCATCTTTTTTTCAAACTGCTCTTTGAAAAAGGAAAAAACTCCCTCCCTTATTTCCTGTGGACCACTGCACATTCTACCAGCAATAGATAAGTCGCCAATGAAGTTGAACTTGTTCCTCATGTTGGAGCACAAATGAAACTATCTTGTATTTCTATCACCATCCTTCAGGCACTTTATCTTAGAAATTTGCCGCCATTTCTGTTCATCTCGTCTCAACTAATTCCATAATTTCACCAAGCATAATGATCTTTCTTGTCTTAGAAGAACCGTCCAACCTTGATTCACTGTTTTGCCTTCAATCTCCAATAGTTCAGTCTTTAAAGCCTTTAAACGCACCTCATCAGAAATCTTAACTTTCAAACACGATTTAATATAATTCTTGGTCGCCTTTAATTTCCTTCTAATCCTCTGTCCGGAAGACCCACCCCCTAAATTTGTCTTCCATCTTGAACGCATCTTCTCCATCAATTTTTTGTCCTCAAGCCATACAAAAGGACTATAAACAATTATATATATATTTTTTGTCCTCAAGAGAACCTAAACGGCTTCGGACCCCAATCTACCTTTGGTTCCCCAAAATAAATTGGGTTGTGATCGGATACACTTTTGCTTAGGCCTTTCTGCAGTAGCATAGGAAACCATGATAAAAATTTTGGATCGCAAAACGATCAAGTCGAGCCCAAGACTCCATATCTCTATTGTTAGACCATGTAAACTCCATTCCATGCAAAGGTAAATCGATCACCTTTGCCAAGTCTGAAAACATTCTGAAGTTCCTCATGGATCTTTCGCTGCCCACTCCTCTCTTTCTTTCGCTCCTATCAAGTACCGTATTAAAATCTCCACCGATTACCCACGGACCAAGCATGGATGCTTGTGAGTTCAAAATGAATTACCACAAATCCACCCTCTCACTCTCCATATTGCCCGCGTATACATTGCAAAATACTACTTCTTTCTTCAGTTTTAAAATCTCACCAGACACAATGATGCATCTATTATTGGTTATACATGACTTTACCTCAAACAAATCTTCTTTCCATAATGTAATAACTCCCCCGGCTGAACCCAATGCTTCTACTCCAATGCCTTTAGACAGTAAGGAACCACCCAATGACTTTGTCACCCTCGAATCATGATAGTTTAATTTTGATTCTTGAATGAAAAGTATCATTGGTTTATGAAAAGCAACCACTCTCCTCACAACACGCCTTTTCTCCAATTTCCCCAAACCCCTTATGTTCCATGATAATGCTTTCATTAAAAGATTAGAAACCCCTACCTCCCAAAAAAACACTACTCTGTTCTGTCATTACATATCTCGGAATCTCACCTCATCCTCCTTTTCCTTCCTTGAAATTTCATTAGAAACTAAGGCTTCCTTGCCATGAAAATTCAAACCAAGGGCTATGCCTGTTTCTATAATCTTTGCTACCTCATCACCTAAACTCCATGATCCTACCTTGTTACTTCCTGCATCACCTGACACCACCACTCAGCCTTTATCCTTGAAGGAACAATAGAAATATCCCAAAGCCACCCCTTGTTCTAATACTTTAGATATTTCCTCCTCCAAATTCCACCTTCCTTTAGATAGAATCAACCTAGAGTTCACACCACCAAAATCCCTATTACTCTGTGCCAGCAAACATTTGTCTTTACGAGTCCTCATTCCATGACTTTTGATTGAACTAGATGGCTTGATCAATCTCTTCTAATTGTTATTCTTTTTGGCTTTCCCTCCAACTAGCATTAGACGTGTCTCTTCCTTTGATTGGTGTTGTGGTATTGTTTCCGAAACAGAATGGGAAGAAAGGCAATCCTTATTCTCTACATTGGTTGTCTCTACCCTCTGAACTATCGAATGGACTTCCTTATTCAATGATGTCTGATCCACACTGACCATCACACCAACAGACCTACATAGAATCTTTTTGGGCTAACCCTCCAATAAAGGGATGGCCTCATTATAATCAGATCCTCCCACATCTCAATGACAATATTACACTCATTAACATAGCCCAGGCCCACTTTAGAAGTTTCACCTCTTCCCACCAAATGCTGGGCTATATGATCCTCAAAACTATCTTCATCAGAGGATGACCCACTTTCATCAGTGGCCCACGAGTTGTCCTCCCTTATTACTGTTTTCTTTTCCAATATCAACTTGTCATTGATCTTCAAAAAATTAGATTTCCTTTTATCCTTCCTAATCATGACCTCTTTCCCTTTCTTATTCCCTAACATTAATCTTTCTCTTGCAACTTTACGTTTTTCCATGAGAATGTTCAGTTCTTTTATTGAGTCATTATTAGTCCTTCCACTCCCATTGGATATAGCCTCCTTGGCCTGTGAAACTTTTCTGTTATGGGGTTCTTTATCAGCTACCTTGTGATTGGGTGATGAATTGGTGGCCACCAAATCAGCTAAGTTGGAAGTAGCAAAAATCTGCTTACTTCTCTATATATTTACTCCTTGCATGACATTGGTCGGCACATTCCCAGGATTCAAAGAGTCTGAGAAGCCCCCAACATTTATTCCAAGCTTTCTCGAAATCTAGTCAGAGTTGATCGGATTCTAATCCTCCCGGACATGGATTGAAAATGACGATCTACCGGAAACCACCTTAATTACTTCAAGACACTTTACTCCGTATGGTAATAGGACCAAGGCTCTACCGTAAACCAGGTTAACTCTGTTTACAGTCTCATCATCAATTAACAACGGTTCTCCCACCGCCCAACCAAGCCTTAAAAAGAAACCTTCACTCCAAAATCATAATGGCACTCCTTTAAACTCAACCCATGATAATCTGGACTAGGGTGTAATCGCATCCGACCACAGACCCATAGAGGAGAAGAAATCCTCCCATAGTAATCTATTTCAAATGAAGGTGTCCCTATCTTTAACCGATTTGAACATCCAGAGCATATTCTTATCACCTAAATAAATAGGTGATGCAATAATCTTCCTTCCCCAAAGCTCCTTAATCACTGAACAAGTGTCTTTAAATGATCTGAGAACTCCTACAGTGCATAACTGTAACCAACTGCTATCACAAGAATCTGCATCCCACTTCATAAACTCATCACTGTCTTTAATTCCTAAACCAACAAGGTGTGTCTGTGAATTGGCATTTCTCACCACCTCCATATAGGTTGACCCACGCATTGCGTTGTTTGCATTATAAGGGAACTTGGTCATGTCCGCTTTGAAAGTAGCCTCCATAACCTGCTTCTTCTCCTGCACTGTTTTCCTTTTGATCCAATCCAAAGAAGCTACCTTTGACGTTATCGGCCATCCATATATGTGCATTCCATTAATGAGACCTGCTACTCTTTCAGCCTCATCCCTTGTAGCGAAACGAACAAAAGCAAAGCAACTTCTTCTGGACCTATTTTTAGGAGATAAATAAAGGTCTCTAACCAAACCAGAAGCTTTAAAAATGCCCCATAATCCTCTTATGTCGACAGTAGGATTCAGATTGTCGACAAACAGAGACACTAAATGTTGCCTGAAATCTCTATGACCAGTAAATCCTCATGTCGAACTTCTAGACTGCCCACCAATCTTTCTCTCTCTATCTTTCTCTCTCATCTTTCTCATTTTTCCAATTGATAATTAAAATATTTGTTAGTGTTATACTATTGTTGGTAGTGTGATAAGAATCAAAGAATTTATTTCATAAGTAGATAAATAAAAGGAATTTATTTATCTAGTCAACTTAGGAAGTTTTTGATTAAGTCACAATTTAATTTATATTCAATATATTATTGGATAATACATTAAGGAGTTGGATTAGGGTTTGGATTCTAAAGTTGATAGGAGTTTTGGTAAAACACAGATCCTCTTGGTGGGAGGATTTCGAACACAAGACACAAATCTTCTTTATGTAAGGATTCGGCTACCACCATATATGCTATCAAGGGAATTTGGCCAATCCTAGTTGTTTTAGAGAGAGTTTTTCTTTTGTTTAAAAAAATAATAATCCAACTCTAAGCATATAGTGTCAAATTCGGTCAAGAGGAAATAGAAGGGAAAGAACGTTTAGTGTTTGAAAGTGCACTATTAGCTTTTTGAAAGTATACAAACAAGGTTAAATTGCTTAAAGTGTACATAGAGAGGGGATGAATAGGTTTTTCACCTATTTTCAATCCCTTGAACAAACTCACATTTGTCCCTCAAGGTAGCTTTACATACAACTTATAAACGGAACATTCATAAACAGACAAGATATGCATATCGTCATTTAGGCATTGTCTACGTATAACAAGTTGTTGCATGAGGTATAATATCAATAAAATACAATATCAAAGAATACTTTGTATATCAATATTGGTCAATGTATTACAAGAGTGAATAAATATATCTATACATGAAGATAACAAAATATGAAGAATTACAAATACAAAATTGATCAAAAGAGGATTGTTCTACAAATCACTCTTTACAAGTACTTGTTCAAATATACAACACAAGTGAATGATATTCAACAAAATAACACATACACATATACAATATAAAAGAGATAAAGAAAGAAACAATGGACACAAAGATTTTTACGTGGTAAACCTCCAAAGAGGAAACATACATGGGTTGAATCCACAACCACCAGCAAATCAAATACACTATATGAAAAGGACATACACACTCAAGGCTATCAAATCCTAGTCTACCCTCGGGCTAGTGAATCACTAAGCCTAATTCCTATCTAAGGTGTGTCCTACACCTCTAGGAAGCAACTTCCTATTCAAGGCTCTCAAGCCTCTAGGAAGATTTCCTTACTTAGCAATCTAGATCACAAGGATACTAGTCAAGCTCCCTTAGCTCAACTATATGAAACTCCTTGCTAAGACTTTCGCTTGGCTATTCGGAACTCATTCCTAGCCAAGTCTTCTTGCTCAAGTTAAAGCTTCACTCACTTTAACAAAAGACTTCAACCTTTCCTCAAGGAAAATGATCTAGGTGATGCAAATGATGCAAATCACAATCAACACAACATAGAACATGTGATCAAGAAATTCTATGGAACAACTAGACCTAAACATGTGAGAACACAATAATAGAAGTCTAGATGCAAAAACATGAATTAAACCTAGAGCATGTGAAAACATATAACACAAAAGCTCATAGTTCCATTCACATAAATAACACTTGAATATATCATAATCATGAAGCACAAATTCAAGATGCTATAAACATACAAATTAATGCTAGAAACATAGAATGTATTCAATGAGTATTCTAGCCAAAGGTTTAGAGCATGGATATATTGATAAATCAATTAAATCCTAGATGTCTCTAAAAATACATACAAGAGCATTAATCCTAGATTTCATCAATCAAAGGATCAAAACACATTTCAAGGATTATCATTCATAAAATCATTCAATCAAGTCTCAAATAATCCTAGATGTCAATCTAATCACAATACAACTCTCAAACATGTGAAAATCATAGAATCAAAGAATCTAGTTCACATATGTCTCTAATTAGACTTTTGATTAGGATTGATTATGAAGCTATCTTTCTTAATAGCATTCACCATACATATACATACATATAGAAGGAGAAACCCCAAGCAAATTGAAGGTTATAAAAGAAGAAATCACAAAGATATGACCAATACCTCAAGATCACGAGCTGGTTCGTTTTTCTGTGTAGAACCACTAGAAAAGTCAACCAAACAGCTGCAAGACCAATTGAAAAAGGTAGAGGACTTGATTATGAACAATCTCTAACTTGAATCAACCAATTCCAACTTCGTATGAGCAAGTTATGGTGTTTGGAATGTGAGAAAAAGTCAAGATAAAATTCTGGTCTAAGGATTTCCAATTTTTGCTTCTTTGAATGAATGGGAAGGAATGAGAAACATTTAAAAGGAAGAGACAGAGGGAAAAGAACAACCAACTAGCTGATGACACATAAGCACCATGTGTGGACCGTGTGTGGCACACATGGGCAGAGAGGTGTCTCAGCCGTGTGTCACACGCAGCTTACACATGGATACATGCTTGGCCATTTGGCCGAGCAACCTCCTCTTGTGCTCCGCTCGCGTTCTTCGACAGTATCCGGGCCTCCAAACTCTAATTTTGAATGCATCTTCGGATTATGAATTGTGACTCCCTTACACACAACAATGACTATGAAACTTTGACAAAAGGTTAAGAATTCACCTCGGAAAACGAAGACGAACACAACTCAACAAATGGGAACGAAAAGTAGCGTAGCTACATCGTTTGAACTCGAAATCAAATGTATGAGTAACTGAATGACTAGGACTCAATAAGGAATTATAAAAGTCCAAAAACAATAAAATGTAAACATATAAGCACAATGTCACACATGTATGTCGTTTCCTAGACAAAGTTTAGAACATGCAATTCTACAATGTATGAGAATTTGAGTTCAATGCATGAGCATGTAAAAACATATGAATGTGCTATATAAATGTTGCACTACGATGCAGGGACACATATAAATTATTTGTGTGTGTGTGTGCCTATTTCCTTAAAGAAGAATGAGGTCTATATTACCTTAATTGTGAAATGTAGTCCATTCCTCTTCGAAGACACCTTCTTACTTGATCTTGTAGCCACGTCTTTCTTTAAAGCTTCAAATCATCAACCTAGGACCACTAATCAAATACAAGAAAAACATCGTTTTGATATGGAATATATGCCAAGACAAACTAACAACCTAACACTTTTATATCAAAAGGCTTTGTGCACAACATCGAATCAAGTTCACGCAAGTTTTGATCAAAAGATTGATAATTCACAAGTGATCAAACTTTCTTCATTTTCTCAAGGAGGGTTATTGTGACTAACAAAAGGGAAAATTTTTTTGTTTTCCATCCTCAGGTACATAATTTAAAGAAAGGGAGCCCATACTCCTAGGTGATTCACATTTGTGATTGGATTGAAAGATCTTGAGGATTACTATCGACGCGACATCAATCGTCACGTGGAAAAAGGTATGATATCTTTTATTATATGTTAATTAATCTAGGGTTAAGTTTCTTCTTTTAAAGGAAATTTTTTAAAATATACAAATCTATTTTTCACTTCTGCCGCGTGTATTTTCCCTACAATGCCCATGTGACAAGCCTTCCTTGGTTGCCCGTGACCCCCACACATCTCCACCTCACTTTCCCTCACATTATCTTTTAAATATTCCCTCTCTCTCATTTTCTATTCTATGAAGAAAGTTGCGCAGAATTTTCTTAGTGATTCTCTCAACTTCCAAACACTGTATATCTCTCATTTCTCATCCGATTTGATTGATTCAAGTTGAAGAATCTTCGTATTGAAGTCCTCTATCATCTCCAAGTAACCTTGAGGTCTTTTTAGTTAGTTTAACACACATTTCGTGGCTGCACTTTTTGTTCAAGGTAATTGTCTAATCCTTTGTGTTTTGGGCTTGTAAGGATTCCCGGTTTTTGATTGGCTTATTTCATGGACAAACCACATATTGGGATTGTATGTAAAGGGTAGCTTAGGTGATAGATGATCATGTTCATTGGCTCTACTCAAGACCTCAAGGATGACAAGCACTCCAAAGGTATATCTCTAGTGCTTATTTTCTTATTGAAGAGATTTAGTTGCACACACTCACTAGTAATGTTTGCATATGTATGTGATGAGGTCGTTTGTGTACTCAACAAAATAGTAATAATAATAGTTTTTGGTTGATTCTTGAAAACTCTTTTAAAGCCACTTAATCCTTTTAAAATGTGATTTGATAGCAAAATAGTGAGCAAGTTCGTTCCACAGGGAATGAAGTGTTAATTAGATAAATTGACTAATCTTAGAACAATAAAATAAATCATAGTGTTTGATAAATGTGTGGTTTCTAAAACCACCAATGCTAAACTACTCAAATGAAAATACACAAAAATGTTATGAAAAATAGAATACTCAACACCTTGATAAGAAAAGTGATAAAATCAATTAATGAGAGAACTAGGGAATAGATCGATTAACACTTGGATGTGGGTAAGCTAACTAGCATCATTAATGTACCAATCTCATTATGTTAACCACTTAGAGGCTTAGATTAGTGGGGTTGGTATACCCACCACTAATCTATCCTATCCAATGGGTTCTTAATCACACAAAGATTGTCAATCCACATGTGAATATATAACAAATTATTCCACTCAAGATAGCAATCAACAAGTGATATACAAGTCAATTATAATGAATGGAATCTAATTAATTTGAATGAATAGAACACATAAGAGATTCATTACAAGCTGTTAACCGCCAAAATTGGCGGAGGACCAAAGAAGAATTTTCCACCTCGACACAAGAAGGCTATAACAATACCCAACCCGGATACCACGACAGAGTGGACCCCGGTTAATCCCAACACATAACTCTTTCAGCGGGGTCCACCCCGCCAAGCATCTTAGCTCAACAAAGAAACCGAGAACCAAAAATACTCACTAGAACTCACAGCGAGATCAAACCCGGCTATAACCGGGCATCCTATGAACCCCGCTACACCCCGATACAGCTTCCTATGGACCCAGCAGCACCCCGATACGGAGTTCTACTGATCACCTTACTACAAAGCTGTCTAGATATCCCCCTACTGCCATCAGCAGGATGCTTACTAGATGTAGGAAGCCCGCAAGAGCAAAGGAGCACCAGGAAGCAGGATCCTAAACACCAAGAACTAAAAGCTCCACCAAAAAGCCAGTAAGACGTCACCGTACAAAGGAGGTACACTCTTTCCCGCCAGAAAGTCCTAATTTGAGCAGGACATTATAATAGGAATCCTACTAGGAAGGTGAGTGATTGACTCCTCCTAGGAAGGAAAGACTGAATTCAGCGCATTAAAGCTCCGATTTTATTTCCTAAAAAAGAGGATCCTGCAAGCGGCGAAACCCTAGTCCGAGATTGTAGGAGTGCATGGCAAGCAAACAGGACCTATATATATAACAACTTATTCATCGAAGAAGGGATCGGAAGGGAGAGACCCTACACTCTACTTATCGACCGACACAGATTTGTCTCCACCATCATCCCACTTATCGACCGAAATCTCCATATCGTTGCTGTGATCCATATTTTCAATAAAAACCTTCATGTAATCTAATATCTTAATAGATTTATGGTCGGTGTATTCATATAAGGGAAAAGAGAGATCAATAAGACGAATTCCAATTCAATTTCACGTATTCTTTATCATGCATGCATTGGCAGGGACCTAGTCGGTATCGAACCACTTGATACCCCTCCGGCCAGGATCAATCTCGATCTTGACCCCCTCTAAAGTGGTTATTTGGATTATCATCCTTTTAACGATTTTCGGATAACACTTTTGGCGCCGTCTGTGGGGAAACTTTTTCCCAACCATTGTTTAGCAACAACCTACTTCCACCCAGAGATATTCGGAATGAGACTCCGGTCCTCCCAGGGTCGTCCCGAGCCATCAGGGCTCCAATCCCTTGCCTCCACTGAAAGAGCTCAGAGACGGGGTAAGGGCATCAGGAGCGAGAATCCTCCACCAGTGCCCCCACCGGCTGCAGACCCTATCCCTCAAAACCCCGCTGGGCAAGAGGTCAACCGAGATGTCTTAGAACAGCACGCCGCAGCTTACGTAGAAGCGATCCGGCTCGGATGATAGCCCAGGGAATCCCTTTTGAAGCGGCCGGGATCCAGGACGATGTCAGACCAAGCACTCGGGCTCCAGTCTTCGACCGATTGGGCCCCCCTCTCCCAGTCCGACAGGCGGATCTCAGACCTCGATTGGTAAAATCCGCGATTGAGGTTCCTCCCAGGAAGATTCAATCCCCACCAAGACCGCGGACCAAGGAGAGGGAATCCCGTCCCAACTCTGAAGAAAGTGCCAAATCTCGGAGGATTTCCAAGGAAAGGCATCAAAGGGTTAAGCGAAAGGAGGTAGTCATCGATTCAGAATCTTCGGATAATGAAGTTTCAGTAGCTCGATCCGGAACCAAGAAGTCTCAGCGCCTGGAGGACCAGATGACGAGGATGGCAAAGGAGTTGGAGCAGTTAAAGAAGGGAAAGCATCAGGGGATCCAAAAGAATCCTTTGGGCGAGATGAATGCACCATTCTCCAAGAGAGTTAGGGAGGCGGGGTTACCCCCCAAATTCAGGATGCCTTCAGAAAAGTATTCTGGAACAGAGGACCCCGTCAGCCACCTGGAAAGCTTCGTACACCAGATGGAGGTCCAGAGTGCAACCAGGATAGCCATGTGCAGGATGTTCCCTTCAACTCTAACAGACTGTGCCAAGACATGGTTCAGAAAATTACCACCAGGTAGTGTTGATTCTTTCTCCAAACTTACTAAAGCTTTCTGTGCACAGTTTCAGGGAATCAAGCCCCGTCCCAAGGATCCTATCCTGCTGCAATACGTAGTTCAAGAGCGAGGTGAAACTCTGAGATCTTAGGTGGAGAAATTCCACAAAGAGGTCGTCCAGATGGGTGTGTTCAACGAGAAGGAAACGTTAGCAAATTTCCGGAGGAATTTGTGGGCTGGCAGACTGTTCCGATCTTTCGCCAAGCATTCTCCTGAGACATACCAGGAAGCCTACAATCGGGCTCTAGAACAGGTGGACATTGAGGAACAACTCCGGATCAAGATTGAACATGATGAAGCCCGGTTAGCACCACGCCCTAAAAAGGAAGCCCCAAAACCTGCCCCAGTTAGGAAGTTTCAGAATCAACCTCCAAACCGGTCGACATACAGGCCGCCTCCTATTCCTTCGTACCAAGAGAGGTACCCGGTCAGGAGGTCGCCCCCCAGAGAGCTCCCCTTGAAGGATGTATCCAGAATAACGAGAGAGGAAGAGGGATATAACCATTATACCCCTCTCAATGCATCACGGGAAACTATCTATCTCGCCATTCGAGACAAGGGTCTACTCAGAAAGCCGGTTCCCATAAAAATCCCGGTAGACAGGAGGAATCAATACAAGTATTGCGACTTCCATGAAGACGTGGGGCACAACACCTCAGAATGCTACAGTCTCCGCAATCAGATAGAAGCACTGGTAAGGGGAGGACTCCTAACCGAATTTTTACAACAGGTACGAGATAGCATCAAAGAAGGAAAGCAGGTTCAAAGCGGGATGCAAGAAGCAGCGGAAAGGAAGAGAGAAGGAGAAAAGGATCTAATGCAGCAGATCCAGGTGATTCACACCATCAGTGGGGGCCCCACCTTGGCTGGAACCTCCAACAATTCAAGGAAGAACCACGCAAGGAAGATTCCCAGGCTTAACGCTAACCATGAGATACTGAAAGTCAATGGCGGACCCCGAGATCTATCCCGCTCAACCAAGATCATCTTCACGGAGGAGGATGTCTACAATACGGTACAGCCACATGATGACCCCATGGTCATAACAGTGCAGATCGCTAACTGCCTAGTACACCGCGTCCTGATTGATACGGGAAGCAGCGTGGATATTCTGTTCAAGGGGGCTCATGAGCAGCTTAACCTGAAGAATTCTTGCTACAACAGTTGCACCTCTCTACTATACGGATTCACAGGGGACTCCGTAATGCCGATGGGAACAAAGATACTGCCAGTGATAGTCGGAGAAGCTCCTCTTCAGCAAAACATAATGACGGAGTTCATCGTGGTGGATACCCCATCTGCGTACAATGCAATTTTAGGAAGGCCTTTCTTATCAGGGATTAGAGGAGTACTGTCTATCTACCACAACGTGATGAAGTTTCCAGTAGGATCGGGAGTAGGAGAAGTAAGAGGAGACCAGCAGGCGGCCCGAAACTGCTATGCGGTGTCAACTAACCCCGCTGCATTGGCTAAGCAATGCGCATCGGTGGCCAGCTACCCAAGTCAGAGAACGACAGAGCAGGATGATTATGTTTTAGAAGAAGGAGAGGTACCAGACATAATCGTGGAGGAGTCAGAAGAGGAAGAGCGAGGTTGGGCCAGTGGGAACCCCATGGAGCAGCTAGAGGAAGTCCAGATCCGGAAGGAGGACCCAACAAAGACGGTAAAAGTGGGAGAAGGTCTGGACCCGGAGGTGAAGAGTAACTTGATAGAGCTTCTCAGAGAATATAACGATATCTTTGCTTGGAGTCATGATGAGATGCCTGGCATTCCCCTTGGCCTGGCTTCCCATAGGTTGGCAGTGGATGCAACTTTCAAGCCAGTGAAACAGAAAAGAAGACACTTCAACATAGAACGGAATGCCGCAGTCCAAGAAGAAGTTGACAAGCTCCTGAAGGCCGGATTCATCAGGGAATCCCGGTACCCTGAGTGGATCGCTAACGTGGTCATGGTAACCAAATCCAACGGAAAGTGGCGGATGTGTGTGGACTACACCGATCTCAATCGGGCTTGTCCCAAAGATAGCTTCCCTCTACCAAAAATAGATCAGCTCATTGACTCCACTGCAGGAAATAAGCTCTTAAGTTTCATGGATGCTTTCTCGGGGTACAATCAGATCATGATGCATCCTTCAGATCAAGACAAGACTAGTTTCATCACAGGACAAGGTCTCTACTGTTACAAGGTAATGCCATTCGGACTCAAAAATGCAGGTGCCACTTACCAGCGTATGGTGAACAAACTATTCAAGGAACAGATAGGAAGGTCCATGGAGGTATACATAGATGACATGATCACTAAATCTCCAGAAGCAGACAGCATGCAGGGGACTTACGCCAAACCTTCCAGGTACTAAGGCAGAACCAGTTGAGGCTGAACCCCGCTAAGTGTGCATTCGGGGTAGCAGCAGGCAAATTCTTGGGATTCATGGTGCATGAAAGGGGAATCGAGGCAAATCCGGAGAAGATCAAAGCCATTTTAGATCTCGAGTCTCCTACAAACCTCAAGCAGGCGCAAGGTTTAACCGGGCGGATAGCGGCTTTGAACCGGTTCATATCCCGATCCACCGACAAATGTCTCCCCTTTTTCAAAATCATCAAGCAGGGGAAAAAGATGAAGTGGGATGAGCAGAGCGAGCAGGCCTTTCAGGCTCTAAAGGGATACCTGTCAAGCCCTCCGCTAGTGGTTAAACCAATTCCGGGTGAAGAACTCCTACTCTACCTAGCAGTTTCTGAAGTAGCAACTAGTGGAGCCTTGGTGAAAGAATGCAGTGACGGGGTACAGAGGCCAATCTACTACGTGAGTCGGGCTCTTACAAAGTCCGAGAAGAATTATACCTTGCTAGAGAAACTCGCCTATGCCTTAGTAACAACATCCAGAAAGCTCCGGCCTTATTTTCAAGCCCACACCATCGCGGTAGTCACAGATCAGCCTCTGAGACAATTTCTCCAGAGACCGGATGTTTCAGGCAGACTGGTTCTGTGGGCCCTAGAGCTCACACAGTTCGACATCAAGTACAAGGCGAGAACCACGATCAAAGCTCAAGCCCTGGCGGACTTCATAGTGGAGTTTGGCCCGACCCTGAACCAAGGCGTGTCGGCAGACCCAGACCCGGATCAAGCCCTTCTGGAATGGCCCATAGACAACAAGATATGGATTCTTTACACGGATGGAGCATCGAACCAGTCGGGGTGCGGAGCCGGGATCGTCCTGATCGACCCCGCGGGAATTGAAGTAAGTCATTGCTTCAGGTTTGAATTCAGAGCCACCAACAACGAAGCGGAATACGAGGCTCTGCTAGCAGGAATGAAGGTAGCAGGGGCTCTGGGGGCTGAGTATCTTCAGATCAAGAGCGATTCACAACTAGTGGTCAACCAGGTGACAGGATTATACCAAGCGAAGGGTGACAACATGATAGCCTATCTGGCTAAAGTTCAGGAGGCTATGAAGAAGTTCAAAGGTGTAAAAATAGAGCAAGTGCCTAGGGAGAAAAACCATCGCGCAGATGTTTTAGCCAAGATTGCCACAGGAGAGGGACATGCTTTACCAAAAGGGGTACCCCTTCAATTGGTTCCTTTCTCCAGCATAGCGAAAGAGGCAGAAGTCCTCCCAGTAAGCCGCC
Organism: Acer campestre; assembly: GCA_954870605.1. Classification (NCBI taxonomy): domain Eukaryota; kingdom Viridiplantae; phylum Streptophyta; class Magnoliopsida; order Sapindales; family Sapindaceae; genus Acer; species Acer campestre. Next base: position 3,521,235 of record OX940805.1, read on the forward strand.
TCCCGTGTTGGATGGATCCAATAGCAGACTATCTCCAAAGCGACATTCTCCCAGCAGATCCGGATCAAGCCCGTCGGCTCAAGAGAACAGCTACCCGGTACTGCTTGGTAGAAGGACACCTATATCGTAAGGGGAAATCTCTCCCTCTGCTCAGGTGTCTGCATCCCGATGACGCGCACTGGGCGCTCAGTGAGGTGCATTCTGGGGATTGTGGTAACCACGTGTCAGGGGAAACTTTGGCTTACCAGGTAGTCAGGATGGGCTACTACTGGCCGACTATACACCAGGACGCAAGGCAGTTCGCGCGATCCTGCGAGGCTTGCCAGAAAACAGCCAACCTTCATCATCTCCCTCCAGAAAGGCTCTCCTCAATCAGCACTCCCTACCCCTTTGCCATCTGGGGACTAGACTTGATCGGGCCACTTCCCACTGCACCCGGCCAAGCCAAGCACGCAGTAGTGGCGATAGATTACTTTACTCGGTGGGTGGAAGCTAAGGCACTCACCCGGATAACCCAAGAAAAGACCACCAACTTTGTCAAGGAACACATAGTCTGCCGATTCGGCACCCCGATGGCCATCATAACTGATTTGGGAAAACAGTTTGACAATGCCAACTTCCGAGAATTCTGTGCAGACCGGAGGATCAATCTCCGTTTTGCTTCGGTGGCCCATCCTCAAACCAACGGGCTGGTCGAAGAAACCAACAAGACCATTAAGAAGCTCCTAAAGAAAAAGCTCCAACAGAAGAAAGGATTATGGGTGGCAGAATTACCCAATGTACTTTGGGCCTACAGAACAACTAGGCGGACAGCAACCGGAGAAACCCCCTACTCCCTGGTGTTTGGGGCAGAGGCAGTCTTGCCCATCGAACATAAGCTCATATCTTTCCGGGTTCAAAATTATGAGCCAGAAGATAATGAGGCCAAGTTGAGAGCTAGCTTGGACCTGCTGGAGGAAAAACAAAGCAAGGTCGCAGAGAAGGTGGCCGTATACCAGAGCAAGATAGCCCGACACTTCAACAAGAAGGTGAGGGCCCGAAATTTCAAAGAAGGAGACTTGGTTCTCAGGAAGGTGACCCAGAATACAAGAAGGAGGTCTGACGGGGTGCTAGCCCCTAACTGGGAGGGTCCATACTTGGTTAAGGCATCACTCCGGGGTGGTGCTTACAAGCTCGAAGACATGGAGGGTTACCCGGTGGATCATACATGGAATGCCGATCATCTTCGAAAATTCTATCCTTAAGAAACTGTGCTTGTACCTAGCGGAATGCTCACCCCGAGTTTATATTTGTACCGTTTGGGAAATTAAATAAAAGCAATTCTTTCTTCTATATGATTCTCCTGTGTTCCAATGCCCGATTATCTCCTACTAATATCACCTACAGAATCATCATCACGGAATCCCCTAAAGGCCAGGAGAGCCTCTTAAAGCTCCTGATGCCCTAGACGGGGTCAAACCTTCTAGGAGGATCTCAGTTACTGAGTCAAGACCAGGGGAACTACATAGTACTCCTGATGCCTTAGACGGGGCCAACCCCGCTAAGAGGATCTCCATTATTAAAGCACCTCAAGACCAGGAAATAGCCTCAGGGCGCTCCTGATGCCTTGGACTGGGTCAAGCCCGCCAAGAGGATCTCCATTGTTAAAGCGCCTCAAGACCAGGAAATAGCCTAAGGGCCCTCCTGCTGCCTCGGTCGGGGAATACCCTCCTCTGAGAAGCCTGGTGCTAAAGTGGCCTTAGTTGCCTACCAGGGTAGCCTTGGTCGGGGAATACCCTCCTCCGAGAAGCCTGGTGCTAAAGTGGCCTTAGTTGCCTACCAGGACAGATTATAGTAAGAGTCGGGCTGCCTCAGGGTACCTGATTCCTTACTTCGCCTCGAGACCAGGAAATAGCCTCAGGGCGCTCCTGATGCCTTGGACTAGGTCAAGCCCGCCAAGAGGATCTCCATTGTTAAAGCGCCTCAAGACCAGGAAATAGCCTAAGGGCCCTCCTGCTGCCTCGGTCGGGGAATACCCTCCTCTGAGAAGCCTGGTGCTAAAGTGGCCTTAGTTGCCTACCAGGATAGCCTTGGTCGGGGAATACCCTCCTCCGAGAAGCCTGGTGCTAAAGTAGCCTTAGTTGCCTACCAGGACAGATTATAGTAAGAGTCGGGCTGCCTCAGGGTACCTGATTCCTTACTTCGCCTCGAGACCAGGAAATAGCCTCAGGGCGCTCCTGATGCCTTGGACTGGGTCAAGCCCGCCAAGAGGATTTCCATTGTTAAAGCGCCTCAAGACCAGGAAATAGCCTAAGGGCCCTCCTGCTGCCTCGGTCGGGGAATACCCTCCTCTGAGAAGCCTGGTGCTAAAGTGGCCTTAGTTTCCTACCAGGACAAACCTACAGTAACATCGGGAAACTCGTCGGGATGTTTCACTCTTTATTTTCCCGCTTGCTACCCCGACAGCGGACCAGCAGTCAGAAAGGAACTTAGAAGTCCATCCTCAGCAAGACGAATTGTTCATAAGGAGTAGGATTTCTCGAATGACTGCTATAACACTTTATACTATGACATGTTTAAGGGAGTCCGATTAGAGGAAGATGTGATTTTACCCCGTTGGTTCTTATGGTTATAAGCACATAGTTTATCTCTATTACCCACCGGGGTCCAGTCATCATCCTTATTACTCATCAGGGTCCAAGTATTCAAACAGGATTCCAAGTATCAACAAATTTATATGCAGTGAGGGTTTTCTAAGTACAAAGTAAACAAGACACAGTATTCAGAAAAGCTGCTATATTTATAAACGGGGTGCCCCATTCCCCAGTCGGGCTACAAAAATTTTCAATAATGAAGGGAGGCCAGACTAAACTTCTTTTTCCTCCTCTAGATGCTCTTCTTGGCCAGCTGCCCCTTCTCCCAAAGGCTCAGTTGCTGCATCGTTGTGAGCCACCTCCATGGCAGAAGACCCAGACTGAATCCCTTCAACCATAAGAGCCTCGGATCTAGCTGAACCATCACCTTCCTCCACAATGACTACTCCCGTAACCGACTCGGGGTCCACCATTTGCTCTTCAATGGCAGGAGGATCTAGATCCGCTCCCTCCGCGCCATCTTGTTGGACCCCAGCAGCCACGACGGCTTCTTGACCCGGGTGAGCCATTTCCTGTGGAGGGGCCTCAGCCTCTTGATTCCCTCCAGCTAACCGGGCAGCCTTAGCCATAATTTGCTCCCGGTCCCAGTTCAAGGTTGCCTTGAGGTCGAAAGAAGGAGGCAAAGTTGTGGCTACCTCATAGCAGGCGGCGAAATAACCATCATCGAAAGAGGGCCCCTGGTGGGCCTCCAAATCCTCTAAGGCATCCCGTAGAAGCTGGTTCTCATCTGACAGCAGCCTTTTTTCAGCTTTTATGCGATCCCTCTCCTCTCTGCGGCGTAAGGACTTGATGGTTTCTATGTCTAAGCAACGCTCAAGGCGTCTGATAATCACCAAGCCCTCCTGGCGTGCTTCTTCTGATGCCCTAGCCTCTTGAAGTAAAGGGGCCACGTTTTGTTGGGCCTGGACTAGCTCCTGCTGAGTTTCCTCTAACCTCGCTTGGAGGCCGATATGAGCTTTCTTCAATGTCAGCAGCTGTTTCTCCATGGCCAAGGCAAACTTGAAACCCTGCAAAAAGAAAGAGGGTCAGTACCCGGCAGAAGGAAGAAATTAAGTAGCAAAAAGGGAGTAAGAGTTTACCTCAGCCAGAACCGAAACCCCCTTGGTGACCAAGATGCCTGTAGGAAGCTTGGCCATATCTGTCAAGTCTCCACCGGGGCAGGAGGCCGCGAATCTAGACACCACCTCGTCAAAAGCATCCTTCCCTGACCCCGATCCTGAGGCTACACCAGCATCAATAGTAGAAGTGTGGACAACTGTTTCCTCCAACGGGGCCCTCACAGGATCCGTGGGAAGAGCTACAGCAGAAGGAGGAGCAGAAGAGGTTTCAGTGGTGGAGACTTTCTTCTTCTGAGCCGGCCTTTCAAAGCTTCGGGCCCTAGCCGCCCTAGCTAGCAAAGCCGGGATCCTCGAACGGGAGGGAGGAGTAGAAAGGTTGCGAGCTGGAGCCTTAGCTTTAGACCCTGATGGAGTAGGAGTAGAGTCATGAGGTGGGGTGGGGTTGGATCCTTCTCGGACGGACCCCGACCTAGTCCTGGCAGCCGCAGTGGGAGAAGGAATAAGGGAGGAACGAGATAGCAGGGTATTATCTTCACCCCCCGAAGAAGGGAGAGGCCCCGTGGCCATCAGGGGAGCTGATACTGCCAGAAGAAAGGATGTTCAGTAAGAATCAAAAGAAGGAATGTAAACATTAAAAAACAGAGATGAAGGATGCGGTTAACTCACCTGGAGAGGCGGGAGAGATCCTCAGGTACCGTTCCAAGCGGGCTCCCTCAAAGGGATCCAAAGAGGGGAACTGCAGGTTGGTATACCCTCTCTTTAGGATCCTTGTTAAAATCTCTCGGGACTCAGGAGCCAAGGTCCCCTTCGCCCACTTGTCCCTCGCGGTAAACTGGGTAGGGACGGGGTACTCACACCCCCCAAGAAGAGCAGTACACCCCCAATCGCCCTCGACCACCAGCCACTCCTCCTTCCAAGGCGCCGCATACTTCACATTCGCCCCTGGGACGACGAACTTCAAATCATTCGATGCCCTCAGGTAGAACTGACCCCGAGGTACCATGCTCGTAATGTTGAAGAGGAAGCGGAGCTCGTCCAAACCCGGTTCCCGCTCAATATGATCTTTCTCGCACTGCTCCCTCCAGAGCACCAAGAACCCTGTCAGGTGCTTCCAGAAGCCCGGAGAGAGTTGGAGAGGGGCCAATTCGAAGCCCGGAGAGAGTTGGAGAGGGGCCAATTTGAGCGCGACGAGAGCTCGACGAAGAGTGGGGTGCAGTGGGAGCCGGACTCCACACTCCAGAGCGGCTTTATGGATCAGCAAGCGGTCTGGAGACGGGGCGTACGCGTCATAGCCTTGGGGAGGAAGGGAGAGAATGATGTATTCCGGGATCTTGTACTCTTCCCGTAGTTGATGGAGCGTATCCATGGTACAAACAGAATCGGGAATAACCCGACTATCGCGAAAGACGGCAAAGGATCCCGCCTGAACTCCGACCAGCGCGACATCAGGTCCGTCACTTTCCTCATGGCCACCAGTCTGAAAGGCGCCCGCTTCATCACCAACCAGGACTGGGTCTTCAGGTTGATTATGAAAACCCAACCCAATTCGGGGGTTTCGGGTAAAGCGGCGTCGCTGAGCCTGCGGGGTTTTCTCAGCAGTTGCATCCCCCTCTCGACCCCGTTTTTTCCCCTCTGACGTCAAGGAGTCCGCTACAGCCTCAATCGCCTCAGCATTGTCAGACTGGGGAGAGAGGGCGGGATCTGAATGAACGGGGTTCGCCGTTACTGGAGGGTTTTGTTCGTCAAGTTTTTCTTGAGAGGAAGGAAGTTGTGAAGAAGAGACCATTATAGAAGAAGAAGAGAAGAAGGATTTCTTCGAAAGATTGCGTGGGAAAGGAGGAAGAAGGTAGAGCAGAAAGTTCCTGTATTCAGTCGCGAGTTTGAATGTTTAAGAGACAGTAAATAATCACCAGTAAAACCAGTCTATTTATAAAGAAAGAATGACGGTTACTTACTTGGAAACCGGAATCGGTGACCGGGAGGAGGGTTTGAGGCATTTTCCGCATTAATCGCGCCAAAACGGCTCTTTTTGAAAAAAGGGGAAGCCCAATCAACAGTCGACATGTAATCAGTTATAACGGACAAAATAAGGATTTCCTGCTCTTAAGTGGAAACCCGGTCAGACAAGGAAAGTAAGGGGATAAGGTAGAAAATCCTTCAAGCAAACAAAAAGATCCTAACCCCGACCCCGACAAGGTATCAGTGTCCAAGTCAGGGGGGACTTCTGTTAACCGCCAAAATTGGCGGAGGACCAAAGAAGAATTTTCCACCTCGACACAAGAAGGCTATAACAATACCCAACCCGGATACCACGACAGAGTGGACCCCGGTTAATCCCAACACATAACTCTTTCAGCGGGGTCCACCCCGCCAAGCATCTTAGCTCAACAAAGAAACCGAGAACCAAAAATACTCACTAGAACTCACAGCGAGATCAAACCCGGCTATAACCGGGCTTCCTATGAACCCCGCTACACCCCGATACAGCTTCCTATGGACCCAGCAGCACCCCGATACGGAGTTCTACTGATCACCTTACTACAAAGCTGTCTAGATATCCCCCTACTGCCATCAGCAGGATGCTTACTAGATGTAGGAAGCCCGCAAGAGCAGAGGAGCACCAGGAAGCAGGATCCTAAACACCAAGAACTAAAAGCTCCACAAAAGAGCTAGTAAGACGTCACCGTACAAAGGAGGTACACTCTTTCCCGCCAGAAAGTCCTAATTTGAGCAGGACATTATAATAGGAATCCTACTAGGAAGGTGAGTGATTGACTCCTCCTAGGAAGGAAAGACTGAATTCAGCGCATTAAAGCTCCGATTTTATTTCCTAAAAAAGAGGATCCTGCAAGCGGCGAAACCCTAGTCCGAGATTGTAGGAGTGCATGGCAAGCAAACAGGACCTATATATATAACAACTTATTCATCGAAGAAGGGATCGGAAGGGAGAGACCCTACACTCTACTTATCGACCGACACAGATTTGTCTCCACCATCATCCCACTTATCGACCGAAATCTCCATATCGTTGCTGTGATCCATATTTTCAATAAAAACCTTCATGTAATCTAATATCTTAATAGATTTATGGTCGGTGTATTCATATAAGGGAAAAGAGAGATCAATAAGACGAATTCCAATTCAATTTCACGTATTCTTTATCATGCATGCATTGGCAGGGACCTAGTCGGTATCGAACCACTTGATACCCCTCCGGCCAGGATCAATCTCGATCTTGACCCCCTCTAAAGTGGTTATTTGGATTATCGTCCTTTTAACGATTTTCGGATAACACAAGCTAAACTAAACCCACAACCAATTGTTTCTCAAATCTATCCCCTAGATTAGGGGTTTAGTTACACATATTTGCAATGAATGAAAAGAAGTAAATGATGAGGAAATAACCCTTGGGTCACCTTCTTTAAGCTTGATCCTTCTTCTCCTCTATGCTCCTAGATGGAAGGAATGGAGGTTGAGGAAATGTCTTGGAATGTGGGTGTTTTGGTGGAAAGTTACTAAGGATTTTGGTGGAGAAATGGTGGGATGAGGAATGATGTAGTGAAGTAATCAAGGTTTTGTGTTGAGGGTTGGATGGATTAGATGAGTTCAATGAGAGAAATGGAGGAGGATGAATAATGTTCCATGGATGATGATCTAGATCTGAAAATGAGTGTTCTCTGAATTTTGCTCTGATTTTCGATGATTGAAGATGGAGAGACACTTCATATATATACTCACTCATGGACATGTACTGGTAACTGCTTAATTCGCTGATGTGGAGTCTAGGTCACTATTTGGTCGCTATGGCGACCATAGAGCGTAAAACGGTTAGATGAAAAGGTCGCTCTGAAAACCATCTTTCTCGCTATTTGTCAAGTGGCGACCATGACCAAAATGTGTAGAGGTCGCCACTTGTATCCTCTAGGTCGCCATGGCGACCATAAGTGGCGACCTTGGAAAAGTGAAGAGGTCGCCATTTGTACCATCAAGGTCGCCGTGGCGACCCTAAGTGGCGACCATGCCTTGAGTGCATTAGGTCGCCACTTGCAAGGGAGGTCGCCATGGCGACCCCAAGTGGCGACCCCACCTGATTGTTTTTGTGACCTTCTGTCGCCATGGCGCTCAAGTGGCGCCCTCTTATGTCCAAGTGGCGAAAATGCCCTGTGTCTTCTCGTTTGTGAGACATTTTCGCACAAGTCCTCCACCTCCATCTCAATTGCTTCTGAAACCTAATAAAACCTGAAACACTCAATTTAACAACATTAAACACGTGGAAATGCCCGAGAATCAAGCAAAAAGAAACGGAAATGCGGGCCAAAATCAAACCAATTTTGGCCTGATCAGTATGCTTCACTTTTGTGTGCATTTTCTTCAAATGTCACATTTACACACTTGCACTTTTTGTTGTATCTTGTTGTGTGCTTTTTGCATCTTGTAATTCGTTTCCAAACATTGTTCGGAAACGTCCGCGCATGCACGAATGTGTGCTTGGTTTATCGCAAAGATCGCCTTCGGAGAATGCCCTTGACTTCTCCTTTGGTTTCACCATCAGTGGTGAAACGGCGGTTTGATCGGCGGCCATGATCGCCGAATTGAAATCATCGTTTGATTCCAGAGAGCTCTGGATTGGATCCACGGTTACGATTGTCGGCCAGGCAGTCGAATTGAAACTGCCGAATAGACCTGATGCATTTATTATCTCGGTCTCAATTTGGCAGTTTAATCGGCGGTTTCGAAACCGCAGTTCTAGATATTTTAGGTCGGTTTCTTTTTGGGTTCTGATCGGTGGTTTCCCAAACCGCCGAATGTGGTCGCCGATTGATCCCCTGTTTCTCGGGTTCAATTCGACGGTTTCATTCTGCGGTCTACAGCCCCGTCCGCAGAATGAAACCGCCGAACGGTGATTTCAAGGGCAATTTTATCTTTTCACATGCCCTGTTTTCTATGTCTATAAATATCACACTTTCTCACTTCTCTAACCAACTTCTTGACTCTTAAGAACCCTAAACTTCATTGAGAGATATTTCATAGAGAACTCATTTTCTAAACACTCAAACCATATACATGTGCATCAAAGATCATCTAAGCATTTTCTAGCATAGTTAGTTTGCTTATTTGAATGGGTCTTGGTCATCACACTTCCCTTGGTATGTTCTTCACTTTTATCATTGATATTTAGTGTTTTATTTATCAAGGCATCTCTTTTATTATTTGAATGTTCTTTGATTAATATCTTATATTCAAAATAGAGATTGTTTGTGATGACATAATTGAGTGTTGTGTTGTGATAGCTATTTAGGTTTTTATAATCTATATTTAGCTAAACTATTTGACATGTCATTAAGCTATTGATATCTAGGATTGTTTTTATTGACATATTATCATCCCAGATAAGCATATAGGGTTGCCTAGCTCTCATTGCATTTATTAAGTATTTTTATATATTCACACATAGGTTGTGTTATCTCTTCATTGAGAATTTAAGTCTTGTTGGCTAAGGTTGCTTAGGCCACAAGCAAAATGAACTAGAGCCACTTTTAAAGGCCCGCGTGGTAGAAGTGGGGGGTTATAAACCAGAGTGTTAGACGAGGTCTACATAGGTTGTAAACTCCATTTCAATTAGTGGATTTTGAGGTTCGAGTGTGGCGCACTATACAGCCTGTGGTTTTTCCCAGTGGTTGGGTTTCCACAAAAATATCAAGTGTCATTTAAATTCCACACCATATTACACTTGCTATTATTATTGACTAGATTGGGGTATTTTCATAATATTGACCTTAAACGAAAATTGGGTTTAGTTAAAATCTATTCATCCCCCTCTAGATTGATTTTATTAAAACACACCCGAGTTTATTGTATTTGTACTTTCAGTGCTTAATGATCTTCAATTACCTTGGGCTTTCTTCATCTATGTGTATGTTACTTGAACAAATGCTATTGAGAAGTAGAGCTTCAATTGAAAGCTAATTGTGCTTAATTAGAAACTTGAATGTGAGTTAGGCTTTCTTAAAACCTATGTTTTCACTTGCTTATGAGTTGTATTGTGATTAGCTTGCTATCTAGGACTATGTGTACTTTGATTGAATATATTTGATTGATTAATAGTCCTTAAATGTGCTATGTGTCTTTAATTGAACATATTTAGGAATGGCACAATTTATTATATATTTAGAGCCTTGTAGGATTCAATTGATTGATTTTGTGAAAATGTGCTTTAATTGATTACTAGAGGATTTTATAGATTATATCTCATATCTCTAGTATTTTAGTTTTAGTTCTAAAATCTTGAATATGTGTTTCATGAACATGTTTATTTCAAGCTTTAGTTGCATGAACATTATCTAGTATTAAAAGTTTGTTTGGTGTTTTGGCATGTTCTAGATTGTTGTTTATATATAAGATATAGACAACTTTGTTTTGTGAACTTTGTTGTCTATGTCTATATCTTCATGGAGTGTACCTAATCCATACATTCTATATGCTCATGCATCATTTTGTGTGGTGTCTGACGTACTTCGAGTGTACCTCTAAAAACTAATGGTACACACAAACGTAAATGAAAATGAGTGCGCAAGTCTACAACCCTCCGCAAGTGTACATATCGCTATGTAATAAAGTGGACACAATTAAGGGTTATCATTCCCACGAGGATAAATCGTTAGTGGATACTAATGGACTTTAAAAGTTACTTATATCTAAGTGAATTAAGAGATTATCAAGTTCTAAGATTAAGGTAATGAGAAAGATATTTAAAACAAATGAGATACAAGGGAAAATGATAAAACATAAGTGTTAAATAAGATCATTGATGAGGTCGTTTGTGTACTCAACAAAATTAATATTAGTGTAGATTTTTGGTTGATTCTTGAAAACACTTTAAGCCACTTAATCCTTTTAAAATGTGATTTGATAGGAAAATAGTGAGCAAGTTCGTTCCACAGGGAATGGAGTGTTAATTAGATAAATTGACTAATCTTAGAATAATAAAGTAAATCATATTGTTTGATAGATGTGTGGTTTCTAAAACCACAAATGCTAACTACTCAAATGAAATTACACAAAATATGTTATGAAAAATAGAATACTCAACACCTTGATAAGAATTGTGATAAAATCAATTAATGAGATAGCTAGGGAATAGATCGATTAACAATTGAATGTGGGTAAGCTAACTAGCTACATTAATGTACCAATCTCATTATGTTAACCACTTAGAGGCTTAGATTAGTGGGGTTGATATACCCACCACTAATCTATCCTATCCAATTTAATCACACAAGGATTGTCAATCCACATATGAATATATAACAAATTACTCCACTCAAGATAGCAATCAACAAGTGATATAAAAGTCAATTATAATGAATGGAATCTAATTAATTTGAATGAATAGAACACATAAGAGATTCATTACAAGCTAAGCTAAACCCACAACCAATTGATCCTCAAATCTATCCCCTAGATCAGGGGTTTAGTTACACATATTTGCAACAAATGAAAAGAAGTAAATGATAAGGAAATAACCCTTGGGTCACCTTCTTTAAGCTTGATCCTTCTTTTCCTTTATGCTCCTATATGCAAGGAATGGAGGTTGAGGATATGTCTTGGAATGTGGGTGTTTTGGTGGAAAGTGACTAAGGATTTTGGTGGAGAAATGGTGAGATGAGGAATGATGTAGTGAAGTAATCAAGGTTTGTGTTGAGGGTTGGATGGATTAGATGAGTTCAAGGACAGAAATGGAGGATGAGGTATGGTGTGCCATGGATGATTGAGCTAGATCTCAGATTTGTTCTCTGTATTTTTCTCTGATTTTGCGATGCCTTTGAAGATGGAGGGACGATCTATTTATATGCACTCTTGGATATGTACTGATAACTGCTTGATTCGCTGAGGTGGAGCCTTGGTCACTATTTGGTCGCTATGGCGACCCTGGTGCATAAAACGGTTAGAAGAGAAGGTCACCACGAAAACCATCTTTCTCACTATTTGGCAAGTGGCGACCATGAGTATTTTGTGTAGAGGTCGCCACTTATACCTCTAGGTCGCCATGGCGACCATAAGTGGCGACCCTACAAATGTGAGGAGGTCGCCACTTGCAACATCAAGGTCGCCATGGCGACCCTAAGTGGCGACCATGCCTTGAGTGCACTAGGTCGCCATTTGTAAGGGAGGTCGCCATGGCGACCCCAAGTGGCAACCCCACCTGGTTGATTTGAGGACTTTCTGTCGCCATGGTGCTCAAGTGGCACCCAAATGGCGACCTTCTGATGTCTTTTGAGAATCCTCTGTCGCCATGGCGCTCATGTAGCGACCTCTCATGTCCAAGTGGCGAAAATGCCCTGTTCCTTCCCATTTGTGAGACATTTTCGCACAAGTCCTCCACTTTCATCTCAATTGCTTCTGAAACCTAATAAAACCTGAAACACTCAATTTCACAACATTAAACACGGGGAAATGCCCGAGAATCAAGCTAAAAGAATCGAAAATGTGGGCCAAAATCATACCAATTTTGGCTTGATCAATCATCCATCAATATAACTTTAAGGATTATTCATCAATCTAGTACGTGGCCTTAATTTAATTAGTCTTTGCGAAAGATAATAAACATCTACTCATCCTAAGATGTCAAAGGATAGTTAGAATAGATTACTTAATTCCATGAGGGCTAGTGAAATTAATGAACATAGGCATGAACAATTAATAAACACTACAAAGAAAAGTGAAGGATTGTAGTTATGTTTGTTCAAACACATTTATTTTTATCCAACCACTTAATAGCATATTCAGTGCTAACTTGTAAAGAAATCTTGCATTAAATGTAATGGTCATACATTGATTGCACATACATAAACAAGATAGGATGAATATAAATAGCAAATTGATTTCGATCAAAGTTAACAACTTATGAGCATCAATCCCTTACATCTTAAGGAATTTAGCTACACATCATTTTATCTACAACAAGAGATAAAGAAAGAGAAGAAGTGACACAACCCATAATCTTGGATGAAAGTCCTTGACTTTGATTACAAAACTTCTTCTTCAATCTCCTCCAAAGTGATTTTTTAGATCCAATCTTTAACTAAGAAACTATTTTTGTTTTACAAAGATGAAAATATCTAACAAATATCTATTTCTCTCTAAGTCTAAGTCTAAAGATGTCTATATATCTCTATTAGGTTAATTTAGATATTATCTATATATAATGATTGTAAAAATCAAGTGAAAATCAAGTTGACTTCAGAGGTGGCCGCCTTTGTCGTGCGAGTTCTGCGAGTATGAACTTGTAGATTTATCTCACAAATTTGACTTCTGCCGGAATGACATTATAAATTTAACTCACAATTGGCTCTGGGAATTTCTCATATCTAGAATCTGCGAGATGGAACTCGTAGAAATAACTCGAAGTGCTGATCTGCTAGGCTGGTCTCGCTGATATAACTAGCAATTATTTCTGAACAAGATCTACGAATTGGGTCTATGAGTATGAACTCATAGATTTGACTTCTGCAGGAATGACGTCGCAGATTTAACTCGCAGTTGGCTCTGGGAATTTCTCAGATCTATAATCTACGAGATGGAACTCACAGAAATAACTCGCAGTTCTGATCTGCTAGGCTGATCTCGCAGATATAACTAGCAGTTATTTCTGAATTGGATCTACGAATTGGGTCTGCTAGTATGAACTTGCAGATTCTTCTCATAGTCTTGGCTAGACTAAAATTGGAAATATGTTCTGCAAGGTTTTTCTAGCAGCAGGAAGTCGCGGTGTACTCTGGGTGACTTTTGCCAGTTGGTTCTGCGAGTATGAACTCACAGATTCTTCTTTTCTTCCAAAAACGCCATTTTTCATATAAATTCTCCAACTTCGGTCAAAAGTTACCTTGGAAAAGGAAAATACTTGAAAACACTTAATAACACTATTAAACACTTAATAAATCTCAAAAATGATCACAAAAGGGAGGAATTCGGTGCTCAAAACATAGACATATTTAGAGTGATCAATGTCATATATTGATCATAAATTATATATTGCATGTGTTTGCATCATTTGCATAACTTAGATCATTTGCCTTGGAAAAGGTGAAAGTCTCATGTTGGAGAGTAATTCTTCAATTTGAGTAAGAAGTCTTAACTAGAGACATGTGAGGTGTCTCGGTTAGTTAAGCAAGAAGTCTTAGCTAGGATTGTGAGAATCCAGTTAGTCGAGCAAAGATCTTCCTAGAGACATGTGAGATGTCTTTGTTAGGATTTTGAGTTTAGTTGGAATTATTCTATATCAAAACATTATTTGCTTTGTATAGTTTTTTGTCCTAGTTACATGGTTTACAAGCTTCAAAGAAATCGGACAACATTTCAAGCAAAGTGTTCTCTTCGTTCGAGGAAAGCGCTAAATGTCTACAAATGTAATAAGACCTTTTTCCTCTTACAAAGCATAGGCGCACACACACACAATTCATTCATAAGTGTCCCTCCATTGTAGTGCCAAATTAGTATAACACATTCACATGTTTTAGTATGCTCATACATTGATCTTACATTGCGATACATTGTAGAAAAACATGTACTAGAACTATGTCTAGGAAATTGCATACTTATGTGATCTTGTGTTTATTTGTTTTTGTCTAAGTGATTTGGACTTGAATTTGTTATTAAATGATTCCTTGTTGAGTTTTGGTCATTTCGGATACTCACTCATTAGATTACGAGTTCAAACTAGGAAGTTATGAAACTTTACGTTCCTTTACAATGTGTTGTCTTCATCTTCGTATATCGAGTCGAATTTACATCCAATTGTCCAAGTTTCATAGTCAACCTTGTGTGTAAGTGAGTTACAGTTCATAATCCGATAAAGGATTCAAATTCTGAGTTCGGAGACCAAAGGACGGTCGAAGAATGCAAGGGGTGCACGAAGAGAGGATTGAAAGAAGCAAATACCATCCTTGGGAGGTCTTCCCATGGAGGCACGTGGCCACCACAGGAAGGAGGCCTCTCAGCCTCCCCTATTAGAATTATGCTCAGTAGCAAGATTGTAATAGTGCTTTTGACAATCTATTCATATTAATAAATTGATTTCTGTTTTAACAAATCTTATAGCATCTATAGCTATAATTGTCAAAGTAAATAATCATAAGGTCAAAAGACTATGAGAAAAGAAGAATTGTTCGTACATCTGGATATGTATAAGGTAGACACAATTCTTTAGTTAGTCTTGAATAATGTTCACAACGTAAGGTAAAGGTTAGGCACCTTTATCTTGTTAAAGTTGTAAATTCTTTTGCTAGAATTTGAGTGGGATCAAATGTGTTATGATGAGTCTAAAATCATCAAAGTGTCTTTGAGTAAAAGAATCTAGTACACTAGGTGCATTAAATAGGATCACAATGAAATACTTTATCTAGAACCGTCAGTAGATAAAAGTTTTTTGTTATGTTGACAATCGGAGAGTCTATCTTAATCTTGAGATAAATGATGGACTTATGGTTACAAGTGTTATCATTTGAGCCATCAATGAGTACGATTATATAGCATAGTCTATCCTCGATAGTTTGGTGGTATTCATTTGCTACTTGATAGAAGACTTCATTTATAGATATGGACATCGTGGCTCCATTTATTAAATGAGAGTAGAATATCATCATATGGATGTTTTGAGGTATTGGATATTAAATCTTAACGTTAAGTTTTCAATAGTGTTTATTGAAACATGGCTTTTGGACAAGTCAAAATATCCAAGTTCAAAATGTGGTCATATGAGTAAATATGGTAACTTGGAGTGCTATAGGTGGTCTATGAGCTCTTGGCGATTACTGATATTCTTCACGAGGATACACTATCTCGGATAAGATTGTCTAGGGTACGAATGAGAAATACTTGCTTATTCTATCTTTATTTAAGAGTGCAATTTTAGTTCTTAGTGGAATGAACTAAAAGTAATAGATCGAACCCAAGTGATCATTTGTTGATTGTGATTGGGTTATGTCTATAGAAGCTTAGATTTGGATAGCCCGCCAAGATCCCCAGTCTACACGGACTTGCATGGATCACTTGATATATATATTCTATCGGACTAATTATGGGTCCATCTAGAATTGTATTAAGGCATGTAAACTTGTTTCTTTTAGTAAGAATGGGCCTAGTACACATGTGGGCCTTTTTAATTAAAGGTCTAATGGATTTAATAAAATGGAAAAATAATATTTGGCCCATTTATTGAGTATGGACGGCAAGGCTATTTTGATAGCTTAAATATATTATTTTATTTTATTATTTGATTAAATAGAGATTAATTAATTTATTGATTAATTATTTAATTAAGAATCAAAAAAAATTTCTGACTAGAAAATATGTTTCTTAGTATTATACTATTGGTAGTAGTATAATAAATATAAAAGACTTTATTTGATAAGTAGATAAATAAGGGATTTATTTATCTAGTCAAATAAGAAAGTCTTTTGATATAGACATCATAGGATAAAACACTAAAGAGTTGGATTCGGGTTTGGATTCTAAGGTTGATAGGAATTTGGGTGAAGCACAAATCCTCTTAAGGAGAGGATTTCGGCCAACACACTTTCCTTGTGTGTGTGGATTTCGGCCACCACCTAAATTCCCATCAAGGGAATTCGGCCAACCCTAATTAAAAAGCATCCCTATATATATAATTATATATTTTCAGCCACCCTAATGTTATTCAAGAGAGTTATTTTCTTTTGCTTGAAAAATAAATCCATCTCTAGACTCTAGTGTGAGAATTCGGCCAAGAGGAAAAGAGAGAAGAGATCGTTCTTATTTCTATAGTGCAGTAGTAGCTTTTACATCAAAAGGCTTTGTGCACAATTTCGAATTAGGTTGATGCGAATTTCGATCAAAGGATTGAGAATTCAAAAGTGACTGGAACGTTCTTTGTTATCTCTTGGAAGTTATTGTGACTAACAACAAAGAAAAGTTTTTGTTATCCATCCTCAGGTACACAATTCAAACAAAGGGAGACCACGCTCCTAGGTGATTCATGTCCATGGTTGGATTGGAAGATCTTGCAGATTACCATCGACGCAACGTCAATCGGATCACGCGACAAAGGTACGATACTTTTAGTATTATATGTTAATTAATTAAGGGGTTAAGGTTCATCTTATGGAAAAAATTTAAACTATACAAATCTATTTTTCGCTTCCGCCACATATATTTTTCCCTACATCCCCGTGGTGGCCACGCACCTCCACGGGGACTGTCAAGAAGGCACTCCCAAGGTGGGTCCCACTCTTTTAGCTTTTCCCTCCCAATCTCTTTAAATATTCCCTCTCTTGCTGTAAGATCCTAGATCTTTGTTGGTTGGATTCCATTGCAAAACTCTTTTTATTTGTAATGGTTAGTTGCTTAGGTGGTTCTTGGTAAAAAGAAGCTTCAAAGGAGAAAAGCAACTTCTCAGGCAAATATCGTCTTCAAGAGGAAAAGCGCATACTTGGATGCTAAGGTATCAAGATTCTTCTTCCTCTTGCAAGGCGTAAGTTCACACACACACAATTCATATATGCGTGTCCCTACATCATTGTGTAAATATTTGGTATAACACATTCACACTCATTTAAGTATGCACATGCATTATTCTCATATTGCCAAACATTGTAGAATTGCACATTTTATGACTATCGCTTGGATATGGCATGCTTGTATGACATTGTGTTTATTTGTTTATGATTCTTGTATCTTGGACTTGAACATGATCTCATATAATTCCTTATTGAGTCCTGGTAATTTCGGTTACTCATTCATTAGGTTTCGAGTCCAAAAGATGTAGTTACGCTACTTTGTGTTCTCATTCGTTGAGTTGCCTTCATCGTCGTTTTTCAAGATTAATTCTCAACCTTTTATCAAAGTTTCATTGTACTTTTGTGCAAAAGGGAGTCACAATTTGTAATCTAAATATGGATTCAAAATCGGAGTTCGGAGGCCCGGACACGGTAGAAGAACACGAGCGGAGCGCAAGAGGAGGCCGTGTGCCACACAGCCATGCAGGCTCTCTGCCCACGTGTGCCACACGTGGTCCACACATGGCTGGTGATGTGGCTCCTTGTGATTGATCACGAAATTTCCCTCTCTCTCTCTCTCTCTCTCTTTTAAATCCTCTCCATTCCCTCCCGTTTATTCCAAGAAGAAAAATTGAAAAAGAAAGAGTGCAGATTTTCTTCATGATTTTTAATTTCTTGTTTTGATCATATCTCTCTCATTTTAACTCGAAATTGAGTGATCCAAAAGTAAACAATGTTGGTCTTGAAGAGAGCTACAAACCCCATGCATTTTTAGAGTCATTTGAGTTCGTGATTTTTTGCAGCATGCAGATTTCAGTCCAAGTCTCAACTTTTGTATGTGAAACTTCTTCTTCTCACTCTCTCTTTGATCATCTCTTTTAATCTTCTTATTTTATAGATGAAATGTGTTAAGAATGATATTAGTTCACATTCTAGGTTTGTATGATTGATTAAATATTAAGTTTTAGCCTTGTGATCTCATTTGAACATATTTAGCTAAACTTGGTTAATCTTGAAATTGATTCTAGAAATGATATAAATGATGTGCCTCATGATATTTTCTAGGTTTAATTTCATGATCTAAGAACTAAGATTTTTGTGTGATATATTGAATATTCATATCTTGTTCTTATTGATTCACATGCTTTGATTTCTAGATAGATTTGTGATTGATTGTTGAAAGCTTATTCTAGATCATCACTAAGCATGTTTATAGAGCTTAATTGATCATCTTGCTTTATTTGATTGTGTTTGCATTCATTTGTATCACTTAGATCTTTACCTTGTGAAAGATTGGAGTCTCTTGTCAAAGTGAGTGAAACTTTGATTTGAGCAAGAAGTCTTGACTAGGACACGTGGTCCGGATAGTCAAGCAAAAGACTTAGCTAGGAGTGTGGTACTTTGGATGGTTAAGCTAGGGGAGCTTGATTAGGATATTTGTGATCCAGATAGCTAAGCATGAAACCTTCCTAGAGACTTGATAGTCTTGGATAGGAAGTTGCTTCCTAGAGGTGTAGGACACATCTCGAAAAGGAAGTAGGCTAGGTGATTCACTAGGCCCGAGGGTAGATTAGGAATTGATAACTTCGGGTGGAAATCATGTGTTGATTGCCTTGAACGCGTAAGTCCTTTTCATCATAGTGGATTTGTGTAAGATCCTAGATCTTTGTTGGCTTAATTCCATTGCAAAACTCTATTTATTTGTAATGATTAGTTGCTTAAGTGGTTCTTGGTGAGAAGAAGCTTCAAAGGAGAAAAGCAACTTCTCTTGCAAATATCATCTTCAAGAAGAACACTCGTACTTGGATGCTAAGGTATAAAGATACTTCTTCCTCTTGCAAGGCATAAGCGCACACACACACAATTTATACATATGTGTCCCTGCATCGTAGTTCAAACATTTGGTATAACACATTCACACTCATTTAAGTATGCACATGCATTATTCTCATATTGACAAACATTGTAGAATTGCATGTTTTATGATTATCACTTGGATATGGCATGCTTGTGTGACATTGTATTTATTTGTTTATGTTTCGAGTCCAAACGATGTAGCTACACTATTTTGCGTTCTCATTCGTTGAGTTGTATTCGTCATCATTTTCCGAGATGAATTATTAACATTTTGTCAAAGTTTTGTAGTCTTTGTTGTGTGTGAGGGAGACATGGTTTGTAATCCAAAAACAAATTCAAATTCGGAATTTGGAGGCCTGAATACGGTCGAAGAACGCGAGAGAAGCACGAGGGAAGCAAGAATGGCATAAGCCATTTTTTGGAGGAGCACGTGAGGCACACGGCCTCAACACCCCTCTGCCCCCATGTGGCCCACGCACCCCACACGGGCTGGGTGACATGGCACCTATGATTGGTCCACGAAAATTCCCCCTCTCTCTCTTTTTAATACTCTCATTTCCCTCCCATTCATTTTAAGAAGAAAAATTGAAAAAGAAAATTCTACAGAATTCTTCACAACTTTTGGATTTTTGTTTTGATCATATCTCTCTCATATCAACTCCGAATCAAGTGATTCAAAAGCCAAAATTGTTGGTCTTTAGGAGCGGAACAAGTCCCAAGAATTTTTAGAATTAAAAGATGTCTAAGTTTAACGCGGTCATCTGATTTCAGTTCGTGGTTCATCTTTGTGTATGGTAATCATCTTCTCTAAATTTTTCTTATGATCAACTTCATGGATCTACTTTATTGATTGATGAAAAATGTTTAGAATGTCTTTTATTCCATTTTTAGACTTTTTTGATTGATTTTCAAGTTTATCCTTTGTGATTTCATATGAACATCTTTTTGATAAACTTGAAGAACATGAACTAGATTCTAGAAATACTTTTTGTTCTTGAGCTTGATTGTTGATTTCTAGGTTTTTGTCACATGTTCATGAACTAGGATTTTTGATTGTGCTATCTATCATTTATATCTGGTTTTTGTTTGGATTGAATATGTTGTGGATTTCAAGTGTAAACTTGTTCACTTGACTTCAAAGCTAGTTTTGTGATTTCTATTGAAAACTTGTCACTCTAGCTTCGATTGACATGTTTAGGTTTATAGATATTTTTGTGAATGACTTTGAATGTCTAATCTAGATCTATAATTACATGTTCATAAGAATTAGTTACATTTGCTTGTGAGCTTGATTTGTTCAAATCTAATTCTTCATAAAGTGTGTTTGATCTACTTGCTCCATTTGCATGTGTTTGCATCATTTGCATCACTTAGATCATTGCCTTGCATAAGGTGGAAATCTCTTTCAAAGTGAGTGAAGTTTTGATTTGAGCAAGGAGTCTTGGCTAGGAAAGTGTTCTGGATAGCCAAGCAAAAGTCTTAGCTAAAAGTGTGGTACTTTAGATGGTTGAGCTAGGGGAGCTTCACTAGGATCTTTGTGATCCGGATAGCTAAGCAAGAAACCTTCCTAGAGACTTGAGAGTCTTGGATAGGAAGTAGGCTAGGTGATTCACTAGGCCCAAGGGTAGACTAGGAGTTGATAACTTAGGGTGGATATCATAGTGAATTACTTTGCCAGTGGTTGTGGTATCAACCCATGGATGTTTCCTCTTCGGAGGTTTTACCACGTAAAAATCACTTGTGTTGATTTTAATGCTTTAGTTTCTTTACTTGCTTTGTATTGCTTATAACATTTGTTTAATTGAACTCATATCATCTTGTTTAAGCAATTCTATTGTAAAGCTCTGTAAGTGTGTGTATATTACTTGTGTGGAAAAGAAGTTTGAGAATTTGGGCATACACCTATTCACCCCCCCTAGGTATATTCTACACTATAATTGTTTAAGGGAATTTCAATTGGTATTAGAGCAGGTGTCTAGAAGTAATCAGATAGATCCATATTATAGTGTTTGTGTTTTGTTTAATTGTATTTTTGTGCTATGGGTGATTCGATGCTGGAAGGTGCTTCTAGTGGTAGGCCTCCACTATTGAATAGTGGTAACTACTCCTTTTGGAAAATAAGGATGAGAGCTTACATTAGATCCATTAATGAAAAAGCATGGAAGAGTGTTGAGGAAGGTTATGAGTTGCCTACCAAAAGGATTAAAGATGGCACTATGATTTCGAAGCCTAAAGTTGAATGGACGGCCATTGATTTTGATAACGCTAAGTGGCATCATCGTGCAGTGAATGCTATTTTTGGAGGTGTAGATAGTAATCAATTTATCTACATCCAAAACCTTGAATCGGAAAAGGAAGAATGGGATAGTTTGCAAACTACCAATGAGGGTACATTGGCGGTTTGATGGTCTAGAGTACAAATGCTTACTTCTCAATTTGAAAGTCTTGTTACGAATGAGGATGAAAAGTTAGTAGACTTCCAAACTAGACTCTTGAGTATCACTAACCAAAGTCAAACTTTGGGAGAGCTATATCTGTTAGGATTATGCTCAATAGCAAGAGTGTAATAGTGTTTTTGACAATTTATTCATATTAATAAAGTGATTTTTGGTTTAACAAGTCGTATAGCAATTATAGTTTAATTATTATAATTGTCAAAAGTAAATAATCATAAGGTCAAAAGACTATGAGAAAACAATAACTGTTCGTACATCTGGATATGTATGAGGTAGACACAATTCTTTAGTTAGTCTTGAATAATGTTCACAACTTAAGATAAAGGTTGGGCACCTTTATCTTATCTTGTTAAAGTTGTAGATTCTTTTGCTAGCATTTGATTGAGATCAAATGTGTTATGATGAGTGTAAAATCATCAAAGTGTCTTTGAGTAAAAGAATCTAGTACACTAGGTGCATTAAACAGGATCACAATGAAATACTTTATCTAGAACGGTCAGTAGATAAAAGCTTTTTCATTATAAGGACAATCGAAGAGTCTATCTTAATCCTGAGATAAATGATGGACTTATGGTTACAAGTATTATCATTTGAACTATCAATGAGTATGATTATATAGCATAGTCTATCCTCGATAGTTTGGTGGTATTCATATGCTAATCGATAGAGGACTTCATTTATATATATGGACATTGTGGCTCCACTTATTAAATGAGAGTAGAATATCATCATATGGATAGTTTGAGGTATTGGATATTTAATCTTAACGTTAAGTTTTCGATAGTGTCTATTGAAACATGGCTTCTGGACAAGTCAAAATATCCAAGTTCAAAATGTGGTCATATGAGTAAATATGGTAACTTGGAGTGCTATAGACGGTCTATGAGCTCTTGACGATTACTAATATTCTTCACGAGGATACACTATCTTCAATAAGACTGTCTTGGGTATGAATGAGAATCATTTACTTATTCTATCTTTATTTAAGAGTTCAATTTTAGTTCTTTAGTGGAATGAACTAAAATTAATAGACTGAACTTAAGTGAATCGTTTGTTGATTGTGATTGGATTATGTCTATTAAAGCTTAAATTTAGATAGCCCGCCGAGACCCCCATCCACATGGACTTGCATGGATCACTTGATATATTCTACCGGACAAATTATGGGTCCATCTAGAATTGTATTAAGACATGCGGACTTGTTTCTTTTAGTAAGAATGGGCCTAGCTCACATGTGGGCCTTTTAAAAGGTCCAATGGATTTAATGTTAGGATTATGCTCAATAGCAAGAGTGTAATATTGTAATTAACAATCTTTTTCATATTAATAAAGTGATTTCTGGTTTAAACAAATCTTATAGCATTTATAGTTTAATAATTGTCAAAGTAAATAATCATAAGGTCTAAAGACTATGAGAAAAGAAGAATTGTTCGTACATCTGGATATGTATTTGGTAGACACAATTCTTTAGTTAGTCTTGAATATTGTTCAAACTTAAGTTAAAGGTTGGGCACCTTTATCTTGTTAAAGTTGTAGAATTCTTTTTGCCAGCATTTGAGTGGGATCAAATGAGATATGATGAGTCTAAAATCATCGGAGTGTCTTCGAGCAAAAGAATCTAGTGCATTGGGTGCATTGAACTGGATCACAATGAAATTCTTTATCTATAACCGTCAGTAGATAAAAGTAATTTCATTATCAGGACAATCGGAGAGTCTATCTTAATCCTGAGATAAATGATGGACTTATGGTTGCAAGTGATATCATTTGAGTTATCAATGAGTACGATTATATCGCATAGTCTATCATCGATAGTTTGGTGATATTCATCTGTTAATCGATAGAGGACTTCATTTATAGATATGGACATCGTGGCTCCATTTATCGAATGAGAGTATAATATCATCATATGGATGTTTTGAGGTAATTGGATATTAAATCTCAACGTTGAGTTTTCAATAGTGTCTATTGAAAACATGGCTTCTGGACAAGTCAAAATATCCAAGTTCAAAACGTGGTCATATGAGTAAATATGGTAACTTGGAGAGTTATAGGCGGTCTATGAACTCTTGGCGATTATTGATATTAATCACGAGGATACATTTTCTCCAATATGATTGTCTAGGGTATGAATGAGGAAACATCTTCCTTTTCTGTCTTTATTTAAGAGTTCAATTTTAGCTATTTAGTGGAATGAGTTAAAATTAATGGATCGGACCTAAGTGAATCATTTGTTGATTGTGATTAGGTTATGTCTATTGTAGCTTAAATTTAGATAGCCCGCCAAGATCCCCAATCCACACGGACTTGCATGGATCACTTGATATATTCTACCGGACCAATTTAGGGTCCATCTAGAATTGCATTTAATATATTAAGAATATAATTTGCACATTATTTATGTAATGGGCTGCTAAATTATATTTATATATTAATGGATGACATGTGGGCTTGTTTCTTTTAGTAAGAATGGGTCTAGTTCACATGTGGGCTTTTTATTTAAAGTCCTATGGATTAAATGAAATAAGAAAAATAATATTTGGCCCAATATATTATATGGGGCGGCAAGGTGCTATAATAGCCTTAAATATTATTTTGTTTTCATTGTTTAATTAAATAAGAATTAATTAATTTATTAATTAATTGTTTAATTAAGAAACAAATCTTTTCTGATTAGGAAATATGATTCCTATTGGTATACTATTGGTAGTAGTGTACTTAAATTAAAAGACTTGTTTGACAAGGAAATAAATAATTAATTTTATTTATTTATTCAAATAAGAAGTCTTTTTATTTTAGTCAAATAAGGAATAAAAGATTTATGAGTTGGATTAGGGTTTGAACTCTTAGAAAGTGAATTAGGGTGCAACTAAAACTCCTATATTTTTGGAGTAAAAATTGCGGCAACCCTAGTCCATTTGAAAGAAAGAATTCGGCCACCCTTAAAAGAAAAAGAAGAGAATTTCGGCCAAAGGGTTTTTGGTGCAGAAATTTTAATTTTTTCTTCTTCTTCTCAACTCATAGATAGAGAGCTTTTATTCTACTAAAAATAAAAGGAACATAGATTATTCTTTGATGGTATATTGTTTGCTTATTCATCGATAAGCTTGTGTATACTACATCGATCTAGGTTCACGCGAGTTTCGATCATAAGATTGAGAACTCAAAAGTGACCGGAATAATCTTAGGCTTCTTTAGATTGTTTTTGGGACTAACGAATCAAGAAAAGTTTGTTATATCCGCTCTCAGGTTTGCAATTCAAAGAAAGGGAGACCACGCTCCTAGGTGATCCATGTTCGTGCTAGGATTGAAGATCTTGCGGATTACCATCGACGTAAGTCAATCGGATCACGCGACAAGAGGTATTAATCTTTTGTTATTTATTATATATCTTTAATTAATCAAAAGGGTTTAAGGTTCATAAAAATGGAAAAATTTTAAAAGCTACTCAAACACTATTTTTTTTTGTCTCGCTTCCGCTGCGGGTATATTTTTCCCTACAATTGGTATCAGAGCCAGGTTGAGTCCTTTTAATTAATTAACGTATATATACGTGGATCGATTTCTTTTTATTGTGATTATGCATGTTTAGAAAGAGATGGCACTCTAGGTATTCGCATATATAATTACATGTGATGTATGGATTTATATATGTTTTATGTGGATTGTTATTGTTCGATTTTGGTCCTAGATTTTCTATGTAATTTTGGTTTCGGAATTGTAACAAGAAGGGTGGTCTATCATCACCATAATTCCTTCTTGGTAGTTGCTATATATTTTTTTATGTATTAAAAAATATAGTGCAGTATTTTTTTACTGCTGTGATTAAAAAAAAAAAAAAAATTCTGCAGTATTTTTATTTGTTTAAATTAAATTGTAACACGTTCTACATCGAAGAATCGAAGACGTGAATCAACCGGAACCGAGAACGAGCACCATGCGCACCCTAGGAGTGGATTGGGCTGCGCATGGCAAGCCCAAAGCTTTGTGGGCTGCGCACGGCAGCCTTGCAAAGCCTTATGGGCTGCGCATGGTAGCCCCTTATGTGGGGTTGTGGGCCGTGCAATCCCAAGGGAGGAGGCCGAAGGATGAGCGTATGGTTGATGGGCCACTTGAAGATCTTGTATTCCAAATTCATTGTAATTTACTTGTTTTTCTAGGATGGGCCAAAATTGTTGCTATTTAATTTATGCTTAAATATTACAATATTTGTTATTGTATGATAACATGACATATAGGATAGGAGTGCCACTCATATATCTCTTTTGGTATGAACATGCATTGAATGATTTAGGTATCTAAATTGGCATCTAGATAACTTGGTAAATCATTCTATGGGATTTAATCACACGCCTTAAATAATTGAGTGGGAGAAGGTGTTTTTGTAACACCTATGGCCTCCAAGGTTAGTTGAGCTTAATTATTTATTGGTAATCCCCCCAAGGGGCGTCCATGAATGGAATTTAGCAATATACTTCCTTACAAGGATAGACTAGACAATGGACTCAAACGAGATCTACTCCCAAAGGAGGGATTTTCGTGAGAGAAAATTGAGGGTCGATATCTTGGTAACACACTCAATGTAATTTTATTGATATCCTCCAAAGAGTTCTTGTCAGTAAAATTGCAAGGCTAAAATTGAAAACGCTGGTTGTTATGTTAACAATTAGGTGGGACCTAGTCTAACTAGTAAATGGTGCGAACTCCCAAAGGAGGCGTAATATTTATGGGTGTTGGATCACCGTTGAATTTTTATGATTGAGTTATTTATTTAATTCAAGATAAATATTTAAAGTGCTTTATAATGATTATTTACTTATATATAATTTTGTTTTATTAAGAAATCATGACCCCATCCCTAATGAACATCCTAAAAGATAACACTTTAACTAGAGATAATTATGTAACATGGAAAAGGAAAATTGGGTTGTTGCTGCAAAGTAAAAAAAAACATAAGTTTGTTCTAACTACTCCTAAACCACCTGCTCCTAATAATGAATCTAGCATAATGCAAAGAGATGAGTATGAGCAGTGGAAGACTTTAGATGATATGGCCAAATGTTATATTATGGCCACTATCTCCGACGTGTTGCAACAGCAGCATGAAGGAATGGAGTCTGCTGCTGATATAATGATGTCTCTAGAGGAGATGTTTGCTATGAAGTCTAGGACGACTAAGAGAGAGGCAGTGACTGCTTTTATGAATCTTAGGATGAAACCTGGACAGGCTGTGAAGGATCACATGATGAAAGTCATAGCACATCTCAATATTGCTGAACTGCATGGCGCTGAGATAGATGGTGAGACAAAAATTGATATGGTTGTCAATTCATTGTCAGATTCCTTTGATCAGTTCAAATTGGACTACACTTTGAACAAAAAGGAATACACCTTACAGAGCCTGATGCAAGATGTTCAAAGTGCTGAAAAGATCCTTGTGAAAAGCAAAGGTCAAGAGATTCATGTGATTGGTAAAGTTGCTACTGTTAAGACCCGTCAGAAGGTCAAGAAACAACAGAAGAAAAAGCAACTTGGGCCTACCAAGAAGGAGACCAAGAAAGTAACCAAGATCAAAGGGAAATGCTTCCTTTGTGGTGAAAAGGGACATTGGAAAAGAAATTTCTCAAAGTCCCAGAACAAGAAGGAAGAAGGTAATGTGAATTATCTTGAAACATGTTTTTTGGCAGATTCTACAGATTCTTGGATCATAGACTCTGGAGCCACTAATCATGTTTGTTATTCCTTGCAGGGGTTCCAAGAAAGGAGAAGGCTGAGTAAGAATGAAATCAATTTGCGCTTGGGCAACGGAACGTTAGTGTCTGCAAGTGCAGTGGGAGATATTAGAGTTTGTTTGGATTCTAGAAGGCATTTAGATTTAATAGACGTTTATTATGTACCTCAATTCCAGAGGAATTTAATTTCAGTTTCTTGTTTGAATAAATTTGGATATTCGGTTACTTTTAATAAAGTTTTTATTATTAGTAAGAATGACAAAATTATTTGCCAAGGTACATTGGAAAATGGTCTATACTTTTTGCATAGAAATATCTCTCACTCGTTAGACACAGAAATAACGGAACCTAATCATAAAAGAGTTAAATTATCAAAAGATGAAACCTATCTATGGCATTTACGCCTAGGTCATATTAACCTTAATAGGATTAAAAGATTGGTAAGTGACGGACCTTTGAGTGACTTAAAGGTTGATGATCTACCAACTTGTGAATCTTGTTTGGAAGGTAAAATGACCAAAAGGACGTTCTCTGCCAAAGGTGCCAGAGCTACTGAATGTTTAGGATTGATACACACTGATGTATGTGGACCTATGAGCATTCAAGCTAGAGGTGGATATGAGTACTTCATCACTTTCACAGATGATTACTCAAGATTTGGCTATGTGTATCTCATGCGACATAAGTCGGATGCTTTTGACATGTTCAAAGCATTTAAAGCTGAAATGGAAAATCAGCTTGAGAAACACATAAAAATCTTGAGATCTGATCGTGGTGGAGAATATCTATCTGGTGAGTTTCAGCAATATCTTATTAATAATGGGATAGTTTCTCAGTTTACTGCACCAGTTACACCTCAACAAAATGGGGTAGCGGAAAGGAGAAATAGAACACTTTTGGATATGGTTAGGTCTATGTTGAGTTATTCAACACTTCCTATTTCTTTCTGGGGATATTCTTTACAAACTGCTATATACATTCTAAACGATGTACTATCTAAGTCTGTTCCTAAAACACCGCATGAGTTGTGGACTGGGCGCAAGCCTAGTTTACAACACTTAAGGATATTTGGTTGTCCTGCGCATGTGTTAAAAGGAAAGACAGAAAAGATGGAGTCCCGTTCGGAACCATATATATTTGTAGGGTATCCAAAAGAAACTAAAGGATATTATTTTTAAAGTCCTTCAGATCTTAAAGTATTTGTTTCGACAAATGCTAAATTTCTGGAAAAGGACTATATGAATGATTTTGTGCCTAGAAGTAAAATTGTCCTGAATGAAATGTCAGGAGATACAATTCCACGAGAGGTTACACAACCAAACCCAATTGTAAGTTTCGATCCAACACAAGGTCAACAACCTACCATTCCTCGTCGTAGTGGGAGGGTTAGAACACAACCCGAAAGATACATCGGTCTAGGAGAATCAATGGAGAATCTCCCGGACGACGATGATCCCTACACGTACAAGGAAGCTATGGAGGATGTTGATGTTAGGATTATGCTCAATAGCAAGAGTATAATATTGTATTTAACAATCTGTTTTATATTAATAAAGTGATTTCTGGTTTAAACAAATATTATAGCATTTATAGTTGAATATTATAATTGTTAAAGTAAATAATCATATGGTCTAAAGACTATGAGAAAAGAAGAATTGTTCATACATCTGGATATGTATGTGGTAGACACAATTCTTTAGTTAGTTTTGAATATTGTTCACAACTTAAGTTAAAGGTTGGGCACCTTTATCTTGTTAAAGTTGTAGAATTCTTTTGCTAGCATTTGAGTGGGATCAAATGAGATATGATGAGTCTAAAATCATCGGAGTGTCTTCGAGCAAAAGAGTCTAGTGCACTGGGTGCGTTGAACTGGATGAAAATGAAATACTTTATCTATAACCGTCAGTAGATAAAAGTAATTTCATTATCAGGACAATCGAAGAGTCTATCTTAATCCTGAGATAAATGATGGACTTATGGTTGCAAGTGATATCATTTGAGTTATCAATGAGTACGATTATATCGCATAGTCTATCCTCGATAATTTGGTGATATTCATTTGTTAATCGATAGAGGACTTCATTTATAGATATGGACATCGTGGCTCCATTTATCAAATGAAAGTATAATATCATCATATGGATGTCTTGAGGTAATTGGATATTAAATATCAACGTTGAGTTTTCGATAGTGTCTATTGAAAACATGGCTTCTGGACAAGTCAAAATATCCAAGTTCAAAACGTGGTCATATGAGTAAATATGGTAACTTGGAGAGTTATAGGCGGTCTATAAACTCTTGGCGATTACTAATATTATTCACGAGGATACACTATCTCCAATATGATTGTCTAGGGTATGAATGAGGAAACATCTTCCTTTTCTGTCTTTATTTAAGAGTTCAATTTTAACTCTTAGCTCTTTAGTGGAATGAGTTAAAATTAATGGATCGGACCTAAGTGAATCATTTGTTGATTGTGATTAGGTTATGTCTATTGAAGCTTAAATTTAGATAGCCCGCCAAGATCCCCAATCCACACGGACTTGCATGGATCACTTGATATATTCTACCGGACCAATTTAGGGTCCATCTAGAATTGCATTTAATATATTAAGAATATAATTTGCACATTATTTATGTAATGGGCTGCTCAATTATATTTATATATTAATGGATGACATGTGGGCTTGTTTCTTTTAGTAAGAATGGGTCTAGTTCACATGTGGGCTTTTTATTTAAAGTCCAAAGGATTAAATGAAATGAGAAAATAATATTTGGCCCAATAATATATATGGGCTTGCAAGGAGGTTATTTAACCTTAAATATTATTTTGTTTTCATTGTTTAATTAAATGAGAATTAATTAATTTATTAATTAATTATTTAATTAAGAAACAAATTTTTTCTCATTAGGAAATATGATTCCTAAAGGTATACTATTGGTAGTAGTATAATTAAATAGAAAGACTTGTTTGACAAGGAAATAAATAATTAATTTTATTTATTTAATCAAATAGGAAGTCTTTTTATTTTAGTCAAATAAGAGAATAAAAGATTTATGAATTTGATTAGGGTTTGGAAGTCTTAAACAAAATAGGAATTAGTGTGCAAATCATACTCCTTTTTGTAGGAGGATTTGCGGCAACCCTATTTATTTTTGGGGAAAGAATTCGGTCACCCTAGGGTAAAAAGAAGAAGAAATTTGGCCACCTATATAAGGCCTCTTATAGAATTCGGCCACCCCCTAAGGCTTGAGTGCAGAATTTATTTCTTCTTCTTCTTCTTAACTCATAGAAAGAGATTTTTTATTCTACTAAGGCAAAAAGGAAACATAGATTATTCTTTGATGGTGTACTATTTGCTTAATCATTGATAAGCTTGTGTATACAATATCGATCAAGATTCACGCGAGTTTCGATCATTAGATTGAGAACTCAAAAGTGACCGGAATAATCTTAGGTTTCTTTTGATTGTTTTTGTGACTAACGAACAAGAGAAAAGTTTGTTTAATCCAATCACAGGTTTGCAATTCAAAGAAAGGGAGACCACGCTCCTAGGTGATCCACGTTCGTGCTAGGATTGAAGATCTTGCGGATTACCATCGACGTAAGTCAATCGGATCACGCGACAAGAGGTATTAATCTTTTGTTATATATATTATATATTTTTAATTGATTAAAAGGGTTTAAGGTTCATAAAAGGAAAAAATTTTAAAAGCTACTCAAACTATTTTTTTTGTCTCGCTTCCCCTGCGGGTATATTTTTTCCCTACAATTGGTATCAGAGCCCTGGTTGAACCCTTTTAATTAATTAAACGTATATATACGTGGATCGATTTCTTTTTATTGTGATTATGCATGTTTAGAAAGAGATGGCACTCTAGGTATTCGCATATATAATTACATGTGATGTATGGTTTTATATATGTTTTATATGTGGATTGTTATTGCTCGATTTTGGTCCTAGATTTTCAATGTATTTTTGGTTTTGGAATTGTAACAAGAAGGGTGGTCTATCATCGCCATAATTCCTTCTTGGTAGTTGCTAGACATTTTTTTTTATATGTATTAAAATTGCTGCAGTTTTTAATGTATTAAATATATTTAATGTGCAGTATTTTTTTTACTGTCATGAATAATAAAAAAATAAAAAAAAATCTGCAGTAATTTATTTGTTTAAATTAAATTGTAACACGTTCTACATCGAAGAAACGAAGCAACCGGAACCGAGAACGAGCACAGTGCGCACCCTAGGAGTGGATTGGGCTGCGCATGGCATGCCCGAAATCAAGTGGGCTGCGCACGGCAGCCTTGCAACCAAGAGGGCTGCGCAAGGCAGCCATGCTAGTCCTATGGGCTGCCATGCGCAGCCCCTTACGTGAGGATGTGGGCCGTGCAATCCCGAGGTGGAAGGCCGGAGGATGGGCTTATGGTTGATGGGCCACTCGAAGATTTTGTATTCCTATATCAATGTAATTTACTTGTTTTTCTAGGATGGGCCAAAATTGTTGCTATTTATTTTATGCTTAAATATTACAATATTTGTTGTTGTATGATAACATGACATATAGAATAGGAGTGCCACTCATATATCTCTTTTGGTATGAACATGCATTGAATGATTTAGGTATCTAAATTGGCATCTAGATAACTTGGTAAATCATTCTATGGGATTTAATCACACGCCTTAAATAATTGAGTGGGAGAAGGTGTTATTTTGTAACACCTATGGCTTCCAAGATTGGTTGAGCTTAATTATTTTTTGGTAATCCCCCAAAGGGGCGTCCATGAATGGAATTTAGCAATATACTTCCTTACAAGGATAGACTAGACAATGGACTCAAATGAAATCTACTCCCAAAGGAGGGATTTTCGTGAGAGAAAATTGAGGGTCGATATCTTGGTAACACACTCAATGTAATTTTATTGATATCCTCCAAAGAGTTCTTGTCAGTAAAATTGCAAGGCTAAAATTGGAAATGTTGGTTGTTATGTTAACAATTAGGTGGGACCTAGTCTAACTAGTAAATGGGGCGAACTCCCAAAGGAGGCGTAACATTTATGGGTGTTAGATCACCGTTGAATTTTTATGATTGAGTTATTCATTTAATTCAAGATAAATATTTAAAAGTGCTTTATAATGATTATTTACTTATATATGTTTTGTTTTCATTCAGAAATCATGACTCCATCACTTATGAACATCCTGAAAGATAACACCTTAACTGGAGATAACTATGTAACATGGAAAAGGAAAATTGGGTTGTTGCTGCAAAGTGAAAAACATAAGTTTGTTCTAACTACTCCTAAACCACCTGCTCCTAATATTGAATCAAGCATAATGCAAAGAGATGAGTATGAGCAGTGGAAGACTTCAGATGATATGGCCAAATGTTATATTATGGCCACTATCTCCGATGTGTTGCAACAGCAGCATGAAGGAATGGAGTCTGCTGCTGATATAATGATGTCTCTAGAGGAGATGTTTGCTATGAAGTCCAGGACGACTAAGAGAGAGGCAGTGACTGCTTTTATGAATCTTAGGATGAAACCTGGACAGGCTGTGAAGGATCACATGATGAAAGTCATAGCACATCTCAACATTGCTGAACTGCATGGCGCTGAGATAGATGGTGAGACAAAAATTGATATGGTTGTCAATTCATTGTCAGATTCCTTTGATCAGTTCAAATTGGACTACACTTTGAACAAAAAGGAATACACCTTACAGAGCCTGATGCAAGATGTTCAAAGTGCTGAAAAGATCCTTGTGAAAGGCAAAGGTCAAGAGATTCATATGGTTGGTAAAGTTGCTACTGTTAAGGCCCGTCAAAAGGTCAAGAAACAACAGCAGAAAAAGCAACTTGGGCCTACCAAGAAGGAGACCAAGAAAGTAACCAAGATCAAAGGGAAATGCTTCCTTTGTGGTGAAAAGGGACATTGGAAGAGAAATTGCCCAAAGTCCCAGAACAAGAAGGAAGAAGGTAATTTGAATTATCTTGAAACATGTTTTTTGGCTGATTCTACAGATTCTTGGATCATAGACTCAGGAGCCACTAATCATGTTTGTTATTCCTTGCAGGGGTTCCAAGAAAGGAGAAGGCTGAATAAGAATGAGATCAATTTGCGCTTAGGCAACGGAACGTTAGTGTCTGCAAGTGCAGTGGGAGATATTAGAGTTTGTTTGGATTCTAGAAGGCATTTAGATTTAATAGACGTTTATTATGTACCTCAATTCAAGAGGAATTTAATTTCAGTTTCTTGTTTGAATAAATTTGGATATTCGGTTACTTTTAATAAAGTTTTTATTATTAGTAAGAATGACAAAGTTATTTGCAAAGGTACATTGGAAAACGGTCTGTACTTTTTGCATAGAAATATCTCTCACTCGTTTGACACAGAAATAACGGAACCTAATCATAAAAGAGTAAAATTATCAACAGATGAAACCTACCTTTGGCATTTACGCTTAGGTCATATTAACCTTAATAGGATTAAAAGATTGGTAAGTGACGGACCTTTGAGTGACTTAAAGGTTGATGATCTACCAACTTGTGAATCTTGTTTGGACGGTAAAATGACCAAAAGGACGTTCTCTGCCAAAGGTGCCAGAGCCACTGAATGTTTAGGATTGATACACACTGATGTATGTGGACCTATGAGCATTCAAGCTAGAGGTGGATATGAGTACTTCATCACTTTCACAGATGATTACTCAAGATTTGGCTATGTGTATCTCATGCGACATAAGTCGGATGATTTTGACATGTTCAAAGCATTTAAAGCTGAAGTGGAAAATCAGCTTGAGAAACACATAAAAATCTTCAGATCTGATCGTGGTGGAGAATATCTATCTGGAGAGTTTCAGCAATATCTTATTGATAATGGGATAGTTTCTCAGTTTTCTGCACCTGGTACACCTCAACAAAATGGGGTAGCAGAAAGGAGAAATAGAACTCTTTTGGATATGGTTAGGTCTATGTTGAGTTATTCAACACTTCCTAATTCTTTCTGGGGATATGCTTTACAAACTGCAATATACATTCTAAACCATGTACCATCTTCTGTTCCTAAAACACCGCATGAGTTGTGGACTGGGCGCAAGCCTAGTTTACAACACTTAAGGATATTTGGATGTCCTGCGCACGTGTTAAAAGGAAAGACAGAAAAGATGGAGTCCCGTTCAGAAACATGTATATTTGTAGGGTATCCGAAAGAAACTAAAGGATATTATTTTTATAGTCCTTCAGATCTTAAAGTATTTGTTTCGACAAATGCTAAATTTCTGGAAAAGGACTATATGAATGATTTTGTGCCTAAAAGTAGAATTGTCCTGAATGAGATGTCAGGAGATAAAATTCCACGAGAGGTTACACAACCTAACCCAATTGTAAGTTCCGATCCAACACTAGGTCAACAACCTACCATTCCTCGTCGTAGTGGGAGGGTTAGAACACAACCCGAAAGATACATCGGTCTGGGAGAATCTGTAGAGAATCTCCCGGACGACGATGATCCCTATACGTACAAGGAAGCTTTGGAGGATGTTGATAGTCGCCATTGGCAAAAGGCAATGCAATCCGAGATTGAATCTATGTTCGATAATAAAGTCTGGTCCCTTGTAGACTTGCCTAAAGGGATAAAACTCATTGGGTGCAAGTGGGTATACAAGAGGAAAAGAGGTATGGATGGAAAGGTGGAAATCTTTAAAGCTAGATTGGTAGCTAAAGGGTATACACAGAAAGAAGGTATCGATTACGAGGAAACCTTCTCTCCTGTGGCCATGCTTAAATCCATTAGGATACTCTTATCCATTGCAGCATCTTTAGATCTAGAGATTTGGCAAATGGACGTCAAGACAACTTTCCTTAATGGAAGTCTTGACGAAAGCATCTACATGATGCAACCAGAGGGATTCATTGAAAAGGGCCAAATGGAAAAGGTATGCAAGTTGCAGAAATCCATATATGGATTAAAGCAAGCATCCAGATCCTGGAACATAAGGTTCGATCAAGCTGTCAAAGGTTTTGGATTTATTCAGAACCTTAACGAACCTTGTGTATACAAAAGGATTAAAGGCGACAAGTTGGTTTTCCTGATTCTTTATGTTGATGATATACTACTCATCGGAAACGATGTAGGTGTATTGACATCAGTAAAAGAATGGTTAGCAAAACAATTTGATATGAAGGACTTAGGAGAAGCAAGTTTTATTCTAGGTATCCAAGTTATAAGGGATAGAAAGAATAGAACGATTGCATTATCCCAAGCTTCATACATAGACAAGATCTTATCTAGGTTTTCCATGCAGGATTCCAAGAAAGGTATGTTACCTTTCAGACATGGAATCAAGCTTTCTAAGGAACAAGTTCCAAGAATGAGCATGAAGAGCAATTCATGAGTAGAGTTCCATATGCCTCGGCAGTTGGAAGTCTCATGTATGCAATGCTCTGTACTAGACCAGATATTTGTTTTGCTGTTGGCATAGTTAGCAGGTTTCAATCGAAACCTAGTCCTGATCACTGAACGACAGTCAAGCATATTTTCAAGTATCTTAAGAGAACGAGAGATAATATGCTTGTATACTCTGGAGGGGATTTAATTCCCGTTGGGTATACAGATTTTGATTTAAAATCAGATTCTGACTCCAGAAAATCCACATCAGGGGCTGTGTTTACTATTGGAGGAGGAGCAGCAGTTATATGGAGGAGTATCAAGCAATCTTGTATTGCTGATTCCACCATGGAAGCTGAGTATGTTGCTGCATACGAGGCTGCCAAAGAGGCTGTTTGGCTCCGCCAATTCTTGATTGACTTGGAAGTGGTTCCTAGTGCGAATAAGCAGATCACTATCTACTGTGACAACAATGGAGCAGTGGCTAATTCGAAAGAACCAAGAAGTCACAAGAGAGGTAAACACATTGAAAGAAAGTATCATCTTTTAAGGGAGATTGTTCAAAGAGGTGACGTGACGATTACCAAAATCGCGTCAGTAGAAAATCTAGCAGATCCCTTCACAAAGGCTCTACCTCAGAAGAGTTTCGATGGGCACCTAGAGAACATGGGCTTGAGAGATATGACACATTTGCTATAGCGCAAGTGGGAGATTGTTAGGATTATGCTCAATAGCAAGAGTGTAATATTGTAATTAACAATTTTTTTCATATTAATAAAGTGATTTCTGGTTTAAACAAATCTTATAGCATTTATAGTTTAATAATTGTCAAAGTAAATAATCATAAGGTCTAAAGACTATGAGAAAAGAAGAATTGTTCGTACATCTGGATATGTATGTGGTAGAAACAATTCCTTAGTTAGTCTTGAATATTGTTCACAACTTAAGTTAAAGGTTGGGCACCTTTATCTTGTTAAAGTTGTAGAATTCTTTTGCTAGCATTTGAGTGGGATCAAATGAGTTATGATGAGTCTAAAATCATCGGACTGTCTTCGAGCAAAAGAATCTAGTGCACTGGGTGCATTGAACTGGATCACAATGAAATACTTTATCTATAACCGTCAGTAGATAAAAGTAATTTCATTATCAGGACAATCGGAGAGTCTATCTTAATCCTGAGATAAATGATGGACTTATGGTTGCAAGTGATATCATTTGAGTTATCAATGAGTACGATTATATCGCATAGTCTATCCTCGATAGTTTGGTGATATTCATTTGTTAATCGATAGAGGACTTCATTTATAAATATGGACATCGTGGCTCCATTTATCGAATGAGAGTATAATATCATCATATGGATGTTTTGAGGTAATTGGATATTAAATCTCAACGTTGAGTTTTCAATAGTGTCTATTGAAAACATGGCTTCTGGACAAGTCAAAATGTCCAAGTTCAAAACGTGGTCATATGAGTAAATATGGTAACTTGGAGAGTTATAGGCGGTCTATGAACTCTTGGCGATTACTGATATTAATCACGAGGATACATTTTCTCCAATATGATTGTCTAGGGTATGAATGAGGAACCATCTTCCTTTTCTGTCTTTATTTAAGAGTTCAATTTTAGCTCTTTAGTGGAATGAGTTAAAATTAATGGATCGGACCTAAGTGAATCATTTGTTGATTGTGATTAGGTTATGTCTATTGTAGCTTAAATTTAGATAGCCCGCCAAGATCCCCAATCCACACGGACTTGCATGGATCACTTGATATATTCTACCGGACCAATTTAGGGTCCATCTAGAATTGCATTTAATATATTAAGAATATAATTTGCACATTATTTATGTAATGGGCTGCTAAATTATATTTATATATTAATGGATGACATGTGGGCTTGTTTCTTTTAGTAAGAATGGGTCTAGTTCACATGTGGGCTTTTTATTTAAAATCCTATGGATTAAATGAAATAAGAAAAATAATATTTGGCCCAATATATTATATGGGGCGGCAAGGTGCTATAATAGCCTTAAATATTATTTTGTTTTCATTGTTTAATTAAATAAGAATTAATTAATTTATTAATTAATTGTTTAATTAAGAAACAAATCTTTTCTGATTAGGAAATATGATTCCTATTGGTATACTATTGGTAGTAGTGTACTTAAATTAAAAGACTTGTTTGACAAGGAAATAAATAATTAATTTTATTTATTTAATCAAATAAGAAGTCTTTTTATTTTAGTCAAATAAGGAATAAAAGATTTATGTGTTGGATTAGGGTTTGAACTCTTAGAAAGTGAATTAGAGTGCAACTAAAACTCCTATATTTTTGGAGTAAAAATTGCGGCAACCCTAGTCCATTTGAAAGAAAGAATTCGGCCACCCTTAAAAGAAAAAGAAGAGAATTTCGGCCAAAGGGTTTTTGGTGCAGAAATTTTAATTTTTTCTTCTTCTTCTCAACTCATAGATAGAGAGTTTTTATTCTACTAAAAACAAAAGGAACATAGATTATTCTTTGATGGTATATTGTTTGCTTATTCATCGATAAGCTTGTGTATACTACATCGATCTAGGTTCACGCGAGTTTCGATCATAAGATTGAGAACTCAAAAGTGACCGGAATAATCTTAGGCTTATTTAGATTTTTTTTGGGACTAACGAATCAAGAAAAGTTTGTTATATCCGCTCTCAGGTTTGCAATTCAAAGAAAGGGAGACCACGCTCCTAGGTGATCCACGTTCGTGCTAGGATTGAAGATCTTGCGGATTACCATCGACGTAAGTCAATCGGATCACGCGACAAGAGGTATTAATCTTTTGTTATTTATTATATATCTTTAATTAATCAAAAGGGTTTAAGGTTCATAAAAATGGAAAAATTTTAAAAGCTACTCAAACACTATTTTTTTTTGTCTCGCTTCCGCTGCAGGTATATTTTTCCCTACATTTAATAAAATGGAAAAATAATATTTGGCCCATTTATTGTATATGGGCAGCAAGGCTAAAATATTAGCATATTATATTATTTTATTTTATTATTTAATTAAATGGAAGTTAATTGATTGATTGATTGATTATTTAATTAGAAGTCAAAATCTTTTTCTGACTAGGAAATATGTTTCTTAGTGTTATACTATTGCTAGTAGTATAGTAAATATCAAGGACTTTATTTGGTAAGTAGATAAATAAGGAATTTATTTATCTAGTCAAATTAGAAAGTCTTTTGATATAGTCATAATAAGATTATATACTAAAGAGTTGGATTAGGGTTAGGATTCTAAAGATAGATAGGTGTCCTTTTTGTGGGTAGATTTCGGCCAACCCTAATCTTTTTGGAAAGAGGATTCGGCCACCACATGATGACCTATCATAGAATTCGGCAACATTAAGAATTTTTGAGCAAAGGATTCGGCCACCATAGTTTTTGTAACTGTGGATTTAGCCACCATAGTTTTGGTAACTATGGATTCAGCCACCATTCTTTGTGGAGAATTGTGAAGAATAGGTGAACCCTAATCTTTTTGGAAAGAGGATTCGACCACCATATAATGAGCTATCATAGAATTCAGCAACACTAAGAATTTTTGAGCAAAGGATTCGACCACCATAGTTTTTTTAACTATGGATTCAGCCACCATTCTTTGTGGAGAATTTGGTGAACCCTAATGTTTTTCTAGAGAGTTATTTTTTTTTTTGCTTGAAAAATAAATCCAACTCTAAAGACTAGTGTGAGAATTTGGC
This sequence comes from Acer campestre, assembly GCA_954870605.1. Lineage (NCBI taxonomy): Eukaryota > Viridiplantae > Streptophyta > Magnoliopsida > Sapindales > Sapindaceae > Acer > Acer campestre. Next base: position 3,560,640 of record OX940805.1, read on the forward strand.
CTAGAGGAAAAAGAGAGAAGAGATTGTTCTTATTTCGATAGTGCACTAGTAGCTTTTACATCAAAAGGCTTTGTGCACAATTTTGAATTAGGTTCATGTGAATTTCTATCAAAGGATTAAGAATTCAAAAGTGACCGGAACGTTCTTTGTTATCTGTTGGAAGTTATTGTGACTAACGAAAAAGAAAAGTTTTTATTATCTTTCCTCAGGTACACAATTCAAAGAAAGGGAGACCACGCTCCTGGGTGATTCATGTTCATGATTGGATTGGAAGATCTTACGGATTACCATCGACGCAACGTCAATTGGATCACGCGACAAAAGTATGATACTTTTAATCATATATGTTAATTAATTAAGGGGTTAAGGTTCATTTTTAAGGAAAAATTTTAAACTATACTAAACTATTTTTCGCTTCCGCCGCCTGTATTTTTCCCTACAATATCCACAAGAGAGAATTAATTGAAAGATCTTGAGATCCTTGCCTAAAAGATTTAATGCAAAGGTGACCGCAATTGAAGAAAGCAAGAATGTTGATCTTATGATGGTTGATGAGCTTTATGGGTCTCTACAAACTTATGACCTTAGGTTCAAGCCAAAGATTGAGGGTAAATGGATAGCACTCAAGGTAACCAATGAGAAGAGTGAAGATGATGTGGCTAGTATGGTGAGAACTCTCAAGAAATTTCTAAAGAACATATATTCTAAGAGAGAAGAAGTCAAGAAGAAGATCACTCTAAAAGAAATGGTAGATTGTAAGGATAAATCTAAGAAGAAGCTAATTCGATGCCATGGATGCAATGGGATTGGATTTATCTCTTCAAAAAGTGCTAATGGGAAGAAAGAGTCTAAGAAAGGTTTAGCTATGGCGACTACTTTGAGTGATGTGAGTGTGAGTGATATAGAAGAGGAAGAGGAGTCCTCGGATGAATGAGAATATACTAGCAATTACATTGCTCACCCGGCTATATGTGAAGGAAGATTTGAGGATAGTAGTGAACATTCCTCAAGTAATGAAAAAAGTGAATACTCTTCAAGTAGTGAAGATAGTGAAATCTCCTCCGTTAATGAAGAGTTCGAAGCCTCCTCAAATCAAGATTATATAAGCTTTAATGACAAGATCCTTTAACAAAAGAATGAAGAGAACAATAAGTTGAAGTTCATCAATGCCAATTTAGTGGTGATAATTAAAGCTCTTGACAATGAAAAGAAGATGTCTTTAGAGAAGATGAGCAAAAAAAAAAGTGAAGTCATCAAAAAGCATGAAATGACCATTGAAAAGTGTTTTTCAAAGATGGAGGAAAGTGCTCAAGAGTTAGATGATTTGAGAGAAGACTTTACTATGAAGTTGTTTGCCATGGAAGGAGAGATTAAGCAAAAAGAGAACACTTTGACTATCTTGAAAATAAAGGAGTGTGAGCTTGAAGACGTAGTCAAAGTGCTCAAAGAGTCTATTAATGGCATGAAGATTAGAGCCATTAAGCTTGATGAAGTAATAAAGCTTGGAAAGTATCATGGAGATAAGAGTGGCTTAGGTTTTGTAGAGGAAGTGAAGAAGACTCCTATAACCAAGAACAAGTCAAGAACGCGAGGGAAGCGCGAGAGGAGCAAGCATGGCTAACGGCCAAGCTTGGTGGCCACGTGTGGAGGACGTGTACCACACGACCTGGCAGGCTCTCTGCCCATATGTGCCACACACGGTCCACACATGGCTGGTGATGTGGCTCCTTGTGATTGGTCATGAAATTTCCCTCTCTCTCTCTCTCTCTTTTAAATCCTCTCCATTCCCTCCCATTAATTCTAAGAAGAAAAATTAAAAAAGAAAGAGTGCAGATTTTCTTCATGATTTTTGATTTCTTGTTTTGATCATATCTTTCTCATTTCAACTCGAAATTGAGTGATCCAAAACCCAAAATTGTTGGTCTAGAAGAAAGCTACAAACCCCAAGCATTTTTAGAGTCATTTGAGTTCGTGATGTTTCATAGCATGCAGATTTCAGTCCGAGTCTCAACTTTTGTATGCGAAACTTCTTCTTCTCACTCTCTCTTTGATCATCTCTTTTAATCTTCTTATTTGATAGATGAAATGTGTTAAGAATGATGTTAGTTCACATTCTAGGTTTGTATGATTGACAAATTGTTGAGTTTTAGCCTTGTGATATCATTTGAACATATTTAGCTAAACTTGATTAATCTTGAAATTGATTCTAGAAATGATATAAATGATGTGCCTAATGATATTTTCTAGGTTTAATTTCATGATCTAAGAACTAAGATTTTTGTGTGATATATTGAATATTCATATCTTGTTCTTATTGATTCACATGCTTTGATTTCTAGATAGATTTGTGATTGATTGTTGAAAGCTTATTCTAGATCATCACTAAGCATGTTTATAGAGCTTAATTGATCATCTTGCTTTATTTGATTGTGTTTGCATTCATTTGCATCACTTAGATATTCGCCTTGTGAAAGGTTAGAGTCTCTTGTCAAAGTGAGTGAAGCTTTGATTTGAGCAAGAAGTCTTGACTAGGACATGTGGTCCGGATAGTCAAGTAAAAGACTTAGCTAGGAGTGTGGTACTCAAGATGGTTAAGCTAGGGGAGCTTGACTACGATCTTTGTGATCTAGATAGCTAGGCACGAAACCTTCCTAGAGTCTTGATAGTCTTGGATAGGAAGTTGCTTCCTAGAGGTGTAGGACACATCTCGGATAGTGATGACTTGCTTTTTGTGTCGTCATCAAATTGTGAATTATCAAAAGATGTTTATAAATAAATTCTTTTGAAATATGCTTTAAGTTTTGAAAATTAGTAAAGCGGTAAGCTTAGGATCATTCCAGAGGGATTAGGTTAGATTAATCAATTTGCTATCTAATCTAAGTTAGTCTAACTAGTGTGCAATAAAGTAAATTATGGTTAGATGGATAGTGCATGGTTTGAGAAACCACCAAACAATGCACCTAAAGTAAATGACAAGAGATTAAAGAGAATATGAATGGAGATAGGAATCCAATATCACAACCTAGATAAGAAAACGGATTTAAACAATTAATTAGAAGTCTAGGGAAATTATAGAGTAGCTAATGGACGTTGAGCAATTTACCAATGGCTTCATTAATGCACTATTCACACAATCAATGACCGATCTCATTTGGAAGTGTGTTTAGATTCGTCACTATGAACCCTGTAAGGATTCTGTTATCCGAAAATCGTTAAAAGGACGATAATCCAAATAACCACTTTAAAGGGGTCAAGATCGAGATTGATCCTGGCCGGAGGGGTATCAAGTGGTTCGATACCGACTAGGTCCCTGTCAATGCATGCATGATAAAGAATACGTGAAATTGAATTGGAATTCGTCTTATTGATCTCTCTTCTCCGTTACATGAATACACTGACCATAAATCTATTAAAACACTAGATTACATGAAGGTTTCGATTGAAAATAAGGATCATGGTAGCAATACGGATATTTCAGTCGGTAAATGGGATGATGGTGGAGATAAATCTGTGCCTGTCGATAAGTAGAGTCTAGGGTCCTTCCTCTCCATCATGAATAAGTTGTTATACATATAGGTCCTGTTTGCTTGCCATGCACTCCTACAATCTCGGACTAGGGTTTGGCTGCTTGCAGGATCCTCCTTTTTAGGAAATAAAATCGGAGCTTTAATGCGCTGAATTCAGTCTTTCCTTCCCAGGAGGAGTCAATCACTCACCTTCCTAGTAGGATTCCTATTATAATGTCCTGCTCAAATTAGGACTCTTTGGCGGGAAGGAATATACCTCCTTTGTACGGTGACGTTTTAGTTCTTGACATTTAGGTTGCTGCTTCCTGGTGCTCTTCTGTTCTAGCGGGCTGCCTACATCTAGTTAGCATCCTACTGATGGCAGTAGGGGGACATCTAGCCAGCTTTGTAGTAAGGTGATCAGTAGAACTCCGTGTCGGGGTGCTGCAGGGTCCATAGGAAGCTGTATCGGGGTGTAGCGGGGTCCATAGGAAGCTGTATCGGGGTGTAGCGGGGTCCATAGGAAGCCCGGTTATAGCCGTGCAGCGGGGTTCATAGGAAGCTGTATCGGGGTGCAGCGGGGTTCATAGGAAGCCCGGTTATAGCCGGTCTTGATCTCGCTGTGAGTTCTAGTGAGTGTTTTTGGTTCTCGGTTTCTTTGTTGAGCTAAGATGCTTGGCGGGGTGGATCCCGCTGGTGGAGGTATGTGTTGGGGTTAACCGGGGTTCACTCTGTCATGGTATCCGGGTTGGGTACTGTTATAGCCTTCTTGTGTCGAGGTGGAAAATTCTTCTTTGGTCCTCCGCCAATTTTGGCGGTTAACAGATTCCCATTTATTAATTGGCTTGTTTCGTGGACAAACCACATGTTGGGGTTGTTGTAAGGGTAGCTTAGGAATTGGTGATCATCCAATGGCCCTCTCAAGACCTCAAGTGAAGAAGCACCAAAGGTATATTTTAGTGCTTACATGCTTTGAAGAGATCATAGTTGCACACACTCACAACTCATGCATATTTCTATATTTGTATGTTGTGTGTTTTCATATGTGTGCATTCATAATTGTTGAATATCTCTTCATGCATGTTTATTTGATTGCATCTAGTTTATTGAAATGCCATAACATGTTTAGGCATTAGGATGCAAAGTCATGAATTTTATTCATGCTTGTTTGAATTGATTGCATCTTGTTCTATGATAATGCCTTGATATGATAAGCATTAGGATGCATTCAATTCCCACACTTGCACTTCATGTTTGATTAGCTTTAAGTGTGGTGTAATTCGTTTCCGTTTGAGTGATCGGAAACGTCCGTGCTTGCACGATGGTGTGCATATCTTAGCACGATGGTTGACCACTTGAGAAGGTCTCATTCTTCTCTTGGATAAGTGGTAGATTCGGTTTGGTTATTTGGAGTAAAGTGTCTAGGTTAAAAATATTGGATTTCAATGATTTAAATGTTTTTCAAAACTGACATTTGTATGGTCTTGTGACCATAACTTTTTACACAAAGTTTCAAATTGAGTTTTGTAAAATGCTGGACAAACTAGACACTCATACCTTTCCAACGGTATATTATTCGTAATATTTCATGACCGTTTGGATTGCTTTTGAAATCTCCAAAGTAACCACTAAAACAGGGCATCACAGCTGTTATCCGTATCTGACCTTTGGTCACTCAAATGACCATAACTTTTTCTACAGACATCAAAATGTCCTTCTATAAAAACGAGTAGAAATTACACATTCATACCTTTCCAACAATATATTATACGAAAGGTTTCGATGTCGTTTGGTCATGTTTCGGAGCGCTTGAATCTTGAGCTACTGCACTGTCGCGAGTACCGCGAAAATGCCCATAGTTTTTCTAATTCTTCCAAAACGACATAGTTTCACTTGGGCACTATAAATACATATATTTCTCATCATTTTGAGGGTGAGGCACAAAATGAAACCCTAGAGAGAGAGGCTCCATATTCTTGAGAGAGAAAGCACCAAGATTGCTTCTTTAACTCTCTAAACCCAAAACCCATCTCCATCTTGCATCATTCAACATCATTTGAGCATGGGTCTTCTTCAACACACATGGTATGATTTGTTGAACACTAATCTCATCTAATTTTAGTGTTTTTACTTATCAATTTTATCTCTTTTATTACTTGTATGTTCTTGAGTAATTTCTACATACATGATTGAGATTATGTGTTGATTGGGTTTATTTTAACATAGCTTAATTGATTAGGTCATTGTTGCCTAAAAGCTATGCCATAAACATTCTTGTGTGCTTTATTGATAACTAGGTTGATAGATTGTGTTTTAATCAACTAGTTAATCATTTGAATGTTTGTGGTTTATTTTTGATAGCTTTGTATCTAGGATTGGTTATCCTTTACTTAGCTACAGTTGTATGCCATGTCATATAGCTATTTTCATATCTAGGATTGATTTTATTGTCATCATATAATCCTAGGTAAGCATCTAGAGTACCCTAGCTCTTATTGCATATTTGGATATCATTGCATATTCACATAGGGTGTTGATCTCTTCGGAGAGGTAAGTCTTGTGTGATAGACCGGGATTAGGTCGTACACCGGGATTAGGTGGTCACATAAGCAAATTGGACTAGGTCCACTTTTACAGGCCTGCGGGTAGTGGTAGCGGGATATAGGCCGGGATTAGGCCGTCAAACCTAGATTAGGTTGTATACGCTATCACAATTAGTGGATTCGAGATTCGAGTGTGGCGCACTATAATAGCCCGTGGTTTTTCCCTGTTGAGGGTTTCCACGTAAAAATCAAGTGTCGTTTTATAATTCCGCACCTTATTACACTTGATTATTGTTTTATGAATTGGGTTATATTTGTAATATTGACTAATCCGAAAATTTGGTAATAACAGATTAACAACCCTTTCACAAACCCTCTATGTCATTCTTAAAAGACACCCACGCGTATAATGGTAAAATTTGTGAACTTTCAATTGGTATTAGAGCAGGTTCCTAGACATACTTAGGTGATCATTGCCATATTTGCGTGTCTTGCATTTTGTATGTTTTGATTGATACATACATATGCATTCATTTCACTCAAACACTATGTGTGAATTTGAGAGACATGAGGGAAATTAACCTTCAAAGGGGGATGCCTCATTCAAAGGTTCAACATCCTTTGAGGCAAAACATTCATATGCTCAACCACAAAGGCACCAACATTTGGCGATTGCTCCAAGGAGAAGCCAATCGGTGCATCATCAAAGACAACCTCATCAAAATGGTAAAGCCTTGATGAGAGCTCGAAAGCGATGGTATAACTTCTATCCTTATACCTACTTGTCTTTTTGTGGTATGTTTTAACTACATCATGTTATGTAGAATTAAGAGCATGAACCGTAGGGCTACTTGCATGATCCTAGAAATATGTCTATCTCCACTAAAATGGATTGGTGGAATCTAGGTGGGTTAGAAAATTTAAACCCGTTTGCATTTGTGCTTAATATGTCACCCATAGATGTTACTTAGTCTAACCATCTTGGTATATCTATAGGGTTTTGTACCTTGCCCTGATACGGTATATTTTTGACCCCATATGGGGACCTCGAGCAAAGAGAGCACTTGCATACTTGTTGAATGCAAAAATTTGAAATTTTTTATGCTTCTTTGTTGATTGCTTGAGTAGCTTGGTTGCTTGGTTGCACATGTACTTACATGTTTTTATCTCAATAAGTGTGAACCTTGCTTGTATTGCAATCCATGTCATATTTATGTTCAAACATGCATTTTTGGACTAGGAGATATATACATAGGAAGTATTTTTTGAATGACCTATAATGATCTCCATGACATGATGATTGCTAATTGACATGCTTAAAATGTGAAAAAGCATGATTTAATTGACATGCTTAAAATGTGAAAAGCATGATTTCAAATGACATGCTAAAAATGAAAAGCATGAATTGATAATTGCATTTTTTTTATGCAAAAATAATGTGTGAAAAGCAAATGAGACTCAAATGAAAATCAATGTCTCTCTTTCTTTACTTGTGAAACATGTCTACTATCATACAGGTACCTTACCCAGAAAAATTAAATAGGGTGCAAAATGTCACTCATGCCATGTTTTGCTTGTAAAGTTGGATATAGTGCTCTAAAATGAATTCATTGAATTTTCTATATCCTTGCTTTTATTCATGACAAATGGTGAAATTGGTTTGAATTCTTTAAGGAAACCTTTGTCATTTGCTTTGCCAAATACCATTGCTTTTGGATTTGAATGCAACATGTCTTGCATGCAAAGCATATTAATCACACATTTTTTATGAAAATAAATCTCCTTGTTATCTCCAATTAATTGAGTTGCATAAAATGCATTTTATGATTATGCAAATGACTTGTATGCTTCTATCTCTCTTTGCTACAAGTGACCCTGTTGGGGGACTACTTCTTTGCCCATCTCATGACAAAAAGGGGGAGTAGTATGTAGTTAGGGGGAGAATGCTTATTGCTAAATTTTTGTAGCATTCTTGCATGATTGGGGAGTTTACTTTGATAGGAGAGTAACCCTTTGAGGGGGAGCATTTGCATTACACATACATTGCATGATGTTGTGCTTAAATTCTTAATTGCAAATGCTTGTTTTATCTCACATGATTAATCTCACACTTACTTGTATTGAAAGTATAGAAACTTTGTTGGTGAAGGATTGATTGTTCTACAAAAGATTGAAGACTTGAAGATATAACTTTTAATCATCTCTTTGTAATGTAGAAAATCCCCTTAGTTTCTATTTTTTTGTGAGGATTAATGTGAGTGGTGGTTTTGTCACGAAATAGCCAAAGGGGGAGATTGTAAGGATTCTCATTTATTAATTGGCTTGTTTCGTGGACAAACCACATGTTGGGGTTGTTGTAAGGGTAGCTTAGGAATTGGTGATCATCCAATGGCCCTCTCAAGACCTCAAGTGAAGAAGCACCAAAGGTATATTTTAGTGCTTACATGCTTTGAAGAGATCATAGTTGCACACACTCACAACTCATGCATATTTCTATATTTGTATGTTGTGTGTTTTCATATATGTGCATTCATAATTGTTGAATATCTCTTCATGCATGTTTATTTGATTGCATCTAGTTTATTGAAATGCCATAACATGTTTAGGCATTAGGATGCAAAGTCATGAATTTTATTCATGCTTGTTTGAATTGATTGCATCTTGTTCTATGATAATGCCATGATATGATAAGCATTAGGATGCGTTCAATTCCCCACTACTACAAAAAACGCAAAAGAAATCGGTTATTTTACATGGAAGAAATCGGTTTTTAAAATTTTTAAAACCGATGTCTATTTGAGTGATTTAGAAAAAAGCTAGCTAAAGACATCGGTTTTTAACCGATGTAAAAGCATGCGAAAACACATCGGTTTTATATAAAATCGATTTAAAAACCGCGACATAAAATTGATGAATTATAAAAATTAATCTCGCCGTCCGACCGCCCGGCCACCGTCGTCCGACCGTCGCTGCTGGCCTGCCCCACCGTCCGGCCGCCGCCGCCGGCCACCGTCCGGCCACCACCGCCGGCCAGCCCCACCTCTACTAATAATCACAATTAATCGTCAATATGAGGAATCGAACTTGCAACCTCAAAGTCAAAATGGTAAGCCTTTACCACCTGACTACAAGATTGAATGTGTTAACAATTGCACAATATTTATATATAACATATATAAGTTGTTAGAAATAAAATAAAAATAAAAAACTTGTTTGATAAATTTAAATTTACTCAACTAATCAAAATTCTAATTTCTACTACAAACATCTATTAAAAAAAAATTATTAGTGGGTTTATTTTTCATTTCATTTTTTGTGTGGTTTTGCATGTGTTTTGCTGGAGATATTTTTGCGCAAAATTTTTTCTTAAAACTGTATCTTTTGGCAATGAAATAAATTTTTTTGTCTATGCTGAGTTCTTTGATCTTTCGATACGAATCCAACGGTATAAAGAACATAAAATTTTGAGTAGTATTTTGAAAGTTATGAACAATTATTTAGTCAAAGGTCAGAAGTGATTTGAGATATTTTTGTGCAAAATATTTCCTTAAAACTGTACCTTTTGGCAAGGAAATAAATTTTTTGGTCCATGTTGGGTTCTTTAATTTTTCGATACGAATCCAATGGTATAAAGAACGTAAAATTTTGGCTGGTATTTTAAAAGTTATGATCAATTATTCAGTCAAAGGTCAGAAGCTATTGGAGATGATCAATTTTTGTGCAAATGTTTTCCTTAAAACTGTATCTTTTGGCAAAGAAATAAATTTTTTTGTCTATTTTGGGTTCTTCAATTTTTCGATATGAATCAACGGTATAAAGAATGTAAAATTTTGTCTGGTATTTTGAAAGTTATGATCAATTATTCAGTCAAAGGTCAGAAGCGATTGGAGATGATCAATTTTTGTGCAAACATTTTCCTTAAAACTGTATCTTTTGGTAAAGAAATAAATTTTTTCGTCCATTCTATGTTTTTCAATTTTTTGATACGAATCCAACGGTATAAAGAACGTAAAATTCTGGGTGGTATTTTGAAAGTTATGATCAATTATTCAGTCAAAGGTCAGAAGTGACGCGAATCCGCGAGTGAGATGTTTTCATCGCTCATTTTCACAATTTTCCAAATATATTTTTGCAATATTTTCTAAACAAAAAGTGTTTGTTTGCATGTCTACTTTCTTGTATCAAAATTTGAGAAAATAAAGTTAAGTATTTTTAGAGATGTGCACTTGAATGTGGACATAGGTCAGATTTGAATTTCAGCAGAATTTTGCTTTTGAATCTATATCGGTTTTCCCAAAAACCGTTGTCTTTTCAAACCGTAATATTTAAGACATCAGTTTTAATGGAAACCGACTTCTTATTGGAAAAGAAAACCATATCAATTTTTCCAAAAACCGTTGTCTTTTCAAATGGTAATATTTAAGACATCGGTTTTAAGGAAAACCGATTTCTTATTGGAAAATAAATCCATATCGGTTTTCCCAAAAACCGTTGTCTTTTTAAACCACAATATTTAAGAAATCGGTTTTTATAAAAACCAATTTCTAAAAGTTTTTTAAAATCGGTTATCAAAAAACCGATGTAAACAACCGATGTCTTTTTACATTTTTGTAGTAGTGCCCACACTTGCACTTCATGTTTGATTAGCTTTAAGTGTGGTGTAATTCGTTTCCGTTTGAGTGATCGGAAACGTCCGTGCTTGCACGATGGTGTGCATATCTTAGCACGATGGTTGACCACTTGAGAAGGTCTCATTCTTCTCTTGGATAAGTGGTAGATTCGGTTTGGTTATTTGGAGTGAAGTGTCTAGGTTCAAAATATTGGATTTCAATGATTTAAATGTTTTTCAAAACTGACATTTGTATGGTCTTGTGACCATAACTTTTTACACAAAGTTTCAAATTGAGTTTTGTAAAATTCTGGACAAACTAGACACTTATACCTTTCCAACAGTATATTATTCGTAATATTTTATGACCGTTTGGATTTCTTTTGAAATCTCCAAAGTAACCACTAAAACAGGGCATCACAGCTGTTATCCGTATCTGACCTTTGGTCACTCAATTGACCATAACGTTTTCTACAGACGTCAAAATGTCCTTCTATAAAAACGAGTAGAAAGTAGACATCCATACCTTTCCAAAGATATATTATACGAAAGGTTTCGATGTCGTTTGGTCATGTTTCGGAGCGCTTGAATCTTTAGCTACTGCACTGTCGCGAGTACCGCGAAAATGCCCATAGTTTTTCTAATTCTTCCAAAACGACATAGTTTCACTTGGGCACTATAAATACATATATTTCTCATCATTTTGAGGGTGAGCCAAAAAATGAAACCCTAGAGAGAGAGGCTCCATATTCTTGAGAGAGAAAGCACCAAGATTGCTTCTTTAACTCTCTAAACCCAAAGCCCATCTCCATCTTGCATCATTCAACATCATTTGAGCATGGGTCTTCTTCAACACACATGGTATGATTTGTTGAACACTAATCTCATCTAATTTTAGTGTTTTTACTTATCAATTTTATCTCTTTTATTACTTGTATGTTCTTGAGTAATTTCTACATACATGATTGAGATTATGTGTTGATTGGGTTTATTTTAACATAGCTTAATTGATTAGGTCATTGTTGCCTAAAAGCTATGCCATAAACATTCTTGTGTGCTTTATTGATAACTAGGCTGATAGATTTTGTTTTAATCAACTAGTTAATCATTTGAATGTTTGTGGTTTATTTTTGATAGCTTTGTATCTAGGATTGGTTATCCTTTACTTAGCTAAAGTTGTATGCCATGTCATATAGCTATTTTCATATCTAGGATTGATTTTATTGTCATCATATAATCCTTGGTAAGCATCTAGAGTACCCTAGCTCTTATTGCATATTTGGATATCATTGCATATTCACATAGGGTGTTGATCTCTTCGGAGAGGTAAGTCTTGTGTGATAGACCGGGATTAGGTCGTACACCGGGATTAGGTGGTCACATAAGCAAATTGGACTAGGTCCACTTTTACAGGCCTGTGGGTAGTGGTAGCGGGATATAGGCCGGGATTAGGCCGTCAAACCTAGATTAGGTTGTATACGCTATCACAATTAGTGGATTCGAGGTTCGAGTGTGGCGCACTATAATAGCCCGTGGTTTTTCCCTGTTGAGGGTTTCCACGTAAAAATCAAGTGTCGTTTTATAATTCCGCACCTTATTACACTTGATTATTGTTTTGTGAATTGGGTTATATTTGTAATATTGACTAATCCGAAAATTTGGTAATAATGGATTAACAACCCTTTCACAAACCCTCTATGTCATTCTTAAAAGACACCCACGTGTATAATGGTAAAAAACTTCCCACCAAAATGCCTAATCGATTAAGGAAAGGGGGTCAAGATGGGATCGGTTAGTGACGATCGAATGGCCTAGGCAATTATGGTTGATCACCCCTCCAAAAGCCTATCCTATTCACTATGTGCTATAATCGATTAAGTTTGTCAATAACTTAACCAATTTTATCACAAATTAATACTACAACATATTGTAATTAACAAGTGTGTCAATAACTCAATTAATCACACCAGTGCAAGACCTAATTAAAAAGTAAATAAAACTTAAATCATGCAAACATAATATTTGAAGCCTTAATAAATACTCATTGTCCAAATAGTCTCTCAAATCATCCCCCTAGAAAGGGGGTCTAATTACACATAATACAAACAAAGAAAGGAAGTAAAATATAGAGAAATCACCCTTGGGTCTCTCTTGTAGGCTTTATCCTTCCATCACCTTCCTTGCTTGAATCTTGTGCAAAGATTGGGTGATGAAGATATGTCTAGATTGGTGGAGTCAAATGGAAAGTGATAAAGGAAATGAGTGGAGAAGATGGAATGAGAGGAATGATTTAGGTGGAGTAATATAGGTGTTTATTGGAGAGGAGAATGGTGGGATTAGGAATGGTGGAGAAAAGAGGTTCCTTGATGAACAAGAGTTGTCAAGAGTTGTTTTCAAAGGAGAAATGTGATATATTTATAGGTGTAGAAAGCTAGGGTATGAAATAGGCATGAAAGGACAAGAATACCTCTCTTGAATGCCAACACTGGAATTCCTACATTGTCGCCATTTGTCCCTTATTGTCACCATGGCGACATCTCATGGCAACAACATCTAATTGTTTTGTCACCATGGCGACCTCATGACAACCTCATGGCAACATTCCAATGTTAGAGTGCCAACGTTGGAATTCCTACGTTGTCACCATTTGTCCCTTATTGTCGCCAAGTCGACATCTCATGGCAACAACATCTAGTTGACTTTTCTTCTTGAATTAATTCTTCTGTCGCCATGGCGACCTCATGGTGACATTGTGGCAATAATTTGCCTTGAAATGCACCTCTATGTTGTCATAGTGACAATAGCTTTAGCAAAGGGCAGCAATGCCCTGTTTCACCACCTTATGCTCCTTTTTGCACCAAATTCCTCCTCTTCTTCACAAATGCCCTTGTGGCCTAATAAAACCTAAAACACTTGATTTGACAACATTAAAATACAGGGAAACACCTGAGAATCAAGCATAAAGAGACGAGAATGAGGACCAAAATCATACCAATTTTGGTTTGATCAGATAGGAAGTAGGCAAGGTGATTCACTGGGCCCGAGGGTAGATTAGGAGTTGATAGCTTAGGGTGGAAATCATGTGTTGATTGCCTTGAGTGTGTAATTCCTTTCCATCATAGTGGATTTGCTTTGCCGGTGGTTGTAGTATCAACCAGTGGATGTTTCCTCTTTGAGGTTTTACCACGTAAAAACTGTTGTGTCAAATTTCGTTTTATATTTCTTTATCTTCTATATTTTTGTATTAATTGCATCTCTTGTATATTGATTTTCACATGTGTTGGTTATATATTGTCAAGTGTGCTTTTAATTCTTGTATTCCATAAAATTTGAATTTGGGAGATTTTGGGCCTATACCTATTCACACCCTACTCCTCTCCCCCACCCCCCCTCCAGGTATATTCTACACTATTGCTTAAGGAAATTTCATTCACTTATTCAAAAAACAAAAAAAAAAAAACAAAAACAAAAAGCTAGATTTTGAGAGCTGAAATTTTCTCTCCAACTTTCTCATCTTCCAAACACCATAACTTTCTCATTCTAACTCGGAATTGAGTGATTCAAGTTAGAGATCTTTGTAATCGAGTCCCCTATCTTTTCCAAATGAGTTTATAGCTCTTTGATCAAGTTTTAGAGTAGTTCCACTGTCAAAACCGAACCAGCTCGAGATTTCAAGGTATTAAGCCAAACTTTGTGATTTCATCTTTTATGATTCTCAATTTAATTACCTTGGGTTTTCTTCTTCCATATGTATGTATATGTATGATGAAATCTATTGAGAAAGATAGCTTCATATCAAAGCTAATCAAGTCTAATTAGAGACAAATGTGAACTAGTTTTCTACGATTCTAGTATTTCACATGTTTGAGAGTTGTATTGCGCTTAGCTTGATATCTAGGGTTATTTGTGACTTGATTGATCTATTATATGATTAATAACCTTGTCTAGTGCTTTGATCCTTTAATTGAACATATCTAGGATTAGCACATTTGATTTAGTGTTTAGAGCTATCTAGGATTTAATTGAATATTAATTATATCCTTGCTCTAACACTACTAGAAAATGGCCTATTTATAACACAGCATCTACCACGGGCATTTTATACCCGTGTTAGATAAGCAATACAACAACGGGCCTTTAAAAGCTCGTGGTAGATAATCACTTTACAAATTTTCCACAACGGGCAATTATGTGCCCGTAGTTGATACGTTTGTAGTTACAATGGGCAAGTAAGTGCCCATGGTAACTGTTAGGATATATTTTTTAAAAATCCACAAATTATAAACCCTAATCTCACATTCCTCATTTCACTCTCTCAAACGAACGAAAATCCTCACTCTCTCTTCCTTGTCGCCTTCATCAGTGCCGAACGAATCGGAGTGAGTTAATGGAGATTTCAACTCTCCTTTCTGTTAAGGTTATGCTCAATAGCAAGAGTGTAATGTTACACTTGACAATCTTTTCATATTAATAAAGTGATTTCTGTTTGTTAACAAAATCTTATATAGCATTTATTATTATAATTGTCAAAGTAAATAATCATAAGGTCAAAAGACTATGTGAAAAGAATAATTGTTCGTACATCTAGATATGTATAAGGTAGACACAATTCTTTAGTTAGTCTTGAATAACGTTCACAACTTAAGTTAAAGGTTCGGCACCTTTATCTTGTTAAAGTTGTAGAATTCTTTTACTAGCATTTGAGTGGAATCAAATGTGTTATGATGAGTCTAAAATCATCGAAGGGTCTTCAAGTAAAAGAATCTAGTGCACTTGGTGCATTGAACTGGATCACAATGAAATACTTTTTCTAGAACTGTCAATAGATAAAAGTCTTTTCATTATCAGGACAATCGGAGAGTCTATCTTAATCCTGAGATAAATGATGGACTTATGGTTGCAAGTGTTATCATTTGAGCTATCAATGAGTACGATTATATAGCATAGTCTATCCTCGATAGTTTGGTGGTATTCATTTGTTAATCGATAGAGGACTTCATTTATAGATATGGACATCGTGGCTCCATTTATTAAATGTGAGTAGAATATCATCATATGGATGCTTTGTGGTTTTGGATATGAAATCTTAACATTGAGTTTTTAATAGTGTCTGTTTAAAGATGACTTCTAAACAAGTCATAATATATATCCAAGTTCAAAGTGTGGTCATATGAGTAAATATGGTAACTTGGAGAGCTATAGGCGGTCTATTAGCTCTTGGCGAATACTGATATTCTTCACGAGGATTCACTATCTCTAATATGATTGTCTAGGGTATGAATGAGTATCGTTAACTTATTCCATCTTTATTTAAGAGTGCAATTTTAGTTCTTTAGTGGAATGAACTAAAATTAATAGATTAAACCTAAGTGAATCATTTGTTGATTGTGATTGGGTTATATCTATTGGAGCTTAAATTTAGATAGGCCCGCCAAGATCCCCAATCCACACAGACTTGCATGAATCACTTGATATATTCTACCGGACTATTTATGGGTCCATTTAGAATTGTATTTAATATATTAAGAATATAATTTGCACATTATTTATTTAATGGGCTGTTTAATTATATTAATATATTAATGAAAGGCATGTGGGCTTGAAACTTTTAGTAAGAATGGGTCTAGTTCACATGTGGGTTTTTATTAAAGTCCAAATGGATTAAATAAAATAAGAAAACAATATGTAGGCCCAAGTTCTAGTCATGGGTGGCAATGGCTAATTTTTAGCCCATTATATTGTTTTATTTTATTATTTAACTAAATGGAAATTAATTAATATGTTAATTAATTATTTAATTAAAAATCAAATCTTTTTCTAATTAGGAAATATGTTTCCTAGTAGTATACTACTATTAGTATTATACTAAATATAAAAGACTTTATTTGTTTAGTCAAATTAGGAAGTCTTTTATATAGTCACAAATACACTAAAGAGTTGGATTAGGGTTTGAATTCTAAGAAGTCTTTTGTATCCTATTTGGAAAAGGACTTTGGTGATCACCTTGTTGGACAAGGTAAGAATTCGACCACCCTAAATTAACTAGGGTAAGATTTCGGCCACCCTAAATTAACTAGGGTAAAAAATTCAGTCCCTATATATGTATAGTGAGAAGTTTCGGCCAACCCTAGTAATTTTTGCCTTTGAAGAATTCATTTTCTTTTGCTAAAGAGAAAAATAAAAATCCTACTCTTAGAATAGTGAGTGATTCAGCCTAGAGGGGGTGAGAAAAGAATTGTTCTTGTTTCGATAGTGTACTAGTGATCTTAACATTAAAAGATCTTGTACACACTTTCGAATTAGGTTCAAACAAATTTCAATCTCACGATTGTGAATTCAAAAGTGACCAGAACATTCTTAGCAACCTTTTGGAGATTGTAGTGACTAATAGAATAAGAAAATTTTTTGTTGTCCATTCTCAGGTTCACAATTCAAAGAAGGGATACCATGCTCCTAGGTGATTCATGTTCGTGATCGGTTTTGGAAGATCTTGCGGATTACCATTGACGTTAGTCAATTGGATCACGCAACAGAGGTATTTCATCTTTTCGTATATATGTAATTAATTAAAGGGTTAAGGTTCAATATGAAAATTTTTTAAAAATATACTAAACTCTTTTAGTCTCGCTTCCGCCACCTGCAAACGTATTTTTCCCTACACTTTCTTGGTATGTTTCTCGATTCTTTGATTCCGGTTCTTTTTTTTTTTTTTTTTTTTTTACTTCTATGATTCTAATTAAATGAAGTTTTGGTATTAGTCTTTTACTAGGTTTTGAAGGTTTGATTATCTTTCTTTGTTGTTGACTTCTTTGATTCCAATTTTTTTTTTTTTTTAAGCATTCTTTGATTCCAATTTTTGTTATTATATATAACCAGTAAATGGAATTCTGGTGTTGGTCCTTATTGTGGGTTTTGAAGGTTTGATTTTTTACTCTTAATTAATTTGTTTTTATAGTGATAATTGTTCTCGGAATACTAAATTTTGTTTTTCAAAAGTAGGTAGGGTTTTCTATCAATTGAGTTCTGGCATTAGGCTTTTTCTAGATTTTGAAGGCATTTCTAGATTTGTTCTATTTGGTGTTGGACTCTTGCCAACTTTGAAGTTTTGGTTCCAATATTTTTTTTTTTTTAATTTATGGTTGAAGTCGAACTGCTTAGATTTGTAGTTCTGAGAGAACAGGACAACTGATAAAAATGTATAGCTTGTCTATCAGCCTTAAATAACTTCCAACCGAATGATTTAAGAGAAGATAAAATGTTGTGGAAGCTTCAATTCTTTGGGCCAATATACTTGTAAATCACACTTCAATTGGTTAGCTAGTGATGTTTATTGATAGGAATTTAATCAATTTGGAAAATGTATTTTGCTTTTGATGAAGGAGAAAGATTCGGTGGCTTGTGGTGCTTTGTTGCTCCATTTGTTATTTTCTACTGTTGGCTTGTACCTTTTGTATTTTCTTGGCCTTTTGGTGGTCTGTTTAATGAAGCTTTTGTTCAAAAAAAAAAAAAGATTCGATGGAAGTGTACTGTGCAGTCCGTCTTTGGGGTCATTTGGTAGTAGGGGAACAATAGCATTTTGTACTAAAACCTATACTGATTATTTATGCGATCCAACTTGGTATATAGCTTCATTATTGGCTTATGTAGTACAAGAATCTTTGGATACTTATCTTTTTTATTCATTCAACTTAGTCGAGAGGGGCTTTGAGACAGTCTTTTTTAGGATTGTGTTATTCTTTTTTTTTTGGAATCGTTTGAATAGTGTCCTCATTATTCCACACAAGGCTCTTATTTTGGTAACCACAGTGGACTGCTTGTTCACATTGAATTATTTTTCTGTTTCGTTTATACTATATAAATATATATATGTACAACTTGTCTTCAATTTATTCAGTGTTGGTGAATGTTGCTAGGTGGATGTTGAATGATGTGTACCATGGACTTAAATGATTCATCATTACCTGAAGAGGATAAGGATACTTTTGAAGGTCATATAGTCATATAGAAAAATATGCGACCCAAGAACGGGTACTTCTGAATTTACTATTTGCACCTGGTTTTGTCCTTTTTTTTTTCCATTTATTATATAAGAATACATTTTTTATTCTTTGCATGGTTTTAAAACTAATTTATCTTTCGTTCCCAATTTGCCTGCTATTTTGCTTTTTATTGATATTTAAGGTTTTTTTTTTTGTTTATTTTCTTATTAGTATTATGTATATTCATCCAATAAATACAAGTCGATTTTAAATTTAGTTATTCATTTGAGGAGATTTATAATTGTCTTGGTGAAGCATCCCTTAGGAGCCTTTTGTTTTATTATATTATTTTGAGGATTATGTTGTTTTTGCATGTGATATAGAATCTAAATTTGCTAAGTTGTAAACAGTTATATAAGTTCACAACATAAGTCACTACAAGATTTAGAAAGTCAAAACAGTTCCAAAAGCAACAAGAGGATTTTGAGTTTTCACTTGTAGGTGGACTTGTTATGTACTTGAATTTTTGCACAAAATAATAAAAGTAATAGAAGAGATATTGATGCATCTTCATCTATTTCAAGTGAGAGGGGCTAACTATTATGGGATAGAATTTGATTCTAACATCTTTTTGGGCTTCTGTTTCGAAAGGGTGGAAGACATCTCTCTTTTTTGTTCACTTAAATTGGGAAGGAGTTGCATCTTAATCTTGTATTTTATAGGGGCATTTGTTGACATCACATTGCTTTTTAAAAGAGATTGTTATACTTAATGGGAAATGTTTTTTGAAATTATTCGGTCATGTTGACATGTTGTACAAGTTCCCTTGTTTGTTGCTCGTGCATTTTGGTAACATTTCTTATTTATGAAACATTTTCTTTGATTTCTCCAACAAGATAAATGCTTTTGCATACCATTTATTGATAACATGCGAACCGCTTGTATATGCAATTGCGGTTTACATTAAGTTTGTCTTGGGTTGTAGGTGTATCACAAGACACAAAAAAATCACCAAATAAATTTCATGTGAAGAAGGGTTTGAATAACTAAATAAAATTGCTGACTCTTTTTGTGTTGCTGTACATGTATGGAATGTTTTGATGTGTTGAAAATATCTTGTTGATTAAGAAGGTTAGTTTAATAAATCTACACTTATGGAATGGTTTGTTTTTACTCGTACAGATGACATTTTTTTTTCATAATCCATCCAGTGGATTTTTGACCTTCCCTTCATTATAATTCTGTTACAGGAGGAGTTCCAATTAGCATTATTCAAGACAGACAAAAAAGAGATCTTGATGATTTGTATTGGTAACCTTATTGTTATGACTAGAAGACTTTTTAATTAAGTGAATGTTTATGGGTGAATGTAGTGTTAATACTTAAGATTTTTAATTGAATGTTTATAGATTTATAAATTTTAATATATATATATATATATATTAAATGCTTTGGAGTTTAATCTTCCAATTATTTGTTTAAACAAGTTACGTATAAAATCAATAAATTAATTTTGATTTTTTTTAAAAAAAATACTCATCGATACGGGCAAAGCCCGTTGTAATTAATGCATCGACCGCAGACAATGCCCATTGTTAGTAATGCATCGACAACGGGCATTGCCCGTTGTAAGTAATGCATCGACAATGGGCAATGAGTGTTTTCAGTAACGCATCGACAACGGGCAATGCCCGTTGTTGAAAAGCGTGCTTTTCCACTACTACTCCATCTATAGCTGGCACAATGCCCGTGGTCCATACACATCTACAATGGGCATTGCCCGTTGTCGTTAAGTGTTTTTCTTGCGGTGTAAATACTTGCTAGAACATTCATTGATCATATTTTGTAATTCTATCATTTTTGGTGTATGTTTCTAGTATCTTGAATATGTGCTTCATGTATATGATTTATTCAAGTATTAGATTTGTGAATGAAACTAGGAATTACATGTGTTAGGTGTTTCACATTTTCTAGGTTTTGAATTCATTGTTTTATGACTAGACAATATTTGACTTGTGTGCTCACATGACTAAGTCTATGTCTACATGATTTGTACATGATCCATACATCTCATATGTTCATGCATTATCGTGTATGATTGCATCATTTGGATTCTAAACTAGAATATCATACATTGTGTGCTTATTGTCCAATTCTAGTTTCCATAGCTCATATTGATCATATGTCCTATGTTGATTGTGCTTGGATCATTTGCATCACATAGATCTGTTGCCTTGTAAAAGGTGGAAGTCTTGGCTAAGAGGTGTGAGGCCTCTAAGTAAGCCCGAGCAAAGTCTTGTCTAGGAGTGTAAAGCTCCGGTTAGACAAGTGTGGAAGACTTGGCAAGGGGTGTGAGGCTCATATAGGTCCGAGCAAGAAAAGTCTCTTATTGTTGAGTGATTCTTTAACATAGAGCAAGGGAAGTCTTGGCATAAGGTGTGAGGCCTCTTGTAAGTCTGAGCATGGATATTCTCTAGAGGCATGCAATGTGTCTTGGTTAGAGAATAGGCAAGTTTCTCTCTAGCGGGAATAGATAGGAAGGATATCCAATGGATTGTGATACATGAGAGTTGGTCACATTTGAGGGTGTACTTTTGTTTAACTAGTGAAAACATTTTGCCGGTGGTTGTGGATTCAACCCGTGGATGTTTCCTCTTCAGAGGTTTACCACGTAAAAATATCGTGTGTCAAATGTCTCTTTCCTTATCTCTTGTAATGTGTTTGAAACAAATATCTCGAGGTGTGTTCTAATATATTAATATTCAATCTAGAGGGGGGGTGAGTAGATTTTAACGATATTACCCAATTTTCGCGTTAAGTCAATATTACGAAAATACCCCAAACTAGTCAAAACAATAACACTTGATATTTACGTGGAAACCCTCACGGGAAAAACCACGGGCTGTATAGTGCGCCACACTCGAACCTCGAATCCACTAAATGTGTTAAACGATTACAACCTACTCCCGGTATATAATCACACACCTACCTAATCCCGGTATGAGTGAACCTAGTCCAATTGCTTGTGTGACCACCTAATCCCGGTGTCCGACCTAATCCCGGTCTATCACAACAAGACTTCAATTGCTTACGATCTAAGCAACCTAATCCCGGAAGCTACACGCAAGACTTACTTCTCAATGAAGAGATTACAACCTATGTGAATATATAATGATATTCAATGAGCAAATAAAGCTAGGTAACCTTAGATGCTTATCTAGGATGATTAGATAACAATAAATGCAATCCTAGATGTCAATAGCTAAATGACATGACATGAAGCTTAGCAAATCATAGATAAAGTAACCTAGATGTTGCTATCAAAATACAACACACAAACATGTCAACACAACAATCTCTATTTTGTATCTAGAATATATTCTAAGAGCATACAAATAATATAAGAGATTTCTTTGATAAATAAAACACTAAACTTAGATGAGATTAGTGAAGAACATACCAAAGGATGTGTGTTGACCAAAACCCATGCAAGCAAGCATCCTAGCTATGCTAGAAAATGCTAGATGATATTTAGATGCATATGAGAAAGGTTTTGAGTGTGTAAAAATGAGTTTTTGATTTGATTTTCTCTCAAATATCTCTCTTTCAAGTTTAGGGTTCTTTTGAGTCAGAGAACTTGGTTAGAGATATGAGAAAGTATGATATTTATAGGCATCAAGAACAGGGCAAGTGAAAAGACAATTTTGCCCTTGAAATCATCGATCGGCGGTTTCATTCTGCGGTCGTGGCCGCAGAATGTAACCGCCGAATTGAACCAGAGAAGCAGGGGTTCATTCGGCGACCAGATTCGGCGACCAGATTCGGCGACCAGATTCGGCGGTCAATCGAAACCGCCGATCAAAACCCAAAAAGAAACCGACCTAAAATATCTAATTCGGCGGTTTCAATTCGGCGGCCAAGCCACCAATTAAACCGCCGAACAGAACCCGAGAATAATAAATGCATCAGGTCTATTCGGCGGTTTCGATTCGGCGGCCTGACCACCGATCGTAACCGCAGATTCAGTCCAGAGCTTTCTGGAATCAAACGGCGGTTTCATTCGGCGGCCAGGCTGCCGATTAAACCGCCGTTTCACCAATGATGGTGAAACCAAGGGAAAAGCCAAGGGCATTCTCCGAAGGCGATCTTCGCGCAAACCCAAGCACATAATCGTGCAAGCGCGGACGTTTCCGAACATATTCGGGAAACGAATTACACAACACAAAAACACACAACAAGATATAATCAATCAAAGTGCTAGTGTGAAATGTGACATGTGAAGAGTATGAACACATATGCAAGTATGCTAAGTGTGTGTGCGCTTCTATATCTCTTCAATGAAAACTAAGCACTAGAAATATACCTTTGGAATGCTTGTCACCTTGAGGTCTTGAAGAGGGCCTTCGATGTTGGTCTTCAATCACCTAATCTATCCTTACAATTCAAACCCCAACATGTGGTTTGTCCACGAAATAAGCCAATCAATAATGGGAATCCTTACAGTGTTTATAATAATCAAATTGATCTTGAAGGCATTGTAATTGATTACATTCTTGTGAGACTAGATATTTGATTATTCTTGTATCTTTTATTTGTATATCTTGAGTACATTGTAATTGAATACATTCTTGTGAAACAAGATATTTGTTTATTATTGTATCTTTCATATGTACTTGTACTATTGAGACATTCATAATGAAATCAAGTACTTGGTCATATTTATATTTTTGGTATAACCTCCACATACAAATTCATAGGCTATGGTTAATCTATCAATTGAATATGCTTTAATAGTAATAGTCTATGCATATTTGTTTTGTGTTTATTGGGTGTGATATAAGCTATCTAGAGGGACAAACTTTTGTTTGTTTCAAGGGTTCAAAAAAGGCCTTAACCAACCCCCCCCCCCCCCCCCCCCTCTAGGTATGCTTAAGGTGTAGGGAAAAATACCGTATAGTACACGCAGCGGAAGCGAGACTAAAAAAAATAGAGATTTAGTAGCTTTTAAAAAATTTTCCATTTATGAACCTTAACCCTTTTAATCAATTAAAGATATATATTATCTAACAAAAGAAGAATACCTTTTGTCGCGTGATCCGATTGACTTACGTCGATGGTAATCCGCAAGATCTTCAATCCTAGCACGAACGTGGATCACCTAGGAGCGTGGTCTCCATTTTCTTTGAATTGCAAGCCTGTGATTGGACAAAATAAACTTTTCTCTTTTTTGTTAGTCACAAAAACAATCAAAAAAATACTAAGATTATTCCGGTCACTTTTGAGTTCTCAATCTAATGATCGAAACTCGCGTGAACCAAGATCGATGTTGTACACACAAGCTTATTGATGAATAAGCAAATAGTATACCATCAAAGAATAATCTATGGCTCTTTTATGTTTTAGTAGAATAAAATCTATCTTTATATGAATTGAGAAGAAGAAGAAAATAGAATTAAGCACCCCAAAAAACCCCAAGTGGCCGAAATCTATAAGTCCACTTATATATGTGGCAAAATTTTCTTTCTTTCTTTCTTTTTACTAGGGTGGCCGAATTCTCTAACCTAAAAGGGACTAGGGTTGCCGCAATACTCAAGCCAAAAGGAGTTTGTATTGCACCCTAATTCCTATTTAGTTTAAGACTTCCAAACACTAATCCAACTCATAAATCTTTTATTCTTTTATTTGACTAAATAAAAAGACTTCTTATTTGATTAAATAAATAAAATTAATTATTTATTTCCTTGTCAAACAAGTCTTTTAATTTAAGTATACTACTACCAATAATATACCTTTAGGAATCATATTTCCTAATCAGAAAAGATTTGTTTCTTAATTAAACAATTAATTAATAAATTAATTAATTCTTATTTAATTAAACAATGAAACAAAATAATACGGTTAATTAATTCACCTTGCCGCCCCATATAAACATATTGGGCCATATATTATTTTCTTATTTCATTTAATCCATAGGACTTTAAATAAAAAGCCCACATGTGAACTAGACCCATTCTTACTAAAAGAAACAAGCCCACATGTCATTCATTAATATATAAATATAATTGAGCAGCCCATTACATAAATAATGTGCAAATTATATTCTTAATATATTAAATGCAATTCTAGATGGACCCTAAATTGGTCTGGTAGAATATATCAAGTGATCCATGCAAGTCCGTGTGGATTGGGGATCTTGGCGGGCTATCTAAATTTAAGCTTCAATAGACATAACCTAATCACAATCAACAAATGATTCACTTAGGTCCGATCTATTAATTTTAACTCATTTTACTAGAGAGCTAAAATTAAACTCTTAAATAAAGACAGAAAAGGAAGATGTTTCCTCATTCATACCCTAGACAATCATGTTGGAGATAGTGTATCCTCGTGATTAATATCAGTAATCGCCAAGAGTTCATAGACCGCCTATAACTCTCCAAGTTACCATATTTACTCATATGACCATGTTTTGAACTTGGATATTTTGACTTGTCCAGAAGCCATGTTTTCAATAGACACTATCGAAAACTCAACGTTGAGATTTAATATCCAATTACCTCAAAACATCCATATGATGATATGATACTCTCATTTAATAAATGGAGCCACGATGTCCATATCTATAAATGAAGTCCTCTATCGATTAACAAATGAATATCACCAAACTATCGAGGATAGACTATGCGATATAATCGTACTCATTGATAACTCAAATGATATCACTTGCAACCATAAGTCCATCATTTATCTCAGGATTAAGATAGACTCTCCGATTGTCCTGATAATGAAATTACTTTTATCTACTGACGGTTATAGATAAAGTATTTCATTGCGATCCAGTTCAATGCACCCAGTGCACTAGATTCTTTTGCTCGAAGACACTCCGATGATTTTAGACTCATCATATCTCATTTGATCCCACTCAAATGCTAGCAAAAGAATTCTACAACTTTAACAAGATAAAGGTGCCCAACCTTTAACTTAAGTTGTGAACAATATTCAAGACTAACTAAAGAATTGTGTCTACCACATACATATCCAGATGTACGAACAATTCTTCTTTTCTCATAGTCTTTAGACCTTATGATTATTTACTTTGACAATTATAATATTAAGCTGTAAATGCTATAAGATTTGTTTAAACCAGAAATCACTTTATTAATATAAAAAAGATTGTTAATTACAATATTACACTCTTGCTATTGAGCATAATCCTAACATAAGGCAATTTAACCGTGATTGTATTTACAGTCTTGGATAGGAAGTGGCTTTTTAGAGGCATGCGATGTGTCTCAGTTAGAAAAGAGTGGCAAGTCTTTCATTAGTAAAAGGCCGAAGGGTAGGATAGAAGGGATATTCAAGAGAGAGTGTATCATGTGATTTGATTACTTTTGAGGGTGTACTTTTATCCAACTAGTGAAAGGTGGTGTTACTGGTGGTTGTAGATGCAACCCGTAGATGTTTCCTCTTCATAGGTTTACCACATAAAAACCATGTGTCAGATATCTCTATCCTTATCTCTTTGATATTTGTTTATGTGGATGATTAGATCTTGTTTGGACTCTTATTGATCAATATCTTTGTAAGACAAGATCTTTGTAAATATTGTTCATTTGTCATGTACTTGATCATATAAGTCAAATATAAAATAATACAAGTACTTATTGATTTATGTTTTAGTATAAATCTCTTCATACAAATCATAGACTACGTTTGATCATTTGAATTGAATATACTTTTCATAGTCTATATGTGCTTGTATATATTTATTGAGATGTGATACAAGCTATCAAGAGAGACAAACTTATGTTTGTTCAAAGGGATTGAAAAGAGGCTTAAACACCCCCCCCCCCCCCCCCCCTCCCTCCCCCTCCCCGTTTAGGTTATATAAATACAATCACGGTTAAATTGTCTTAAGCTTATCTAGAGGAGGGGGGGTGAACAAGTTTTAAGGCCTTTTTCGATCCCTTGAAATAAACAAAAGTTTGTCCCTCTAGATAGCTTATATAACACCACAATAAACACAAACAAGCATACATAGACTATTAATTAGCATTTTCAATTGATAGATCAAACATAGCCTATGAATTGCATGTGAAGGATATATCAAAAATACACACTACAAGAAAAACTGTCTTTCTTGACAGTTCTCAAAAACTGTCAAGAATTGCAAGTTCTTGACAGTTTTTGAGAACTGTCAAGAAAGATAGTTTTTCTTGATAGTTTTTTCAAAATTTTTTAAACTTTTACTTCCTATTTTCAACACCAAATAAAATCCCGATATAGATTTATTTTACAGTAAGATATTGGTTTTTGGGCAAATTGATATTAGATAAGTAAAATTTTAAATTTAATAAATTTACTTTTAAATCATTTACTTATAAAAAATTCAAAAAAAAATTAAAATATTGTTTATTTATTTTGCACCCTCTTGTTTCATACTAAGAGACACGTTAATAATACAATTACCCATATAAATTAGTAATCTGAGTCTTACATTTGTTCATTAAATTGCAAGATGCATGTTGAAAAATATCCCCCCTATATTGAGAGTTGTATTCCAAATCATGCTTATTACAATTGATGTCACGAGTCTCCTATAGGCCATATTTGTTGGATGGAATGGAAAAAAAAGAAAGTCATTACATTCGATTGGTTTGTTAAAATGTAATAGAATGGTGATTCCATTGGAATGGGGATTCCACCATTTTGGTGGAGTGGGCATTCCATCCAAAAACCAATAGAATGCCCTTCCATACCAAACTAAAATTTATATTCCATAAATACCCTAATATGCCCCAACTCCATTCCAAAAATACCATCCTTTCCAAAAATAATATATTATTATTATATATTATATTAATGATATATAAATATATATTTTATATATAGGTACTATATATTATATATATTATTATATGTAATATATATATTATTATTATATATTATATTATTACAATATATATAATGATATATCAACATATATAATATAATATAATATATTTATATATTATATTATTATATAATATATATATATTATATTATTATATATATTATACTATTTTATATATTATATTATTATATATATTATATTATTACATATATTATATATAATATATATTAACGTAGAATAAGCACATACGATAGTATAGACAAGATAATATATAGCAAAATTAGAAACATAAGTTGGATGTAGTAAAACGAAATTAAAATAAAAATAAAAATAATAATACTTACAATGTCAGTATAAGTCTGACAGCAGTGGTGAACAATAGATATACAGATCAAATAAGTCGCAAACTTTATTTAAGATTTCAGAATTTTTACAAAAGAGAGGAAGTTTTAGAGAGGAAAGGTTACAGTGGGAGAAGGGGAATTACAAATAGGGGATCAGAATCGTGAAAACTAAACCTGCCTCAAGCCTACCTAGAGTAATCCTTATATAGGAAGAATTTACTCTAGTTACACACACAACTAACCATAGTTAAGACCTAATGATTACAAAATAGAAATTGCAATAGATTCTGTCTGGAGAATGGTGATGGATTGACCGACACTGCTTTGTTTTCTTCCGCCGACAATTCTTGGAACTGTTTGAGTTTGTCATTTTCTTCTAACAACACCTTTTTTTTTCTTTTTGTCAACACTCTAATGAGTCATGATATTGAATGATGAATCCCGTGCTCTTGTAGGATAAGTCTGGTAAATCTGACAAGGCTAAAGTCTCTGTTGTGGTGATAATTGTTGTGGTGATGCGTCATGTCCGAAATAGCTGTGAGCATTAGTAGGCTCTTCATCATCATCAAGAAGATCATCATCATCATCTTGATAATCTG
Source organism: Acer campestre (assembly GCA_954870605.1). NCBI lineage: Eukaryota > Viridiplantae > Streptophyta > Magnoliopsida > Sapindales > Sapindaceae > Acer > Acer campestre. The sequence continues at coordinate 3,589,113 of OX940805.1, forward strand.
ATTCTGAATCTTTTTGGGACATGTTGGTCATTTTCTTTTCCATCTCTTGTGTTATTTTTCTTAACTCTTCCAGGGTGCTTGCAGCAGTAATTCTAGCTTGATTCTGGGATTTTGCCATTAAAAGTTGAGACTGATCTGTTGATTTGTAAAGAGTAAGGTTTTCTAAGAACCATTTATTGACCCTATTTTTGCCATGATCTGTGATATTCATGCCGCTCCACCATTTAACTTTTGTTTGTCGTCCAAAATAAGGAACATTGACATTTCCTACCATTTTGTCTATGATTGCATAATCAAGCATTAGAATCCAGGTCAGATTGAAATGCTTGAAAAAGAGCAGTAAGTCAGGGATGAAATCCCAATCAATTGGTTTGTTAAGATAAGTCATCCATTGAGCATATCCTTCCTTTACAAGATGAGGAAGGAGGTCAATAGTCGGGCCATATTTATCCCACCATTCAAGAAACCAAAAAGGAATTTGAAGTGGAAAATCTATTTCAAAATAAACAAACCAGGATAAGGAATTTCCTGGGTTTTGACCGTTTAGGAACTCTTCATTCTATTTCTGCATTCTTATTAACATAGAAAGCAGGACAACTCCATGGTGATTTAGGGTTAAGGAGATATGGCCATCTAGAGTTCAAATTTCTGATTTGGGAAGCTTGTCTAATCTTTCTTGTAACATTTTGACAAGTTCTAAATCGGTAGTAAGACTATCAAAACATTTTTCTATCCCGGTGGTATCTGGGAATAGGATTGTTCCTGGTTCATATTCAGCAATTTTGGATTTCATCTTATAATCTCTGGGGGAAATATTGGAGGTTGAGATAATAGGTGTTTGAGATTGATTGTTTTCTATTCTGTCTAGCTGTTCCCCTATGGTTGTGAGGTATTCATTGGAAAAATTGTTTTGTTTTATGACAACACCAATCTGGTGGGAGGAAGCAGCAACCCAATGAGGTAGTTCTTCATCAAACATGATAAAAGGGACACATTGTAGGGTTCTACTAGTGTTTCCTGGTGTTTCATTGTCTATCTCAATAGTACTTTTTCTGGGCGAGGGATGCATTCTTGTTTCATCTCCTCTACTGGATTTATAAGTCTAGAAATTTTGTTGGTTTAAGACAAGACATTGATATTTAAGACTTAGACAATATGATTCAAAAATTGACAACCTCTAGGATAGATAGTCATGTTTATAATAAATACAACAATGACACAAAACCCTACTATCCCAGACCTACACCTCCAGATCTACAATATGAAGAATCTGTGCCATATAGAGCTTATACTGGTAATGCTTGTTATCAATTTAATATTGATGGTTGATCGAACCAAAATTGGTACGATTTTGACCCTCATATCCTTCTCTTTTTGCTTGATTCTTGGGTATTATTATGTGATTTAATGGTGTAAATTAAGTGTTTTCAGGAATTTATAGAGTTAAGGGGCATTGGAGTAATTTTGGTGAAACAGGGGCAAATGTGTAAAATATGAGGAAAGTTTGGAGTTTATCGTGAATTTAGAAGGCTACAGGGGTGCTGGTCGTAATTGTCCAAGAGTAACAAAGAAAGCGCCATGTGGGACAGCAATCCGGTGCGTTTTAATAGTGAGGGTTTGGGCTTCTGATTGCACCCTAACTCACTTCTGCGTGCAGCCCATGCTAGGCCCAAAATCAATGCAGCCCATCTTCATGCCAAAACGGTGCGTTTTGTTAAGAAGAGAAGTTGGGCTCAGCTGGCCCAAATCAAACAAGCCCAATCTTGGATGATTATTGAAACGGTGCGTTTCAAAGGAAGAGGTGCAGCTTAGTGGGCCAAACGCGCAAGGCCCCAATTCATGCCCAAAAACCTGATCTGCAACAGCCCAATTGCCCCCACCTGATTTCTAAATGTCCCCCAGTCCTATTCATCATCTTCTTCACGCGTGCAAACCAGCCATGGCCCCAAACCCTTGCATGCGCCGCCGGCCAAATGAGGCCCTTCCAAGACAGACCGACGGCCGGTTCCGGTCCCAATCAGACGGCCAAGTCACCGGCCCTCCGATCATTCCAGTCCTGACGTCCCAATCAGCCAGAATCTGGCAGCCCCTCTCACGCCTCACCGTCCACTCTTGTCTCGCCACATCACCCTTTTGGTCGCCATTTGTCATTCGAGGTCGCCATGGCGACAGGGAGTTGATTCCCACTCCTGATGAGGTCACCATTTGCAGCCCCAAGGTCGCCATTTGTGCCAAAACCGCGACCTATCTTCTGTGCTTATCTGATTGGCCAAATTTGGGTGGAAAATTACAAGAAGGCCCCCTAGAGGGGCCAAAATGGTAATTTGACATGGTCAGAGGGTGTTTTGGTAATTTTCCACCCGAGACCTAATTTGAAAATCCTATAAATTCATCACATTTTTCCTCTTTTGGAAAACTCTTGACCACCAAGAAACCTCCTTTCTCCTCCATTCCTTTTCTCTCCATTTTCTCTCCTACCTAAACTTAACATCTAGATTACCTCCCTTAATCATTCCTTTTCTTCCCATCTTCTCCACAAATCTCCTTAGTCACTTCCCATTTGACTCCACCTATCTAGACACATCCTCATCATCCACTCTTTACACAAGGAGCATCAAAGGCAAGGAAAGGATCAAGCTTACAAAAGGAGGCCCATGGGTGATTTCCTAATCTTTTACTTGCCTTCCCTTTGATTGTAATATGTGTAATTAAATCCCCTTTCTAGGGTTTTGATGCGAGAATATTTGGATTGGGATTTGCTTAAGCTTTATTATATTTTAATTTCTATTTGTGTTCTATTCATTTTATAATTAGATTCTATGCATTATATAATTGACATTTATACCCACTAGTTGATTATAATCTTGCTTAGGATAATTTGTTATATAATCTTGATTGGATTGACAACCTTGATGGATTGAGAACTTAGTGAATAGGATAGATTGTCGGAGGGTATATCAACCACGATAATCTAAGCCGTTAATTGTAACAAATCGATCCCGCCGTGACCCCCTTTCCTTAATCGGTTAGGCAGTGCGGTGGGAAGTTGTTTAGGGTTCATAATAATGACCCAAATGCATTTTCGAAATCAATTGGTTAACATTTGTGAGATTTGTTCACTAAAGTAGCTTGATAAGCATTTCCCGTAATTCATTTGTGATCCCATTAATTCCCTAGCTATTCTTAATTTTTAATTCCATTTATCTTATCTAGATTTGTTAAGTATTTTTTTATTAGTTTATTAGGTTTATTTTTCATGTATGTTTGATGGCTTGACAACCCATTCACTCATCCATATTTTTATGATTTATTTTATTGCATATAGATTAGTTAATTTATTCAACTAATCACCTTAATTCCCTGTGGAACGAATCCGACTTGCCACTTTACTAAATTTCTATCTAAGTGGTGAAAATCGGTTTTCTAAACGAACACATTTAAAATATCATTTTATTGAGTACACAAACGATGCTCATCAATGGCTTGTCTGAATAACAGATTATGACTGTTATTAGGAAAATGTATACTATAGGATATATTTACATTAAAAAAACAGAATATGACCCATAGTGATGCAGTTAATTCACTTGCATCGGGCTTTGAAGGACAGCTCTTGGGATGGTGGACTTATACCCTGTCACCCACTACCAGAACAGATATTATTACCCATACAAAAGAGGTAGCCACCTCTACCCCATTATTCAGAGCAACAACAGATGCTCCTGAAAACCTCAACTACGCCACCTGCCACATCTTATACCACTAGACCTCCCAACCAAATGGTATAGATGATTTATGTCATACCATTATTTTACATTTCATTGGAAACCCTAACAGGTTCCAAGACAAAGAATATTCAAAATTACAGAATCTTAAATGTAAAAAACTCAGCGATTTTAAGTGGTATAAAGATATTTTCCTAACAAGAGTTCTTCAAAGGACTGATAATGCCAATTCCTATTGGAAGGAGAAGTTCATATCTGGACTACCTTCTTTATTTGCTGATAAAGTTAGAGATAAAATGAGGGAACATATGGCTAGCCCGGACTGGTCCCAAATAGATCTCAATACTTGGACTTATGGAGAAATCATAACAATAATCAATATTGTTGCTATGCAATTATGTACAGACATTAGATTAAAAAGTCAGCTTAAGAAGCAAAAGCTTACCACTAGAAAAGAACTTGGTTCTTGGTGTGAGCAATTTGGTTTTGAAAAACTTCCTATCCATAGTAGGAAAAGACACCATGACAAGAAAATAAAACCCTATAAGAAACAAAAAACCCAAGTTAGAACTCACAAAAGATCCAAACCGTTTAAAAATTTTAGAAAACATAACAAAAACAATAAAGTTTGCTATAAATGTGGAAAAGAATGACATTTTGACAAAAACTGCCCTGAGTTGAGAAAACTTAGAAACAAAATACGAACCCTAGACATTAGTGAAGAAACCAAAGAAAGACTTATTCATACCCTATATGAAACGGATACAAAGACTAGCAGTAAAGAAATAGAGTCTGAATCTGACAATCAATTCTTAGTTCAAGTCTTAGTTCAAGTAGATTTAGATTCAGAATATTTGACAGACAATGATAGTGAATCACAAATTTGTGAGAAACAAGCTTGTACTTGTAAGGAGATCAATGTTCTAGATCAATTTGATTATTCCTTAATAATTTGAATGATTGACAGCATTGAGGATCCTATTCTTAAAGCCAACTTTATTAGACAAGTACAACAAAAAATTACTAAAACATCTACCCAACCCACAAAGCCAATAGAAGAAAATAAGCCAGTTACTTCTTCCATTGTTCCAGATTTTGACCAAAATGTTTTACGAAAATTCCATGATAACCAAAAGATAATTACCATCCTAGAACTTCAAAAAGAAATCCAAATCATTAAAAAAGAAATAAAAGACTTAAAAATCTTCACACAAAAACTACAACAAGGTCTAGAAGATTCCACAAGAGCCAAGAGCAAACCAAAATCTAAACAACCAAGCTTTAAGAGTTCTAGTGACTCAGATTCAGCTAGTTTCAGCAAATCTGGACCTGAACAGACCCTGGCCAACATTCTTTGCAAAGATGAAATAGAATATACTGCTAATGTAATCAATATTAATAGAACTTTTAGAATACAAAAATGGTATTGTGATATAGATATTAGAATTTCCTCTGACTATAATCTTAGGGTCAATGCTCTTATTGATTCAGGAGCTGACCAAAATTGCATTAAAGAAGGACTAGTTCCTACGAAGTATTTAGAAAAGACCACAGAATCCTTACATGGTGCTAATAAACAAAAGTTAGATATCAGTTATAAATTAACCAAAGCCAGAGTTTGCAACTCTGGAGTATGTTACAATTCCAGTTTCCTTATGGTGAAAACTTTATCACAAAATGTCATCCTTGGTTTACCATTCTTATACCTTATCACTCATTTTACCACCACTGACGAAGGATTAGTTACTGAGTATTTAGGCAAAGAAATTTTATTTCCTTTTACATTTACTGTCCTTGAAAGAGAATTAAATTCTCTAAAAAATACCAACATAGGAAAAGATGATTCTATCTTTCTAGAACAACAAGTTAATAATCTTAACATGAAAGAGAATCATTTGTCCTTCCTGAAAGATGATCTTAGATTTGAAAGACAAAGAAAGTATATAGAAGAACCTAGAATGCAACAAAAAATCAAAGACTTCAAGTCTAAATTAGAAAAAGAAGTTTGTTCTTCCTTTCCTAATGCTTTTTGGGATAGGAAAAAACACATAGTCAGTCTTCCCTATAATAAAGATTTCTCAGAAAAAGGAATACCAACCAAGGCTAGACCAATACAGATGACCTTAGAACTCCTTGAGTATTGCAAAAAAGAAATCCAAGACTTATAACAAAAAGGACTTATTAGGCCCTCTAAATCACCATGGAGTTGTCATGCTTTCTATGTTAATAAGAATGCAGAAATAGAAAGAGGAGTTCCTAGACTTGTTATCAATTATAAGTCTCTTAATGAAGCCCTTCAATGGATCAGATATCCCATACCTAATAAAGCAGACTTATTAAAAAGACTTTATAGAGCCAACATATTTTCAAAATTTGACATGAAATCAGGATTTTGGCAAATCCAGATTGCTGAAACAGACAGATATAAAACTGCTTTCACTGCTCCTTTTGGACAATATGAATGGAATGTTATGCCATTTGGATTAAAAAATGCTCCTAGTGAATTCCAATGTATTATGAATGAAATTTTTAATCCTTATACTAAATTTTCTATTGTTTATATTGATGATGTTTTAATATATTCTAATAATGTTGATCAACATTGGAAACATTTAGAGATATTCTTTAAAACTGTTAAAACCCAAGGTTTAGTAGTATCAGCTCCTAAAGTTGTTTTATTTCAGACAGAGATCAGATTCTTAGGTCACAATATCAAAAGAGGTACCATTATACCCATCCAAAGAAGCCTAGAATTTGCTAATAAATTCCCAGATGAAATTAAAGATAAGACACAACTCCAAAGGTTTTTAGGATGCCTAAACTATGTAGCCAATTTCTATAAAGAATTAAGAATCATTTGCAAACCCTTATTCCAAAGACTTAGGAAAAATCCCTTACCATGGACAGACCAGCACACACAAGCTGTTAGAACAGTTAAAAAACAAGTCCAAAAACTTTCTTGTTTATCTATATTCCACCATAATGCCCCAAAAATAGTTGAAACAGATGCTTTTGAATTAGGGTTTGGAGGAATCCTCAAACAAAATATTGATGGAAAAGAATACCTTGTTAGATATGTTTCCGAATCTTGGAATGATACTCAACAAAAATATTCCACTGTTAAAAAAGAGATTTTAGCAATTGTTTTAACTAGACAAAAATTACAAGATGATTTAAAAAATCAAAAATTTGTTCTAAAAGTAGATTGCCAATCTGCAAAATTCATTTTAAAAAAAGGTGTCAAAAATCTTGCTTCAAAGCAAATATTTGCTAGATGGCAGGCATTATTATCAATTTTTGATTTCACTATTGAACATATCAAAGGATCAGAAAATAGTCTACCAGATTTCTTGACCAGAGAATTTTTGCAGGGTAGAATCCATGAGTAGCAGCAGAGGCAGGCCCCGAGGCCCCAGGCCCACTATCAGGCCAGACTTATCTACTGACTTATCTCCAAATAACCAAAGCCCAAAACCCAAAACCCAAAACCCAAACACAAAGACAAATATGCATTAACTTTACTATCCCAACCTGGAACTTCTTCTCCCAGGCCTACTAGTGCAGGACCAATTCAGATTTCAAATAGTTTTTCATCCCTACGATCAGAATCTCCATCTTTTAAAACTATTACTTCTTCCCATATTAGTCCCTATTCTTCCAAACAAAATAAATTAGCCCAAGTAAATCAATCCCAAATTACTTCATCCTCTTTCCTAAGAGTCAATTCTCCTACTTATCAATACCAGATTAAACCCTTCTTTGACAGATACTTTGCAATAGAGGCACCACTATTACTTGATCATTATTTCAAGGAACCTAAAAAACTAGCGGATGCAATTATTGATCCCATGTTTTGCAGGATTCCTGAAGACATAACAAAAGGACATATATTTTATCAATTCATTTTAGTGGATACTGATTCCATCTACATATCTGAAGTTTTTGACAAAATAGACAAAGAAAAATTGATTTTCAGAAAAATTAAACTTTGTAAAATTATCACCCTAGACCAATGGGGGGGTGACCCAAACAAGAAAAACAAGTTTTCCAGACCATTTCATGTTTCTGAATATTCTTACTGGGATTATATAGATGCATGGACAAATGTTTTATACGGTCAAAACCCGGGAAATTCCTTATCCTGGTTTGTTTATTTTGACAAAGATTTTCCACTTCAAATTCCTTTTTGGTTTCTTGAATGGTGGGATAAATATGGCCCGACTATTGACCTCCTTCCTCATCCTGTAAAGGAAGGATATGCTCAATGGATGACTTATCTTGACAAACTAATTAATTGGGATTTCATCCCTGACTTATTGCTCTTTTTCAAGCATTTCAATCTGACCTGGATTCTAATGCTTGATTATGCAATCAGAGACAAAATGATAGGAAATGTCAATGTTCCTTATTTTGGACGACAAACAAAAGTTAAATGGTGGAGCGGCATGAATATCACAGATCATGGCAAAAATGGGGTCAATAAATGGTTCTCAGAAAACCCTACTCTTTGCAAATCAATAGACCAGTTTCAATTTTTAATGGAAAAATCCCAGAATCAAGCTATAATTGCTGCTGCAAGCACCCCGGAAGAGTTAAGAAAAATAGCACAAGAGATGGAAAAGACAATGACCAACATGTCCCAAAAAGATTCAGAATTAGATTATCAAGATGATGATGAAGAGCCTACTGATGCTCACAGCTATTTCGGACATGACGCATCACCACAACAATTATCACCACAATAGAGACTTTAGGCTTGTCAGATTTACCAGACTTATCCTACAAGAGCACGGGATTCATCATTCAGTATCATGACTCATCAGAGTGTCAACAAAAAGAAAAAAAAAAGTGTCGGTAGAAGAAAATGACAAACTCAAACAGTTCCAAGAATTGTCGGCGGAAGAAAACAAAGCAGTGTCGGTCAATCCATCATCATTCTCCAGACAGAATCTATTGCAATTTCTAATTTGTAATCATTAGGTCTTAACTATGGTTAGTTGTGTGTGTAACTAGAGTAAATTCTTCCTATATAAGGATTACTCTATGTAGGCTTGAGGCAGGTTCAGTTTTCACGATTCTGATCCCCTCTTTGTAATTCCCTTTCTCCCATTGTAACCTTTCCTCTCTAAAACTTCCTTTCTTTTGTAAAAATTATAAAATCTTAAATAAAGTTTGCGACTTATTTGATCTGTATATCTATTGTTCACTACTGCTGTCAGACTTATATTGACATTGTAAGTATTATTATTATTTTTTTAATTTCGTTTTACTACATCCAACTTATGTGTCTACTTTTGCTATATATTATCTTGTCTATACTATCGTATTTGCTTATTCTACGTTTTGGTATCAGAGCCTTAAGACTTGTTGAAGAAGAAGGTTTAATTTAGGTTTTAATTCTAGGTGCAAAAGTCAGCAGTCATTAGGATAGCCACCAGCCAGGAAGGCATTAGGCAGACCTACCAACACGCTGTGAGTAAAAACCTAGGTTTTAACTCTCTTTAACATGTCTACAAGTAGTTCTAGATCCGATGTAGAACCAGACAAAGGAGATAGTATAACAGGACAGTCTATAGCAAATTATAAGACTAATTGGAGTGATAAAGACTTAAGTGCTTGGCAACTTCCCAATGTTGCAAAACATAGTATCTAGAAGAGAAATGGTGTTTTAAATTTTAAAACCTTATTAGGACAAATCACCAAAGAAATAGATGTTCAATTCCAAGAGGACAATATGTTTTCAACCAACCTTTTTAACAAAAGTAGTATGAAACATTATTACAAGCTAGGCTATAATAATTTGCATATAGGGAGTGTCCAAATTGGTATCAAACCTCTATCAAAAGTTGGTTTGAACAATTCTATGCTTGTATGTCTCTGTAACGGACGTATTACAGATTATAAAGAATCCATAATTGGTATAGCAGAGTCAAGTCTTACTTATGGACCCATTTATTTTCAATGTTATCCAAACTTTCAAATAAGCCTTAAAGTTGATGACCATAAAGAAAAATGCCTAGTTGTTGATGTCCAAATCCACAACTATAAATTTGTTAAAGGATCCAGTCCTTATAAACTTATTTACAAAGTTCACTATCATGTTTTATCATCTGGACTTATTCCTAGTTACATACCTCCTAAAATCCCAGCAAGCCAAACCATTTGTTACAATGCTTCAGAAACTGTTAACATGATGGTCCCAATTCCTATCCCATGCGATAGGATTAAATTTCCTGATACCTAGACAAAAGAAAGAGTTGACCGACCCATATTCAGACCACATATGAGGGATTTAAATGATTGTATTACTGACCATGATGGAAACTTAAGAATATCTTTTAGACCATTAGAAATAAGCCTATCTAGTAGAGAACCAGCAAATATTAGTAGTGACCTGCAAGCAGCCAAACGATCTTTATCCAATAAATCCAAACTTAGAATAGCTGAACAAATACCTGATTATATACCTCAGTATAGACCAAGTCATAGTGAATCATCTTCACAATCAGACATTACTCATAGAAGAAGGAGACCTATCATTCCACCTATAATAGAAACTAGGAATTCACCACCAGTTATACCAATAACAGAACTTCCTACTCATATAACTGGTGTCTATAAAACACCAGAACAAGTGGCCCAACCAATTCATGTCTATGACAATGAAGGACCATCATCTCCAACCCCTTCTCAAGTTCTCACAGAAATCTCTGACCATGAACCCAGAATAAGATCTATAAATGTTCTAAATAATCCCAAAGAGATTGATAAAACCTATCTATCCCAAGAATATTACTACCCATAAAACACTATTATGAGGGAAAAATATGTGAAAAATTACTCAAGTCACAAAAGGAAACAATTTCATTCTAGATGGATGAGATGTATTGATACATTAGAAACAGAGATACCATTTTTCCACTGGTATACCAATAGGCACAACTTAGAAGAACAACGTCTTGTCTTAGACCAACAAAATTTCAAGACTTATAAATCCAGTAGAGGAGATGAAACAAGAATGCATCCCCCACCCAGAAAAAGTACTATTGAGATAGACAATGAAACACCAGGAAACACTAGCAGAACCCTACAATGTGTCTCTTTTATCATGTTTGATGAAGAACTACCTCATGGGGTTGCTGCTTCCTCCCACCAGATTGGTGTTGTCATAAAACAAAACAATTTTTCCAATGAATACCTCACAACCATAGGGGAACAGCTAGACAGAATAGAAAACAACCAATCTCAAACACATATTATCTCAACCTCCAATATTTCCCCCAGAGATTATAAGATGAAATCCAAAAGTGCTGAATATGAACCAGGAACAATCCTATTCCCAGACACCACCGGGATAGAAAAATGTTTTGATAGTTTTACTACTGATTTAGAACTTGTCAAAATGTTACAAGAAAGATTAGACAAGCTTCCCAAACCAGAAATTCAAACTCTAGATGGCCATATCTCCTCAACCCCAAATTCTGACATTGATATTTCAGACTTAGACAATATGATTCAAAAATTGACAACCTCTATGATAGATAGTCATGTTTATAATAAATACAACAATGACATGAAACCCTACTATCCTAGACCTACACCTCTAGATCTCCAATATGAAGAATCCGTGCCATATAGAGCTTATACTAGTAATGCTTGTTATCAATTTAATATTGATGGCTTGTCTGAATACCAGATTGAAAATATATAAATATATATTGCTCATGTGTGTCTAAACAACCTAGAGGGGGGGTGAATGGATTGTTAATCCGTTATTACCAAATTTTCGGATTAGTAAATGTTCAAAAATAAACCCAATTCACAAAACAATAATCAAGTGTACTATGGTGCGGAAATATAAACGACACTTGATTTTTTGACGTGGAAACCTTCAACAAGGAAAAACCACGGGCTGATATGTGTGCCACACACGGTCCTCGAATCCACTAGATGTAATGATGATTACAACCCTAGGTTGACCTCTAGTCACACCATTCTCAGTTACTAATCCACCACTACTACCCGCAGGCCTTTTATAGCAAACCTAGATCAAGGGTGCTTGAGCACTACACATCGGTAGTCACAAGACTTAACTCTCAATGAAGAGAACAACAACCTATGTGAATTTGATAATATTCTAAATGCAAATAATGTTATGCTACACTAAATGCTTAACTAGATGTTATAATGCAAATCAACACTCTAGTTATCAACAATGCCTACATGTACATGCAGGAGGTGTCAATTAGTTGTAGAGATTTCTAACAACCTAATTGTCAACAAACAAAGCCAATTCAACACATGTTATCAATAATCATGGCAAGACCTAAAAACATGCAATTAACTAATGCAATCAATGAGTTGTCAATCAAGAGGCCAATCAACACAAGTTGTCAAATAACATGACAAGAACACTAAATGCAATTAACAAATGCAATCAATGAGTCCTACACATCAATGTCTAAATGAAAATCATATAGACTTAGCTAGAGGGCAAAATAGTCCTAAATGCTAGCTATCAACAAACAACTCATCTCAACCAAAATCAAAGACTCAAACATGTTATAAACAACATTAAGTAAATAGTCATGCATTTAATTAACAACTAAATGCTAATCCTAGGCAAACATATCATAAATATGAAACAAAGAGATGTAGAACTTGTAGAGATTACCTAGTCAAAGAATTCAAGACAACCCATGCTTGGATGATGTTAGGAAGAAGCTAGATGCACATGGGAAGTGGTTTGGTTGAGAAAAGGTAAGTTCTTGGGAGCTTCTCTCTCTCTAGGGTTTGAGTTTCTCTCTCTAAGATCTGATTTTGAGCTCTCTCAATGTCTAAGAAGATAAGGCAACATATATATAGAGATGTAATCAAAATAATGTCGTTTTATGGACAAACATCAGAGGTCGCCATTTGCGGTGGCCATTTGTCAAATGGCGACCAAGTGGCGACCTCAACTTTTCTTCTAGGTCGCCACTTGCGGTCACCACTTGCCAAATGGCAACCTCTAATGCAACACACAAAAAACCTTCTTTGTCACCATTTGTCTCATGGCAACCTTTCATGGCGACCTCACACCTGATTGATTTTTCAAGAAAAAATCATCCTGTCGCCATGGCAAAACCAACAAATGGCGATAATGCCATGTTATCCACTTTGTGTACAATGCAAGTGAAACATTGAATGCATCCTAATGCCTAACATGTCATGACATTTCAATGAACAAGATACAATCAATAAAACATGCATGAAGTGATATTCAAGAACATGAATGCACACATATAAAAACACACAACATACAAGTATTAGAAATATGCATGAGTTATGAGTGTGTGCAACTAGATCTCTTCAAGAGGCAAGTTAAGTGATTACCTTTCGCTCTTGCTCTTGAAGTCACGTTGGGAAGTCCGGAAGCTTGCCAATCACAATAACCTAAGCTACCCGTTACACACTAATCCCAATGTGGTTTGTCTTGAAATAAGCCAATAAAAAATGAGGCACTTACACAGATTATGACTGTCATTAGGCAAATGTATACTATAGGATATATTTACATTAAAAAACAGAATATGACCTATAGTGATGCAGTTAATTCAATTGCATCTGGCTTTGAAGGACAGCTCTTGGGATGGTGGACTTATACCCTGTCACCCACTGCCAGAGCAGATATTATTACCCATACAAAAGAGATAGCCACCTCTACCCCATTATTCAGAGCAACAACAGATGCTCCTGAGAACCTCAACTACGCCACCTGCCACATCTTATACCACTAGACCTCCCAACCAAATGGTATAGATGATTTATGTCATACCATTATTTTACATTTCATTGGAAACCCTAACAGGTTCCAAGACAAAGAATATTCAAAATTACAGAATCTTAAATGTAAAAAACTCAGCGATTTTAAGTGGTATAAAGATATTTTCCTAACAAGAGTTCTTCAAAGGACTGATAATGCCAATTCCTATTGGAAGGAGAAGTTCATATCTGGACTACCTTCTTTATTTGCTAATAAAGTTAGAGATAAAATGAGGGAACAGATGGCTAGCCCAGACTGGTCCCAAATAGATCTCAATACTTGGACTTATGGAGAAATCATAACAACAATTAATATTGTTACTATGCAATTATGTACAGACATTAGATTAAAAAGTCAGCTTAAGAAGCAAAAGCTTACCACTAGAAAAGAACTTGGTTCTTGGTGTGAGCAATTTGGTTTTGAAAAACTTCCTATCCATAGTAGGAAAAGACACCATGATAAGAAAATAAAACCCTATAAGAAACAAAAAACCCAAGTTAGAACTCACAAAAGATCCAAACCGTTTAAAAATTTTAGAAAACATAACAAAAACAATAAAGCTTGCTATAAGTGTTGAAAAGAAGGACATTTTGCCAAAAACTGCCCTGAGTTAAGAAAACTTAGAAACTCACGATTCTGATCCCCTCTTTGTAATTCCCCTTCTCCCATTGTAACCTTTCCTCTCTAAAACTTCCTCTCTTTTGTAAAAATTCTGAAATCTTAAATAAAGTTTGAGACTTATTTGATCTGTATATCTATTGTTCACCACTGCTATTAGACTTATACTGACATTGTAAGTATTATTATTTATTTTTTAATTTCGTTTTACTACATCCAACTTATGTTTCTACTTTTGCTATTATATAATATATTATATAATATATTATATATTATATATATTTATATATATTATTGTTATATGTATTATATGTATTATATAATATATATATATATGTATTACCTATATTATATTATTATATATTAATATATTGAATAATATACATTATATATTTATATTATATAAATATATTAATATATATAATAATATAATATATGTAATACATATATATAATACATATAATACATATAATAATATATATATTATATATTATATATTATATATATTTATATGTGTATATATATATTATTATATGTATTATATATTATTAATTATATATATAATATACTTTTATATTTTATTATTATTATTCATAATATATCATGTTATTATGAATGTTTTATAATTAGGGGTATTTTGGTCAAAATACAGTTAACTCAATTCCATTATGTTGTTAATCAAACAAAATAATACAGATTCAAAGACTAATTATAAAGTTCCAACCAAATAAAAAACTTAGTTTTCCTTTCCCTTCCATTCTGATTACCATTCCACCATATAACCAAACGTGACCATAGAGTATTGACCAATAACTCGACTATATATGTTTTAAAAAATATAATTTTACTAAAAGTTTCAATATATATTTTTTAATATATGTCTAGTGTAGAAATTAGAATTTTGATTAGTTGAATAAATTTTAATTTATTTAACAAGGTTTTTTTTTTTTTTTTTCCTAACAACTCATATAGGTTATATATAAATATTATTCAATTGTTAACAAATCAACTCTTGTAGTTTAGTGGTAAAGACTTACAACTTTTGACTTGAGGTCTCAAGTTCATTTCATAATAATGACAATTAATTTTCATTATTATCATAAGTGGGTAGGGCGGTGGTGGGGGTCCGGCGGTGGTAGGGGAGGTGGCGTATAAATATAAAAAATGTTATTTAATTAAATATTATACTTAAATATTAAATAATAACAGTTTTTAATAATTAAATATTATAAACATAACTTTACAGTTAAAAACTATCATTAAAAAAATAAAATAAAATAAAAAACTGTCACTACTTTTCTTGACATTAGCATTGTTGATAGTTTGCCAAACTGTCAATAAAACCTTTTTTGATAGTTAAAAATTGTCAACTAAACTAGTATTTTGTTGTAGTGACATAAATCACCAAGTATTTATATTTATTATAAATGTCTCAATAGTACAAGTACATATAAAAGATACAAAGACAATCAAAGATCTTGTCTCACATGAGCTTAATCAATTACAAAGCCTTCAAGATCAATTTGATTAAAATAAACAAGTAACAAAGAGATAACAAAAGAGAAACTTAACACGCGATATTTTTACATGGTAAACCTCCGAAGAGCAAACATCCACGGGTTGAATCCACAACCACCGGCAAAATGTTTTTCATTAGTTAAACAAGAGTACACTCTCAAATGTGATCAACTCCCATGTATCACAATCAATTGGATATCCCTCCTATATATTCTCACTAGAGAAAAACTTGCATATTCTCTAACCGAGACACATCGTATGCCTCTAGAGAATATCGATCCTCGGAATTACTAGAGGCCTCACACCTCACGCCAAGACTTCTCTTACTCTACGTTGAAGAATCACTCAATTACAAGAGACTTTTCTTGCTCGGACTTATAGGAGTCTCACACCCCTTGCCAAGACTTCCCTTGCTTGTCTAACTAGAGCCTCACATCTTTTATCCAAGACTTCCCTTGCTCGGGCTTACTTAAAGCCTTAAACTCTTAACCAAGACTTCCACCTTTTACAAGGCAAGTGATCTAAGTGATGCAAATGATGCAAATGATGCAAGCACAATCAACATAGGACATATGATCAATATGAGCTATGGAAACTAGAATTAGACAATGAGCACACAATGTATGAAATTTTAGTTTACAATCCAAGAGATACAATCACACAAGATGATGAATGAACATATGAAATGTATGGATCTTGTACACCTCATGTAGACATAGACTTAGTCATATGAGCACACAAGTCAAATATTGTCTAATCATAAAAATAACATGAATCGAAACCTAGAGCATGTGAAACACCTAACACATGGAATTCCTAATTTCATTCACAAAGCTAATACTTGAATAAACCATATACATGAAGCACATATTCAAGATATTAGAAACATACACCAAAAATGCTAGAATCACAAAATACGATCAATGAATAGTCTAGCAAGTATTTAGAGCAATAACAAAATTAATAATCAATTAAATCCTAGAGAGCTCTAAACACAAAATCAAATGTGTTAATCCTAGATTTGTTCAATTAAAGGATCCAAGCACAAGTCAAGGTTATTAATCATAAAATGAGTCAATCAAGTCACAAATAACCCTAGATATCAAGCTAAGCACAATACAACTCTCAAACATGTGAAATACTAGAATCAAAGAAAACTAGTTCACATTTGTCTCTAATTAGACTTGATTAGCTTTGATTTGGAGCTATCCTTCTCAATAGCTTTCTTCATACATACACATACATATAGAAGAATAAAACCCAAGGTAACTGAAGGTCATAAAAGATGAAATCACAAAGTTTAGTTCAATACCTAAGAATCCCGTGCAGTTTCGGTTTTGAGTGTAGAACCACCACAAAACTCAATCAAAAAGCTACAAACTCTTTTGGAGATGGTAGGGGACTTGATTATGAATATTCTACAACTTGAATCACTCAATTCAGAGTCCGAATGAGAAAGTTATGGTGTTTGGAAGATAAGAAAGTTGGAGAGAAAATTTCAGCTCAACATTTCAAATTTTCTTCTTAGAAATGAACAAGTGAGAGAGAGGGAATATTTAAAAGAGATGGGACCCACTTGGGAGTCCAACCTTGGTTGTCCCCGTAGAAGCATCCAAGCTTGGCCTTCTCTCTTCCGCTCTTCTCATCACATACCCCTCGCATTCTTCGACCATACTTTGGCCTCCGAACTCGGAATTCAAATCCATTTCCAGATTATGAACCATAACTCACTAACACATGAGGAAGACTACAAAAATTTGACAATTGGATGTGAATTTGACTCAATATACGAAGACAAAGACAACGCATTGTAAAGGAACATAACGTTTCGGAACTTCCTAGTTTGAACTCGAAATCTAATGAGTTAGTATCCAAAATGACCAGAACTCAACAAGGAATCATTTAAGAACATATTCAAATCCAAATCACTTACACACAAACAAATAAACACAAGATCATACAAGTATGTAATTTCCTAGACATAGTCCTAGTACATGCATTTCTACAATGTATGTTAATATGAGATCAATGCATGAGCATACTAAAACATTTGAATGTGTTATACTAATTTGGCGCTACAATGCAAGGACACTTATGAATGAATCGTGTGTGTGTGCACCTAAGCCTTGTAAGAAGAAAGAGGTTTTATAACCTTTGTAGTCAATAGCAGTTTCCTCGTATGAAGGCATCACTTTGCTTGAACCGTTGCCCATCTTCTTTGAAGCTTGACAAACCACACAACTAGGAAAACTAAACAATTCAAAGCAAATAACATTTTGATATAGAATAATGCCAACTAGACTCAAAATCCTAATAGGTTAGCTTTAGGAAATTTAACCGTGATTGTATTTTCAATTGGTACTAGAGCGGGTCATTAGAAGAAAGTTGACAAGATCTGAGATACGTTCATGATTTAATGCAAGAATTTTGAATTCATGGTTCTACATGAAGATACTATGACCAGAGGGGCAACCAACTCTAGGCCCCCACTACTCAAAGGTCATAACTACGGTTTTTGAAAACTTTGAATGAAAGCCTGCATCTATTCCATTGACAAGAGAGCTTGGATGATGGTGGAAGAGGGTTACAACTCTCCAAACAAGTTGCTCGAAGATGGTTCCATTGTTTCTAAGCCTAGGAGTGAGTGGACTACAAATGAGTTTGAATTTGTAAAGTGGCATCAATGGGCGGTGAATGCCATCTTTGGAGGAGTAGATAGTCATCAATTATCTTACATTCAAAATCTAGAGACCGCTAAGGAAGCTTGGGATGCTCTCCAAGTTACCAATGAGGGAACTAAGGCGGTTAGGAAGTCAAGACTTCAAATGCTCACATCGCAATTTGAAAATTTGCAAATGAGTGAAGAGAATAAGTTTGAAGACTTCCAATTCAAGCTTCTAAATATTGTTAGTCAATGTCAAGCACTTGGTGTGCCAATCTACCAAGAGCGCCTTTATTGGAAAATCTTAAGGTCATTACCCAAATGTTTCAAGGCTAAGGTGACGGCTATTGAAGAAAGCAAAGATGTTGATTGCTTGAGCATCGATGAATTTCTTGGATCGCTTCAAACATATGAGATAAGCTTGAAACCTAAAATTAAGAGCAATGGAATAGCTCTTAATGCCATTAATGAAGAAAGTGAAGATGATGATGAGGAGATGGTGTTTTTATTAAAAAGTTTAAGAAGTTCATGAGAAGAGGTGCCAAGCCAAGTGGAAAATTCTCTAGAGAAAGGGAAATCAATAAGACATTCACTCTAAGGAATATCAAGGATGGTCATGCCAAGAGTAAATGCAAAGTTGAATGTTAAAAGTGTCATGGCCTTAGTCACTTTGCTTCTGAATGTCCTAATAGGAATGACAAGAAGGATGAAACAAATTTAGGTGTGTTCAATATTAATCTAGAGGGGGGGTGAATAGATGTTATCCAATTTTACCCAATTTTCGTTAATAAGCAAGATTACGAAAATACCCTTTACTAGTCAATATAAAATAGCAAGTGTAATATGGTGCGGAAAATTAAAAGACACTTGATATTTACGTGGAAACCCTCACGAGAAAAACCACGAGCTATGTAAGTGAGCCACACTAGAACCTCGAATCCACTAAATGTGAAAATAGATTACAACCTAATCCCGGAAGTAATCACACATCTACCTAATCCCGGTATAAGTGGACCTAGTTCAATTGCTTGTGATTTAAGCAACCTAATCCCGGAAGCTACACAAGTCTTACAATCTCAAAGAAGAGATAACAAGCCTAAGTGAATATATGAATACTCAAAATGCAATAAGAGCAAGGCAACCCTATATGCTTATCTAGGATGATGATATTATCAATGAAATCAATCCTAGATATCAAAAGCTAAATGACATATCATAAAGTTTAGCTAATCAAGATTAAGCAAACCTAGATAGCTATCACAATACAACACTCAATCATATTCATCACAAACAATCTCTATCTTGTATCTAGCATGTGAACATAAAGCATACAAGTAAGTAAAGAGATTTCTTGACAAGTAAGAAACTAAACATATATGAAGTTAGTCAAAATCTTACCAAGCAAGTTGTGATGATGCAAAGTTATGCAAGAATGATCCTAGATGAACTTGATGAATCAAATGAAAAGCTTTGAGTGTTTAAAGGTGAGTTCTTGATGATTTTTCTCTCAAGTGTTTCTCTTTTGCTTTAGGGTTCTTAGGAGTCAAGGAACTAAATCAGAGAAAAGAGAAAGCATGATATTTATATGCATCAAGAAACAGGGCAAGTGAAAAGACAAGAATGCCCCTTGAAAGCTCAAACGGCGGTTTTCATTATGCGGTCATGGCCGCAGAATTTGACCGCCGAATTGAGCCCGAGAAAGAAACCGACCTAAAATATCTAATTCGGCGGTTTCATTCGGTGGCCAGGCCGGCGATCATGACCGCAGAATTCAACCCGAGAACAGGGGAGAAAACGGCGGTTTCATTCGGCGGTTTCGAAACCGCCGAGTAAACCGCAGAACACAACCCGAGAATAATAAATGCATCAGGTGTGAAACGGCGGTTTCATATCGGCGGCCAGACCGCCGATCTAACCGCAGAATCAGACCAGAGACCTCTGGTCCAAAACGGCGGTTTCATTCGGCGGCCAGGGCCGCCGATTAAACCGCCGATTCACCAAAAGTGGTGAATCTAAGGAGAAAGCCAAGGCTATCACCTAGAGCGGTCTTCGCGCAAAACCAAGCACAAAATCGTGCAAGCGCGGACGTTTCCGAACAAATTCGGGAAACGAATTACATGACACAACCAAACACACAACAAGATATAATCAATCAAAGTGCAAGTGTGTAATGTGACATGTGAAGAGTAAGCACACAAATGCAAGTATGCTAAGTGTGTGTGTGCTTCTAGATCTCTTCAATGAAAAACAAAGCACGAGTGATATACCTTTGGTGTGCTTGTCACCTTGAAGCCATGAGGGCATAAGCTTGATCCTTAAACACCTAAAACTACCCTTACAAGTCAAACCCCAACATGTGGTTTGTCTACGAAATAAGCCAATCAAAATGAGAATCCTTACAATCTCCCCCTTTGGCTATTTCGTGACAAAACCACCTCTCACATTGATCCTCACAACAAAATATAAACTACGGGATATTAAAGATAATCTACATTACAACGAGATAAAACAAAATAAACATCTTCAAGTCTCCAATCTCTTGTAATATTATCAACCCTTCAAAACAAAACAAAACAAATTACACTTTCCAAAACAAGTGTATGTGAGATGATCAAGTGAGAATAACCAAGCATTTGCATTTAAGTAAATTAAGCTCAATGCAATGTATGAAAATGCAATGCTCCCCCTCAAAGGGTTACTCCCCCTCAATATGAAAACTCCCCAAAAGCACATATAAACAACTACAATTTGCAACTCCCCTTAATCACATCCTACTCCCCCTTTTTGTCATGATATAGGCAAAGGAGTAGTCCCCAACCGGGTCACTCATAGCAAAGAGAGATAGTAGTATACAAGATAATGCATAGTCAAATAAGCCACATTATGCACTCATTTAATTGGAGAGAATCAAGGAGATTTATTTTATGAAAATGTGTGAAATAAAAATGCTTTGCAAACAAGACATGTTGCATTCAAGTCCAAAATACAATGGTATTTGGCAAAGCAAATGACAAAGGTTTCAAATAGAATTCAAACCAATTTTACCATTTGTCATGAGAAAAGCAAAGATATAGAGAATTTATTGATTTTTCATTTTTAACAACAACTATATCCAACTTTATGAGCGAAACATGGCATGAGCGACTTTGCACCCTATTTGATTTTTCCGGGTATGAAACCCGTATGATAGTAACCATGTTCAACAAATAAAGAAAGAGAGACATTAGGATTGAAACATCCTTTGAATGGATACAAGATCCTTTATCAATTTTAGTCTCACTAGCTTTTTCACACATTGTTTTGCATTTAAGAACTTGCAATCATCAATTCATGCTTTTTCAACTTAGCATGTCATTTGAATTTCATGCTTTTCATATGGCATTTAGCATGTTATAAAGAATCATCATGTCATGGAAATAACTATAGGTCATTCATATCATACTTCCTATGTAGATTTCCTAGTCCAAAAATGCATGTTTGAACATAAATATGACATGGATTGAAAGCAAAGCAAGGTTCACACTTATTAAGATAAAAGCATATATACATATGTCCAACCAAGCTTACTTCAAGCAATTAAAAGAGAAGCACAAGATCTTTCAAATATTTTGCATGCATCAAATATACAAGAAGCTCTCTTAGCTTGAGTTCCCCATATGGGGTCAAATACAAAAACTCATCACTCCACAAGACATATCCCAATAGATCTACTAAGAGTTTTAAAACGACTAGCATCTAGAGGTTTTGTAAACAAGTCGGCTAGTTGATCACTTGTACCTACATGCTCAAGTACAATGCGTTTGTTTTCAACTAGTTCTCTAATGAAATGATGACGGATGTCAATATGCTTAGTTCTAGAATGTTGAACCTGATTCTTGGAAATATTTATGGCACTCATATTATCACAAAAGAGAGTGAGTGTACCTTGGTTGAATCCGTAGTCTACTAGCATTTGCTTCATCCATAGAGTTGTGTGCATCCACTCCCCGCGGCTATGTATTCGGCCTCCGCCGTGGACAAGGAAATTGAGTTTTGCTTCTTGCAAAACCAAGAAACAAGATTGTTTCCTAGGAAAAAGCAACCGCCCGATGTGCTTTTCCTATCATCACAATTTCCCGCCCAATCCGCATCACTAAAGCCTACAAGACTAGCATTAGTGTCAAACGAGTACCAAATCCCATAGTTAGAAGTCTCATTCACATATCGAATGATTCTCTTGACGGAAGAGAGATGGGACTCATTGGGATCGGATTGGTACCTTGCACACACACCCACACTAAAGGATATATCAGGCTTACTTGCGGTCAAATAAAGCAAGCTTCCTATCATACCCCTATAAAGTGTTTGTTCTACACTTTTACCACTAGCATCTTTGCTTAGCTTCAAAGTGGTGCTCATGGGTGTGTCACAATGCTTGGCTTTTTCAAGACCAAACTTCTTCACTAGGTTTTTGGCATATTTGGCTTGGGTTATGAAGATCCCATCACTTAATTGCCTAATTTGCAAACCTAGGAAGTAACTAAGCTCACCAACAAGACTCATCTCAAATTCATGAGACATGACATCAACAAATTGTTGGACTTTGATGTTGTTGGTGGAGCCAAACACTATATCATCAACATATATTTGAGCTATAAAAAGCTCATCATTGTCTTTCTTGATGAATAGTGTCTTGTCAACACTACCTCTTGTGTAGTCATTGTTGACAAGGAATTGAGTGAGGCGCTCATACCAAGCCCTCGGTGCTTGTTTCAACCCATAAAGAGCCTTCTTGAGGCGATAGACATGGTTGGGGTGGTGTGCATCCACAAACCCCTTGGGTTGTTCAACAAACACTTCCTCTTGCAAGAAGCCATTGAGAAAGGCACTCTTAACGTCCATTTGGTGCAATTTGAACTTGTGCACACAAGAGATGGACAAGAGAAGCCTAATGGACTCTAGGCGGGCAACGGGAGCAAAAGTCTCCTCAAAGTCGATACCCTCAATTTGAGAGTACCCTTGTGCAACAAGTCTTGCCTTGTTACGCACTATGTTGCCATCCTCATCGGATTTGTTCCTATATATCCACTTTGTGCCTATGACATTAGTTGTCTTAGGCCTAGGAACTAGAGTCCAAACCTCATTCCTTTCGAATTGGTTTAGCTCTTCTTGCATGGCAAGAACCCAAAACTCATCATTGAGAGCTTCATCAATCTTTTTGGGTTCAATTTGATAGGTGTAGCAAGTAAAGCTAATAAGATTAGCTAATTGCCTTCTAGTCCTAACACCCTCATTCACATCTCCAATAACATCCTCTTTGTTATGGAGTTTTCTAACCCATGGAGCGGGTTCATTAGAGTCCAATATAGGAACTCTATCAATAGGTTGTGTGTCATTATCAACAACATTAGACTTCCCCACATTAGGAGTCACAACAACCTTCTCCAAAGGAGAATCACCACTAAAAATAACCTCCTCCTCATGTTTACTAGACTTGAGCCTTTCATCATCAAATACAACATTAGATGATTCCATAACATTTAGAGTTTTCTTATTGAAAACTCTATAGGCTCTACTATTTAAGGCGTAGCCAATAAAGATACCCTCATCACTCTTGGCATCAAATTTGCCAAGTTGATCTCGGTCATTTAAAATGTAGCATTTGCTTCCAAATGTGTGGAAGTAGCTAACATTTGGCATTTTGCCTTTCCATAGCTCATAAGAGGTATTTCTAGTACCGGGCCTTAGGAAAACTCTATTTCCTATATAGCAAGCCATGTTAACGGCTTCGGCCCATAGGTTCCTAGGCACGTTGTTGCTAAGCAACATCACACGGGCCATCTCTTGAAGGACCCTATTTTTCCTCTCAACAACTCCATTTTGTTGAGGTGTCCTAGGAGTCGAAAACTCATGGGAGACACCTATACTATCACAATAGGTTTCAAATGAAGAATTCTCAAATTCCCTCCCATGATCACTTCTAATCCGTTTTATGCTTTTAATGTTAGAATTCATTTCATTTTGAAGTTTAGTACAAAGCATTTTAAACTTATCAAAAGTTTCGGATTTTTCTCTAAGAAAATATGTCCATGTGAACCTAGAGAAATCATCCACACATACAAAAATGTATCTCTTTCCACCCAAACTCTCGGTTTGCATAGGACCCATAAGATCCATGTGGAGAAGCTCTAGGGGCTCCTTGGTGGAGAGATACTTGCCCTTTTTGTGCATGCCTTTAGTTTGTTTTCCTTGTTGACAAGGTCCACAAATACCATTGGCTTTCTTCCTAAGCTTAGGGAGGCCACGCACACATTCAAACTTTCCAAGGGTCCGTAGATCCCGAAAGTTCATGTGGCCAAGTCTTTCATGCCACAACTCAATTTGCTCATCCTTGGACACATTGTTTGAGACTATTCTAGCTTCAAGACAATAGCAATTGTCGCTAGATCTCATACCTTTCAATAAGGTTTGTCCATCGGGCTTTAGGATAGAGCAATTATCTTTGCTAAACAAGACGGAATATCCTTCATCACTAAGATGAGAAATGCTAATCAAATTGGCTTTCAAGCCATCAACAAGTAAAGCATTGGATAAGGAGGGCAATCCGAGAACGGAGATGGTTCCTTTCCCTATGACATTCTTTTTGGATCCATCACCAAAGGTGACATTTCCTCCTTCCTCCATAACAAGAGTCTCGAAGAAACTCTTGTTTCCCGTCATGTGCCTAGAGCACCCACTATCAAGATACCAAAGATTAGAAGAATTTTCCTTTAAGGCAATTTGAGCAACATGACAAACATTTTCATTCTTTCTAATCCATTTAAGAACAACATTTTCTTTCTTAATGGTCTTTGGTACATGGGCTCTAGATGTCCTAGGATCATGCAAATTAATCATATCATTCCTAGGAACATGCATCTTAGCTCTAGTCTTTCTCTTCTCAATCATGCTTCTAGTTCTACACATTTTAATATATCGAAAGCAATTTGGTCTTATGTGACCATTAAAACCACAAAAGTGACAAATTGGAATGAATTGAGGAATCATACCTTGTCTTTGAGCTTGCATGGAAGTCTTCCTATGTCTTTGTGGTTGAGAGGGTTCAATCCATCTTCTTTGTTGAACCGGTCTATCTTGCTTCCAATATTGGATTTGCATGATTGGCTTCTTCCCTTTTTGAGCCAATTGATGAGGAAGGTTGGCTTGAGGTTGTCTCCTTGGTGCCACCTTCACTTGTGCACTTTTTGAGCTTTGTCCTAGATCTATTTTCTTCCTAGGAGTGTGCACTGGTGAGGCTTCTATGTTGCCCAAGCCCTTAACAAACACGGTCTTCTTAGAGGAGGAGGTCTCTTGACAATCTTCAAACCCAAGGCCTCTCTTGTCACATGGACTCTTTCCAACACCAAGCATGTGATCTAATTTTTTGGTGCTAGAGTCCATCCTAGTAAGTGACTTCTTAGCTTCAACAAGCTCCCTCTTCAAACCTTCTTCATTCCTCCTAGATAAAGCTAACTCCTCACTTAGCTTATCTTCTCTCTTCTTAAGTCTTTCCACTTCTTCACTTAAGTGGTCATTGTGAGATGAAAGCTCAAGATTTTTTTCTCTCAACATCTTGATCTTCTTAGTGGTTTTCATCTCTAAGCTTCTAAACTCCTTAAGATATTCAACTAACACTTCTTTCTCCACATATCCATTTGTGGAGTTAGCATCGGAGTCATCTTCACTAGAGTCACCTTCCCTTTGACTCTCTTCCTTTTTTTCACTACCACTTTTGCTCTTGTGAGAGGAGGCAAAAGCTAGGAAGTTAGCCATGATGTCTTCATCATCCGAAGACTCATCTTCTTCATTGGAGTCATCACTACTTCCACTCCAAGTGGCGGCCATCACTTTTCCCTTCTTCTTTTCCTTGTGATTTGCACAATCGGGAGCAAAGTGACCAATTCCACCACACTCAAAGCAACGGACCCCTTTCCTTTCGGTCCTCTCTTGCCTTGGTTCAAACTTCTTGAAGGGACCTTTTTTCTTGTCTTGGCCTCTAAAACCAAATCCCTTCTTTCCAAACTTCATGACCTTTTTGAATCTTTTCACAAATAAGGCCATGTCTTCATCCGAGTCATTCTTCATCTCCTTTTCATACTTTGATGCTTTCAAAGCAATTCCCATTTGCTTCTTAGGAGGAGTAGAGCTAGGAGCCTTCCTAGACTCGTAGGCGAGAAGTCTTCCAATGACCTCGTGATGAGCGTCGTTTGTGTGCTCAACAAAATGATATTTAAAATGTGATCTTTTAGAAAACCGATTTTCACCACTTAGATAGAAATTTAGTAAAGTGGCAAGTGGGATTCATTCCACATGGAATTAGAGTGATTAGTTGAATAAATTAACTAATCTATATGCAATAAAATAAATCATAAAAATATGGATGAGTGAATGGGTTGTCAAGCCATCAAACATACATGAAAAATAAACCTAATAAACTAATAAAAGAATACTTAACAAATCTAGATAAGATAAATGGAAGTAACAATTAAGAGAATAGCTAGGGAATTAATGGGATCACAAATGAATTACGGGAAATGCTTATCAAGCTACTTTAGTGAACGGATCTCATAAATGTTAACCAATTGATTTCTAAAATGTGTTTAGGCCATTATTATGAACCTTAAACAACTTCCCACCGCAATGCCTAACCGATTAAGGAGAGGGGGTCACGGCGGGGTCGATTTGTTACAATTAATGGCTTAGATTATCGTGGTTGATATACCCTCCGACAATCTATCCTACTCACTATGTTCTCAATCCATCAAGGTTGTCAATCCAATCAAGATTATATAACAAATTATCCTAAGCAAGATTATAATCAACTAGTAGGTATACATGTCAATTACATAATGCAAATAATCTAATTATAAAATGAATAGAACACAAATAAAGATTACAATATATAAAAGCTTAAGCAAATCCCAATCCAAATATTCTCACATCAAAACCCTAGAAAGGGGATTTAATTACACATATTACAATCAAAGGGAAGGCAAGTAAAAGATTAGGAAATCACCCATGGGTCTCCTTTTGTAAGATTGATCCTTTCCTTGCCTTTGATGCTCCTTGTGTAAAGAGTGGATGATGAGGATGTGTCTAGATGGGTGGAGTCAAATGGGAAGTGACTAAGGAGATTTGTGGAGAAGATGGGAAGAAAAAGAATGATTAGGGGAGGTAATCTAGATGTTAAGTTTAGGTAGGAGAGAAAATGGAGAGAAAAGGAATGGTGGAGAAAGGAGGTTTCTTGGTGGTCAAGAGTTGTCTAAAAGAGGAAAAATAATGATGTATTTATAGGTGTGAAAAGCTAGGGTATGAAATGGGTATGAAATGACAAGAATACCCCTCTTGAATGCCAACACTGGAATTCCTACGCTGGAATTCCAACGTGGTCGCCACTTGTCCTTCTAGGTCGCCATGGCGACCTCAAATGGCGACCTCTCATGGGTTCTTCTGTCGCCATGGCGACCAAATGGCGACCAAGTGGCGACCCTTCCCACTTTGGAATTCCTACGTTGGAATTCCTATGTGGTCGCCATTTGCAAGTGTAGGTCGCCATGGCGACCTCAAATGGCGACCATGAGATGCTTTGTAATTTCCTCTGTCGCCATGGCGCTCAAGTGGCGACCAAATGGCGACCTTCTGATGACTTGAAGAATCCTCTGTCGCCATGGCGCCCATGTAGCGACCTCCTTATGTCTAAGTGGCGAAAATGCCCTGTTTCTTCCCATTTGTGAGCCTTTTTGCACCCAAGTCCTCATCTTCATCCCAAATGCTCTTGAAACCTAATAAAACCTGAAACACTTGATTTTACACCTTTAAATTACTGGATAATGCCCAAGAATCAAGCAAAAGGAGAAGGAAATGAGGGCCAAAATCATACCGATTTTGGTTCGATCACCTCGCTCGGCTTCATATCCTTATAACCACTATTTTCTTCTAAAGCCGTCACCTTAGACTCGAATCTATCGGGAAGAGATCTCATAATCTTCTGCTTGATTCTTCTATCCGAATATGGGTCTCCTAGTTGATGACTTTGATACACAATGTCCATCAACTTCACTTGGAAGTCATTGAAGTGCTCATGCTCTTCCATCCTAATGGTCTCAAAACTAGTTTGGAGGACTTGTAGTTTTGAATCCTTTACCACTTCGGTTCCTTCATGAGCCGTCTCTAGGATTTCCCATGCCTCTTTGGCAATCCTAGTAATTTGAACCAACTTGTATTGGTTCTCATCCATGGCACATAGGATGGCATGCATTGCCTTCCTATTCCACTTAGAAGTCTCAAACTCTCCATTAGTCCATTAAGCCTTAGGCTTGAGAACTTCTTCACCACCACCCGTGGGAGTCATCATAGGAGGAGCATATCCGTCTTCAATTGCCATCCATGCCTTATCATGGATTTGGCATAAGTACGCCTCCATCTTCCCCTTCCATGAGGAGTAGTTATCGCCGGTGAGTAGTGGAGGACGCGTGCTAGAAGCACCCTCGTTGCCACCATTTCCATTCATTTTCTATATGAATAAAATGAGATGAATGCAAAATGTATGAATGAAACAAGGATCACACAAAATGCAAAACACACCAAAATGAGCAAGGATCAGCTAAGTATGTCTAGGAACCTGGCTCTGATACCAATTGAAACAAATTTAGGTGTGTTCAATATTAATCTAGATGGGGGGTGAATAGATGTTATCCAATTTTACCCAATTTTCGTTAATACGCAAGATTACGAAAATACCCTTTACTAGTCAATATAAAATAGCAAGTGTAATATGGTGCGGAAAATTAAAAGACACTTGATATTTACGTGGAAACCCTCACGGGAAAAACCACGGGCTATGTAAGTGAGCCACACTAGAACCTCGAATCCACTAAATGTGAAAATAGATTACAACCTAATCCCGGAAGTAATCACACATCTACCTAATCCCGGTATAAGTGGACCTAGTTCAATTGCTTGTGATTTAAGCAACCTAATCCCGGAAGCTACACAAGTCTTACAATCTCAAAGAAGAGATAACAAGCCTAAGTGAATATATGAATACTCAAAATGCAATAAGAGCAAGGCAACCCTATATGCTTATCTAGGATGATGATATTATCAATGAAATCAATCCTAGATATCAAAAGCTAAATGACATATCATAAAGTTTAGCTAATCAAGATTAAGCAAACCTAGATAGCTATCACAATACAACACTCAATCATATTCATCACAAACAATCTCTATCTTGTATCTAGCATGTGAACATAAAGCATACAAGTAAGTAAAGAGATTTCTTGACAAGTAAGAAACTAAACATATATGAAGTTAGTCAAAATCTTACCAAGCAAGTTGTGATGATGCAAAGTTATGCAAGAATGATCCTAGATGAACTTGATGAATCAAATGAAAAGCTTTGAGTGTTTAAAGGTGAGTTCTTGATGATTTTTCTCTCAAGTGTTTCTCTTTTGCTTTAGGGTTCTTAGGAGTCAAGGAACTAAATCAGAGAAAAGAGAAAGCATGATATTTATATGCATCAAGAAACAGGGCAAGTGAAAAGACAAGAATGCCCCTTGAAAGCTCAAACGGTGGTTTTCATTCTGCGGTCATGGCCGCAGAATTTGACCGCCGAATTGAGCCCGAGAAAGAAACCGACCTAAAATATCTAATTCGGCGGTTTCATTCGGTGGCCAGGCCGCCGATCATGACCGCAGAATTCAACCTGAGAACAG
This sequence comes from Acer campestre, assembly GCA_954870605.1. Taxonomy (NCBI): domain Eukaryota; kingdom Viridiplantae; phylum Streptophyta; class Magnoliopsida; order Sapindales; family Sapindaceae; genus Acer; species Acer campestre. The sequence continues at coordinate 3,619,176 of OX940805.1, forward strand.
GGGAGAAAACGGCGGTTTCATTCGGCGGTTTCGAAACCGCCGAGTAAACCGCAGAACACAACCCGAGAATAATAAATGCATCAGGTGTGAAACGGCGGTTTCATATCGGCGGCCAGACCGCCGATCTAACCGCAGAATCAGACCAGAGACCTCTGGTCCAAAACGGCTGTTTCATTCAGCGGCCAGGGCCGCCGATTAAACCGCCGATTCACCAAAAGTGGTGAATCTAAGGAGAAAGCCAAGGCTATCACCTAGAGCGGTCTTCGCGCAAAACCAAGCACAAAATCGTGCAAGCGCGGACGTTTCCGAACAAATTCGGGAAACGAATTACATGACACAACCAAACACACAACAAGATATAATCAATCAAAGTGCAAGTGTGTAATGTGACATGTGAAGAGTAAGCACACAAATGCAAGTATGCTAAGTGTGTGTGTGCTTCTAGATCTCTTCAATGAAAAACAAAGCACGAGTGATATACCTTTGGTGTGCTTGTCACCTTGAAGCCATGAGGGCATAAGCTTGATCCTTAAACACCTAAAACTACCCTTACAAGTCAAACCCCAACATGTGGTTTGTCTACGAAATAAGCCAATCAAAATGAGAATCCTTACAAAGGATAACAAAGGCAAAGCTATGGCAGCCACATGGAGTGATGATAGCTCTAGTAATGAGGAAAGCTCAAGTGATGAGTCCTTAAGTGAGGAAGAGCATGTTAGCAACTTTGTTACTCTTACGAGTTCTTACTCTAAGCTAGAGGAAGATTGTCAAGAATCTTTGGACAAGAAGATTGATCCAAATCATTAAGAGAGCTCTAGTTCTAATTCAACCAATCTTGATCTTATGGCTAAGATAAAGAGCCTTGAGAAGCAAAAGGATGAAGCTTTGAGAGGGGTTGAGGAGAAGGATGGTTTGATCAAGACTCAAGTAGATGAGTTTGCTCCTACCACTCGTAGACTCTTGTGTGAGAAGAATGAACTTGCTAAGAAGCTGAAAGAGGTTGAAAGATTGTCCTTGAAAAGAGAAGATTGTTTCTATTTTAAAGGATAGAGATCAAAACTAACTTCAGAAGATTGGAATGGCAAAGGATGCCATAAAGAACATAGCTAGCGGCAAGATCAAGATGGACAAGATAGTGGAGATTGCTTATCCTTAAGGAGTTTCAAGTGACTTGGTAGTTGAGAAGAAGCTCGTAGAAGCATCACTTCCTACAAGCGAGGCAAATGACATCATTGTCAAGAAATCTCCTAAGAAGAAACATTCTAAGACCAAAGGTAGATTCATGGACAAGGTATCTTTCCAAACTCCTACTAGTGCTTCTTCTAATCAGAAAGGTAAAATCTCTTCTTTCATACATATTTGTCATTTTTACAATACTGTAGGCCATATCAAGCCCAAGTGCTATAAATACATTGAATATTGTAAAATAGGAAATGCATCTGGAGATAAAGAGATTGGACTTCAATTCAAGCATGCTAGGACTTTAGAAGTTTAAAAACATGATGTTGTTACAAAGCATGTTAAGAAAGTCCAGAATAAGAAGAAAGCAAACCTTGTTAACTTTGACAAAGCATGTGCTGCTAACAATGTTGAAAAGAAAAGTATCAATGTTATTCTTGTGGATCAAGTTGTAAAAGGTCTTTATTCTAGATTCAACATTGTAGTTATGAAAGATCTTGACGGTGTTTGTGTTAGTCCACCTAAGACCAAATGGGTCAAGGGTGATGCTCTTACCATTAGTGTAAGTTTCACATATGAGTTAGCTTTAAGATTAGTGTCAAGTTATTAAGGAACTTACCTAGCTAGCTTTGTCTCTCTATAACTTGACATGAACTTAGCTATCTCACAAGTTTATTATGATATTCAAAATTTGTTAATTAACTTTAAAAGAAGTTGAATTTTGAAATCTATATGGTGATGATTTTGTTAAGACTTTAAGAGATGTTAAGTCATTTTTTTTAGTTGAAATGTTAAGTCTTTATTCTCTTAGTTCGATACACCAACAACTTGTTGTCATGATGACAAACAAGCCAAGAGAGCTCATAAAAAGGGCGAAGGCTTTGCATTTGATGAAAAAGCTTGCTAAGGTATTTCTATATCCTAATGCTTGCTTTCTTTATTTTTCATCTCTCAACTCATTATTTGCTCTACATCATGAAGTATGTCATATTAGAGAACTAGTATAGCATTTGTATGGTTCTCGTTGACATTTTCTTTATAAAGATCTTTTAGTGATGTTGTTCACAAAGCTCTTGATCATGCTGTGTGAATTGTTTGTTTGAATGATGAGTGGCATATTTTGAAAAATATGGGCTTCAAATTCTTTGAAAAGCTACTCTCTTGAGAAGTAATGATATTAAGTAAGTCTCTTTGTATTACTTTTAGATCATGTGTAAAAATGCCTACAAGGTTATACTAAACAATCTAGAGGGGGAGGGGGGGTGAATAGGTTGACACACTAGTTTTAAAAAAACTCTTTCGTGACTAGTGTCAAAACCTTGGTGAGCATATAATAAACATTGAACAAGATTGTTATGAGAAAAACAATTTGTACAAGTATGCTCAATTCACCACACTTAGTCTACAAAACATATACCAAGAACCAATGTATCCCATATACAAGTATATTCAATAAAGAGCATGAAACAAATAACTCGAGGTGTGTTCTAATATATTAATATTCAATCTAGAGGGGGGGTGAATAGATTTTAACGATATTACCCAATTTTCGCGTTAAGTCAATATTACGAAAATACCCCAAACTAGTCAAAACAATAACAAGTGTAATATGGTGCGGAATTATAAATGACACTTGATATTTACGTGGAAACCCCCACGGGAAAAACCACGGGCTGTATAGTGTGCCACACTCGAACCTCGAATCCACTAAATGTGTTAAACGATTACAACCTACTCCCAGTATATAATCACACACCTACCTAATCCCGGTATGAGTGAACCTAGTCCAATTGCTTGTGTGACCACCTAATCCCGGTCTATCACAACAAGACTTCAATTGCTTGCGATCTAAGCAACCTAATCCCGGAAGCTACACGCAAGACTTACTTCTCAATGAAGAGATTACAACCTACGTGAATATATAATGATATTCAATGAGCAAATAAAGCTAGGTAACCTTAGATGCTTATCTAGGATGATTAGATAACAATAAATGCAATCCTAGATGTCAATAGCTAAATTACATGTCATAAAGCTTAGCAAATCATAGATAAAGTAACCTAGATGTTGCTATCAAAATACAACACATCAATCTCTATTTTGTATCTAGAATATATTCTAAGAGCATACAAATAATATAAGAGATTTCTTTGATAAATAAAACACTAAACTTAGATGAGATTAGTGAAGAACATACCAAAGGATGTGTGTTGACCAAAACCCATGCAAGCAAGCATCCTAACAATGCTAGAAAATGCTAGATGATATTTAGATGCATATGAGAAAGGTTTTGAGTGTGTAAAAATGAGTTCTTGATTTGATTTTCTCTCAAATATCTCTCTTTCAAATTTAGGCTTCTTTTGAGTCAGAGAACTGGTCTTAGAGAAATGAGAAAGTATGATATTTATAGTCATTAAGAACAGGGCAAGTGAAAAGACAATTTTGCCCTTGAAATCACCGATCGACGGTTTCATTCTGCGGTCGTGGCCGTAGAATGTAACCGCCGAATTGAACCCGAGAAGCAGGGGATCATTCGGCGACCAGATTCGGCGGTCAATCGAAACTGCCGATCAAAACCCAAAAAGAAACCGACCTAAAATATCTAATTCGGCGGTTTCAATTCGGCGGCCAGGCCGCCGATTAAACCGCAGAATCAAACCCGAGAATAATAAATGCACCAGGTCTAATTCGGCGGTTTCGATTCGGCGGCCTGACCGCCGATCGTAACCGCAGATCCAATCCAGAGCTTTCTGGAATCAAACGGCGGTTTCATTCGGCGGTCATGGCCGCCGATCAAACCGCCGATTCACCAATGATGGTGAAACCAAAGGAGAAGCCAAGGGCATTCTCCGTAGGCGATCTTCGCGTAAAACCAAGCACATTATCGTGCAAGCACGGACGTTTCCGAACATATTCGGGAAATGAATTACACGACACAAAGCACACACCAAGATATGACAAACAATGTGCTAGTGTGAAAAGTGACATTTGAAGAGAATGCACACTAAAGTAAAACATACATATGCAAACATTACAAGTGAGTGTGTGCAACTAAATCTCTTCAATAAGAAAGTAAGCACAAGATATACCTTTGAGTGCTTGTCCACCTTGAGGTCTTGAGAAGGGTCATTGAGCATGAACACCTATCACTTAAGCTACCCTTTACAAACAACCCCAATATGTGGTTTGCACACGAAATAAGCCAATCAAAAACCAGGAATCCTTACAATCTCCCCCTTTGGCTATTTCGTGACAAAACCACCACTCACATTGATTCCTCACAACAAAATAGAAACTAAGGGTCTACAATGATTTTCTACATTACGAAGAGATATAAAAAATAAAATCTTGAAGTCTTCAATCTCTTGTAGAACAATCAATCCCTGAAAACAAGTTTTCTATATTTTCCAATACACATACATGTGAGATTAATCATGTGAGATAAACAAAGCATTTGCATTTACGAAAGTTAAGCACAACACAATGCAATGTATGAGAATGCAATGCTCCCCCTCAATGGGTTACTCCCCCTCAATATGTAATCTCCCCAACATGCACAAATTGCCACAACAATTTAGCAACTCCCCTTACCACATTCTACTCCCCCTTTTTGTCATGATATAGGCAAAGGAGTAGTCCCCAACAAGGTCACTCATAGCAAAGAGAGATAGTAGCATACAAGATATTTGCATATTCATGTTAGTCACTTATGCTACTCAAATAATTGGAGAGAAACAAGGAGATTTATTTTCATAACATGTGTGAATCAAAAATGCTTTGCATACAAGACATATAGCATTCAAGTCCAAAATACAATGGTATTTGGAAAAGCAAATGACAAAGGTTTCTAATAAGCATTCAAACCAATTTTACCAATGTCATGAGAGAAGCAAAGATATAGAGAATTTATTGATTTTCAATTTAATAAACACTATATCCAACTTTATAAGCGAAACATAGCATGAGCGACTTTGCACCCTATTTGATTTTTCCGGATATGAAACCTGTATGATGGTAGCCATGTTCAACAAATAAAAAGAGAGAGAGAGAGAGAGAGAGACAATTGGATTGTAAAATCCTTTGACCGGATACAAGATCCTTTAATCAATTTGAGTCTCATAAGCTTTTTCACACAAGTTTTGCATTTAAGAATTATGCAATCATCAATTCATGCTTTTTCATTTGAGCATGTCATTTGAATTTCATGCTTTTCATATGGCATTTAGCATGTTATAAAGAATCATCATGTCATGGAAATAACTATAAGTCATTCAAATCATACTTCCTATGTAGATTTCCTAGTCCAAAGATGCATCTTTGAACATAAATATGACATGGATTGAAAACAAAGCAAGGTTCACACTTATTGAATAGAAAACATATATACATATATGCAACCAAGCTTACTCAAGCAATCAACAAAGAAGCATAAGATCTTTAAAATATTTTGCATGTATCAAGTATGCAAAAACTCTCTTTGCTTGAGTTCCCCATATGGGGTCAAATACCACCCTTCATCAATGAAGGTCATGAGGTCCTATGGACCTTCCAAGCCCATTGGACTTGGTTGAACCTTTATGAGACTTGTTAGTCTCGTAGCAAGCAGGTTCATTATTTTTAGTCCACTTAGGTGACAAATTTTCTATCCTAGTGGTCAAAGGATCTAGAGTTCTAGGAGTCATAGGATCATGTAAGTGGTTCTCATCCTTCCCATGAACATGCAATCTAGCTCTAGCCTTCTTTTTCTCAATCATGCTTTTAGCTCTACACAATTTAATGTAATGAAAGCAATTTGGTCTAATATGACCATCAATACCACAATAATGACATGTAGGGTTGAAGTTAGAAATCATACCTTCTCCTTGTGCATCCATATGAGCTTTTCCATGTCTTTATGGTTGTGATGGTTGTTCGATAGGATCTCTCCTTCTTTGTTGTTGACCAAGACTAGGTTGCTTCCCCAAATGAGCTTGCATGATTGGATTCTTCCCTTGATGGATTTGAGCTTAAGGGAAGTTAGTGTGAGGAAATCTTGTAGGTTGACTTCTTGAGGCTATCTTCACTTGTGCACTTTGAGAACATTGTCCTAGATCAATCTTCTTCCTAGGAGTGTGCACGGATGAAGTTTCTTTGTTGCCACGACTCTTGACACTTATAGTCTTGTTAGAAGTGGTAATCTCCTTGTCATCTTCAAAGCCAAGACCTCTCTTGTCATAGGGGCCTTTTCCAATACTCAACATATGGTTGAGTTTTTCCGTGCTAGAGGTCATCTTATCCATTAAATTTCTAGCATCATCAAGCTCCCTTTTCAACCCTTCTTCATTCCTCTTAGACAAAGCTAGCTCATCTCTTAGCTTGTCTTCATCAATCATGGATCTCACCACTTCACTACTCAAGTAAGCTTAAGATTTTCTTCCTTCAAATGTTGAATCTCCTTTTCATTCATTATCCTAAGGCTTTCAACCCTTCTCAAGTAGTCTTCAAGATCCATTTTCTCCACAATTCCATGTGTGGAGTGGGATAACAAGTTCTCAATAATCGAGTCATCCCCTATATTCTCCGTCTTACCAATGGAGTCATTTCCTAAATCCTCCATCTCACCAATGAAGTCATCTCCTTCATCAAGATCATCAAATTTGTCCTTGATGACATATGAATCATATCCCAATGAGTAGCTACATCAATCTCTTCTATAACTACTTCTTCATCTAATCCTTCTATGGGATCACTAGTCAAGTCATTCTTGCCATCAACTTCATTTTCTACATATGTGACTCCAAAAGCCGTGTAGTTAATGTTAGGATTATGCTCAATAGCAAGAGTGTAATATTGTAATTAACAATCTTTTTCATTTTAATAAACTGATTTCTGGTTTAAACAAATCTTATAGCATTTATAGTTTAATATTATAATTGTCAAAGTAAATAATCATAAGGTCTAAAGACTATGAGAAAAGAAGAATTGTTCGTACATCTGGATATGTATGTGGTAGACACAATTCTTTAGTTAGTCTTGAATATTGTTCACAACTTAAGTTAAAGGTTGGGCACCTTTATCTTGTTAAAGTTGTAGAATTCTTTTGCTAGCATTTGAGTGGGATCAAATGAGATATGATGAGTCTAAAATCATCGGAGTGTCTTCGAGCAAAAGAATCTAGTGCACTGGGTGCATTGAACTGGATCACAATGAAATACTTTATCTATAACCGTCAGTAGATAAAAGTCATTTCATTATCAGGACAATCGGAGAGTTTATCTTAATCCTGAGATAAATGATGGACTTATGGTTGCAAGTGATATCATTTGAGTTATCAATGAGTACGATTATATCGCATAGTCTATCCTCGATAGTTTGGTGATATTCATTTGTTAATCGATAGAGGACTTCATTTATAGATATGGACATCGTGGCTCCATTTATCAAATGAGAGTATAATATCATCATATGGATGTTTTGAGGTAATTGGATATTAAATCTCAACGTTGAGTTTTTGATAGTGTCTATTGAAAACATGGCTTCTGGACAACTCAAAATATCCAAGTTCAAAACGTGGTCATATGAGTAAATATGGTAACTTGGAGAGTTATAGGCGGTCTATGAACTCTTGGCGATTACTGATATTAATCACGAGGATACACTATCTCCAACATGATTGTCTAGGGTATGAATGAGGAAACATCTTCCTTTTCTGTCTTTATTTAAGAGTTCAATTTTAGCTCTTTAGTGGAATGAGTTAAAATTAATGGATCGGACCTAAGTGAATCATTTGTTGATTGTGATTAGGTTATGTCTATTGAAGCTTAACTTTAGATAGCCCGCCAAGATCCCCAATCCACACGGACTTGCATGGATCACTTGATATATTCTACCGGGCCAATTTAAGGGTCCATCTAGAATTGCATTTAATATATTAAGAATATAATTTGCACATTATTTATGTAATGGGCTGCTCAATTATATTTATATATTAATGAATGACATGTGGGCTTGTTTCTTTTAGTAAGAATGGGTCTAGTTCACATGTGGGCTTTTTATTTAAAGTCCAATGGATTAAATGAAATAAGAAAATAATATATGGCCCAATATGTTTATATGGGGCGGCAAGGTGAATTAATTAACCTTATATATTATTTTGTTTCATTGTTTAATTAAATAATAATTAATTAATTTATTAATTAATTGTTTAATTAAGAAACAAATCTTTTCTGATTAGGAAATATGACTCCTAAAGGTATACTATTGGTAGTAGTATACTTAAATTAAAAGACTTGTTTGACAAGGAAATACATAATTAATTTTATTTATTTATTCAAATAAGAAGTCTTTTTATTTAGTCAAATAAAAGAATAAAAGATTTATGAGTTTGATTAGGGTTTGGAAGTCTTAAACTAAATAGGAATTAGGGTGCAATACAAACTCCTTTTGGCTTGAGTATTGTGGCAACCCTAGTCCCTTTTAGGTTAGAGAATTCGGCCACCCTAGTAAAAAGGAAGAAAGAAAATTTTGCCACATATATAAGTGGACTTATAATTTTCGGCCACTTAGGGTTTTGGTGTGCTTAATTCTATTTTCTTCTTCTTCTCAATTCATAGAAAGATAACTTTTATTCTACTAAAACAAAAAGAGACATAGATTATTCTTTGATGGTATACTATTAGCTTATTCATCAATAAGCTTGTGTATACAACATCGATCGAGGTTCACGCGAGTTTCGATCATAAGATTGAGAACTCAAAAGTGACCGGAATAATCTTAGTGTTTTTTTTTTATTGTTTTTGTGACTAACAAAGAAGAGAAAAGTTTTGTTTTATCCAATCACAGGCTTGCAATTCAAAGAAAAGGGAGACCACGCTCCTAGGTGATCCACGTTCGTGCTAGGATTGAAGATCTTGCGGATTACCATCGACATAAGTCAATCGGATCACGCGACAAGATAAAATATATCTTTAATTGATTAAAAGGGTTTAAGGTTCATAAAAGGAAAATTTTTAAAAGCTACTAAACCTATTTTTTTTTAGTCTCGCTTCCGCTGCGTGTACTTTACGGTATATTTTTCCCTACAGTTAATGGCAAGCTCCTCATCACTTGACAACTCATCTCCCTCATGGGAGTCATCACAACTATCACTCCACGAGGCGGCCATCACTTTTCCCTTCTTCTTGTCCATGCGATTTGCACAATCGGGGGCGAAGTGTCCTATACCACCACACTCATAGCATTGGACCACTTGCCTTTCGGCCTTCTCTAGCCTAGGCTCAAACTTGTTGAAGGAACCCTTTTTCTTCAAGTCTTGGCCATTTGATCCAACACCACTCTTCTCGAACTTGGCAAACTTCTTGAATATTTTCACAAATGCGTTAAGTTCATCATCCGAGTCATCCTCCTTCTTGTTATGCTTCGACATCTTCAAAGCAATATTCTTCTTTTTCTTAGGAGGTGAGGTGATAGCTTTTCTTGACTCATAGGCTAGAAGTCTTCCAATGACTTCACTCGGCTTCATATCCTTGTACCCATCATTCTCTTCTAAAGCCGTCACTTTTGATTCGAACCTTTCGGGGAGAGATCTCATAATCTTCTGCTTGATTCTCCTATCCGAATATGGGTCTCTTAGTTGATGACTTTGATTCACAATGTCCATCAACTTCACTTGGAAGTCATTGAAGTGCTCATGCTCTTCCATCCTAATGGTCTCAAAACTAGTTTGGAGGACTTGTAGTTTTGAATCCTTGACCACTTCGGTTCCTTCATGAGCCGTCTCTAGGATTTCCCACATTGGCGATCCTAGTAATTTGAACCAACTTGTACTGGTTCTCATCCATGGCACATAGGATGGCATGCATTGCCTTCCTATTCCACTTAGAAGTCTCAAACTCTCCATTAGTCCATTGTGCCTTAGGCTTGAGAACTTCTTCTCCACCACCCGTGGGAGTCATCATGGGAGGAGCGTATCCGTCTTCAATGGCCATCCATGCCCTATCATGGATTTGGCATAAGTACGCCTCTATCTTCCCCTTCCATGAGGAGTAGTTATCACCGGTGAGGAGAGGAGGACGCGTGCTAGAAGCACCCTCGTTGTTGCCACCGTTTCCACTCATTGTGAATATGAATGAAATAAAATGAATGCAAAATGTATGAATGAACAAAAAACACATAAATGCAAAACACACCAAAATGAGCAAGGATCACCTATGTATGTCTAGGAACCCGCTCTGATACCAATTGAAACAAATAACTCGAGGTGTGTTCTAACATATTAATATTCAATCTAAAGGGGGGTGAATAGATTTTAACGATTTTACCCAATTTTCGTGTTAAGTCAGTATTACGAAAATACCCCAAACTAGTCAAAACAATAACAAGTGTAATATGGTGCGGAATTATAAATGACACTTGATATTTACGTGGAAACCCTCACGGGAAAAACCACGGGCTGTATAGTGCGCCACACTCGAACCTCGAATCCACTAAATGTGTTAAACGATTACAACCTACTCCCGGTATATAATCACACACCTACCTAATCCCGATATGAGTGAACCTAGTCCAATTGCTTGTGTGACCACCTAATCCCGGTCTATCACAACAAGACTTCAATTGCTTGTGATCTAAGTAACCTAATCCCGGAAGCTACACGCAAGACTTACTTCTCAATGAAGAGATTACAACCTATGTGAATATATAATGATATTCAATAAGCAAATAAAGCTAGGTAACCTTAGATGCTTATCTAGGATGATTAGATAACAATAAATGCAATCCTAGATGTCAATAGCTAAATGACATGTCATAAAGCTTAGCAAATCATAGATAAAGTAACCTAGATGTTGCTATCAAAATACAACACACAAACATGTCAACACACCAATCTCTATTTTGTATCTAGAATATATTCTAAGAGCATATAAAAAATATAAGAGATTTCTTTGATAAATAAAACACTAAACTTAGATGAGATTAGTGAAGAACATACCAAAGGATGTATGTTGACCAAAACCCATGCAAGCAAGCATCCTAACTATGCTAGAAAATGCTAGATGATATTTAAATGCATATGAGAAAGGTTTTGAGTGTGTAAAAATGAGTTCTTGATTTGATTTTCTCTCAAATATCTCTCTTTCAAGTTTAGGGTTCTTTTGAGTCAGAGAACTGGTTTTAGAGAAATGAGAAAGTATGATATTTATAGTCATCAAGAACAGGGCAAGTGAAAAGACAATTTTGCCCTTGAAATCACCGATTGGCGGTTTCATTCTGCGGTCGTGGCCGCAGAATGTAACCGCCGAATTGAACCCGAGAAGCAGGGGATCATTCGGCGACCAGATTCGGTGGTCAATCGAAACCGCTGATCAAAACCCAAAAAGAAACCGACCTAAAATATCTAATTCGGCGGTTTCAATTCGACGGCCAGGCAGCCGATTAAACCGCAGAATCAAACCCGAGAATAATAAATGCACTAGGTCTAATTCGGCGGTTTCGATTCGACGGCCTGACCGCCGATCGTAACCGCAGATCCAATCCAGAGCTTTCTGGAATCAAACCGGGGTTTCATTCGGCGGTCATGGCCGCCGATCAAACCGTCGATTCACCAATGATGGTGAAACCAAAGGAGAAGCCAAGGGCATTCTCCGAAGGCGATCTTCACACAAAACCAAGCACATTATCGTGCAAGCGCGGACGTTTCCGAACATATTCGGGAAACGAATTACACGACACAAAGGACACACCAAGATATGACAAACAATGTGCTAGTGTGAAAAGTGACATTTGAAGAGAATGCACACTAAAGTAAAGCATACATATGCAAACATTACAAGTGAGTGTGTGCAACTAAATCTCTTCAATAAGAAAGTAAGCACAAGATATACCTTTGAGTGCTTGTCCACCTTGAGGTCTTGAGAAGGGTCATTGAGCATGAACACCTATCACTTAAGCTACCCTTTACAAACAACCCCAATATGTGGTTTGCACACGAAATAAGCAAATCAAAAACCGGGAATCCTTACAGAGCACATTCTACAAGTTGTACTTAAAGTATTACAATATAAGAACAATACAACTTGCTAAAGAAGAAACTATATTAAAATTAATACAAATAATACTTGTATTTACAATAATGCCCAATATGTACAAGAAACAATTAAAAAATACCTATACACAAAAATCAATGAATAAAAGAATTATATTTACAATTATGATCAAAATGAATATACTTACAAATCACACTTTACAAAATCTTGTTTCCAAAAACATCACAAGTGAAGATTGTACTACAAGATTAAAACATACACAAAACAAATATAAAAGATAGAGATAGAAAGAATTAACACAAGGGATTTTTTAACGTGGTAAAACCTCCAAGGAGGAAACATCCACGGGTTGAATTACAACTATTGGGTACTTATATATATTTGGAAAGTAAATTAGAAATTCCACAAAGTGACCAATCCTAGATCACCAACCCATGTGGAGTCTATGTTTACCCAATCCCTATTGGAAGATACAAAATCCCTCATTGATGTAAACCACATATTGGAACTCATACCAAACCAACATCGTTGGAAGATTAGAAATTCCTCAAGAGTGCATACATATCCTATGTACCCCGCTCTATCGGACTCTATGTCTAACCAAACACCCGGGCCTACCAATATATAAGCCAACTCTCTATATAAGGCACACGTGCCTCTAGAAAGACTCCCATGCATGACTATCCAAGTCCTCCCGACTCTAGCCATGACTTCTTGCTTGTCAATCCAAGTCCTCCCGACTCTAGACAAGACTTCTTGCTTACCTATCCAAGTCCTCAAGACTCTAGGCATGACTTCTTGCTTGGCTATCCGAGTCATCCCGACTCTAACCAAGACTTCATGCCTTTTACAAGGACTTCCTAGTGTGATCATGTGAATGCAAATGATGCAAACAATCAAAACAACATAGAACATGTGATCAATACATTCCATGGAACAACTAGATCTAGAGATGTGAAAACACAAGCAATAGAAATCTAGATGCAAAATCATGAATGAAAACCTAGAGCATGTGAAAACAATTAACACATAAAACTCCTAGATTCATTCATACAAATAACACTTGAACAATTCATATACATGAGGCACAAGTTCAAGATGTTATAAACATACATAAAAATGCTAGAATCACAAAATGTATTAAACAAGTATTCTAGCCAAAGATTTAGAGATAGGAGATATTGTTAAAAACAAATCAATCCTAGATATCTCTAAAAACACATACAAAGGCTCTCATCCTAGATCTCATCAATCAAGGATCAAAGATACATATAAAGGATTATTAATCATAAAATGCATCAATCAAGTCTCAAATAATCCTAGATATCAATCTAATCACAATACAACTCTCAATCATGTTAAAAACAAAGAATCCAAGATTCTAGTCAACATGTGCCTCTAATTAGACTTTTCAATTAGATTGATTGTGAAGCTATCTTTCTCAATAGCATTCACCAAACATACATATTCATATAGAAGAAGAAATCCCAAGAAAATTGAAGGTTTAAAAAGATGAAATCATCAAGATATGAACTCTACCTTGATTTCATGAGCTGGTTCGGTTTTCTGAGTGGATCACTCTGAAAATCAATCAAACAGCTGCAAGATCACTCAGAAAAGGTAGAGGACTCGATTACAAACAATCTCCAACTTGAATCACTCAATTCCGACTTCGTATAAGAAAGTTATAGTATTTGGAAGTTGAGAAAATTGGAGAGAAACTCTAGACGGGATTTCACAATTTTTCTTCTTAGAAACAAATGGAGGGAATTGGAGGGATTTAAAAAGAATGGGAAGAAAGGCATTTTTGTCCACAAAATTTATGGACCAGGCCAGCCATCCCACATGTGGGCCACATGTGCCACACGCGGCCAGAGAGCTGGCTGGGCCGTGTGGCACACGGCCTCCATACGTGGAAGCCAACCCTTGACCTTTTGGCCACCAACTTCTCCCGCGCACCTCTCACGTTCTTCAGCCGTATTCGGGCATCCGAACTCTGATTTCAAATCTGTTTATGGATTATGAATTGTGACTCCCTCAGGCATGATGACGACTATGAAACGTTGACAAATGGTTGATAATTTATCTCAGAAAAGGATGACGAACATAACTCAACATGAGAACGAAAATAGCGTAGCTACATCGTTTGGACTTGAAACTAAACATATGAGTAACCGAAATGACCGGGACTCAATAAGGAATCAATTAAGATCAAGTACAAGTCCAAAACTCAAGAAACACAAACATACAAACACAAGTTCACATATGAATGCCATTTCCTAGTCATAGTCCTAGAACATGCAACTCTAAAATGTATGAGCATTTGAGTTCAATTCAAGAGCATACAAAATCATGTGAATGTGTTATATAAATGGTGCACAACGATGCAAGGACACATATGAATGATTTGTGTGTGTGTGCCTATGCCTTGTAAGAAGAATGAGGTCAATTATACCTTTGATGAGCAATGAAGCAAATTCCCCTTATCAAGCCATCATCTTGTATGTACCGTAGTCAAATCTTCCTTTGAAGCTTTGTATCATCATCAATATGACCACATAAACATTACAAGATAAACACGTTTTGATATGGAATATATGCCAACAACAACCAAAAACCTAACAATCTCCCCCTTTGGCAAATTCCATATCAAAACCCCTATACAAATACTAAAACAATTACAAAGAAAATTTGGTCACAATGTGTACAATGATTTACACTCTAAGACAAAATTTCCAATAACAAGTCTTGAACTTCATCTTGGTCTTCTCTTGAAATCACCTATAAAATAGCTTGAAAGCACAAAGATCTCCAAGAGACAACACATATGGCAAAATATATATATTGGCAACAAAAATAATACACTTAAAGTCCACATTGATAACATGTATGCTCCCCCTAAATACATGCCATCAAACAAAATATTCTAGCCAATATTACAAGCCATATAGTTCAAGAAAACAAAATACAATAAAACATAACATCTTGAGAAATAAGAAAGCTAGAACTACCATATATCTCCCCTATCATTCTCCCCTTTTTTGACATGATATGAAGCCAAAGAAAAGAAATTAGAGAAAATATACCTCAAGGCCATTCTAGTCTCTTTTACCACCGAGGAAAATTGAGCGATTGGATGATCTTGCATAATGCTTTGGAGTAGTGGCATTCCTTTCCAATTCCTTGATCTTCTTATCTTGAAGCTCAACTCTAGCATTTAGCTCTTCAATCTCCCGGTGTGATTCCTCCTTACCATATATTGATCACTCCAATAAACTCAATGTTGATAGCATTCTCTCATCCTCACATTACAAAGAGATCCCTAGACTAAAAGGTCTTCAAGTCTTCTTGAGTCTTCAAGAATCCCTTCTTTGAACTTCAAGGTACCTATAAGAAAAGAAGCAAACCAACAAGAGATCTTCTTCCAAAGAAGAATGGTGAGATATTATCATATAAACAAAAAATAAACATCCCTTATCTCTAACAAACAATGCATTATCTCAAGTGAATAAATGTTATCACATTAAAAGCTCTCCCTTAGATCCTTAACACAATAAGGCAAGAATTCTTTTCTCCCTCTTAGGACAAGAATTCTCCCCCTTAAGACAAAGTCTCTAATAAGCACAAAGGTGAGAGGTATACAAATCTCCTCTATGTCAAACATGGATTCCCCCATATTAAACTAGGTGAGGTATACAATTTCTCTCCATTTTTATCAAGGAATAGACAAAGGGCACAAGAGATAAATAACGAGATATTAAGCAAACAAATCGTATAGAAAGCGTAGTTGAATAAACTAAAGCTCTCCCTTAACATATGTTCCACATATTATCACAAAGTAGATTTGTTCACAAGGGACAATGAATCACAAAAGCATAAATTTTACTTTTAAGCACATGGGTCATATCTACCAAGTTCAACAATTGCATGAACAATCATACAATTATTACAAAAACAATTTATGCATTAATTGTGATCAAACATACAAAGGCATATATCATTATGAAGAATCATCATGCATATAACGACATATGAAATAACATCTCCAAGATTCAACATAACAACCAAAACAATATGCCAACATTTATCAAATCGAAGCATGTGAACATATCATAAAAGAGAACAAAGCCTAGCAAACTATGCTCCCCCTTAATAAGAACTCTATCCAAGATCAAGATAGAAAATTTGTTCACAATAGAATCCACACAATCACACATTCAAGCAATAAGAGAAAATATTTCATCACTTTTCAAAGTCCAAGAGAGATTCATAGATTTTCATTAATCTCTCAAAAATATTCTCACATTGCTAATGAATCAAGCACATAAGCAAAATATGTGTGTGTGTGAATGCTTCTCACATATATAGTAGGAGTAATTGTGATATCAACATGCAAATAATTTCCACACCTATCCAACTAAAGCATTTCCAAAAATAGGTCAAATCGATATTCATCCGGGTTTTTGCTTTATAAGAATAGTTATCAACATGTGAGCGTGTGTGTGCACATGGCTCGTTTTCCCGTTTCTATTTGTCAACCCGAGCTTTTCACAATTCTCAACTATACACCATTAAGCCTTTTGTTTTCATTTCTTTTAGGCTTAGAATCAAAGATTTTTTTTTTAAATGATTCTTTTCAACGCTTCTTTGATTTTACTAACAAAAACATATACACCTCTTGGCGGCTTTCACTCATCACAAAGGCGTAGCCCTTTCCAACATTGGGCGGCTTCACAACCAATGTGTGTAGCCCTTTCCAAGAGGGTGCTCGTTGAATACTATGTAGTGCCGAAGCAAAATGGATACATATCATAGGTCATTTGTCATGTACTAAACAATAGGCTTCTAGATGCATCCAATATCTACACATATTCAAAACACATATACTCAAAACTAAAATATATAAGAGAAGCATTTGTGCACGTTTCAAAAATAAGATTTTTCTCGCTCAAGTGCATGATCTAGAAACAATAAAAGTTATTTGTTTAAGATCATTACTTCTCAAGTGAGTAACTCTCAAAGATATTGATATTTAAATAAAGTTTTGCTTATCAAGCCACTCAACAATCACACAAGCATTTCAAGCATCATGAATAAGATCATTGTGAACATACCACTAAAAGATCTTTAGAGAGCACATGTCAATGAGAACCATATGAATGCTACACTAGTTCTCTAATATGACATGCTACATGATGTAATACAAACATAGAGTCAAAAGATGAAAAGCTAGAAAGCAAGCATTAGGATATAGAAATACCTAAGCAAGCTTTTTCATCAAATGCAAAGCCTTCACCCTTTTTATGAGTCCTCTTGGCTTGTATGTCCTCATGACTACAAGTAATAGGTGTGTCAATTCCAAGAGACTAAAAGCTAAACATTTCAACTCAAACAAATACAAAAATGACTTTCTTCAAAAGACTTAACAAAAATCATTACCATATAGATTTCATGATGTACAACTTCTCAAAAGTTAATCAACGGATTTTGACTATCATAGCAAAGAATGTGAGATAGCCAAGTTTATGCCAAGTTGTATAGATACAAAGCAAAAATATGCTAAGCTTCTTAACAACAAGACACTAATCTCAAAGCTAACTCACATGTGCAACTTACACTAATGGTAAGAGCACTCACCCTTGACCCATTTGGTCTTGGGTGCACAAACACATAAACCATCATGATCATTTTTCAAGGCAATATTATATCTAGAAGATAAATCATCAACTATCTTCTCTATAAAGATATTCTCATATCATACACAACATTATTGCCATCAACAAAGATATTATCAAGACTATGCATATGATCATGTGAAACACTCATTTTCACCCAAATCTTCTTAGCAATTTTCATCACATGATTATCATTATCAAGCACAAAATTCAAAGAGATATCATGCAAGAAACATTCATAGAAGATTTTCTCATCTCACTAACATGCATCTCATTCCCTAGTTTGCATTGTCTAATAAACACATGGCATCTAGATTTAGTATGCACTACGACATTTCAAAAATGGCAAACCGGAATACATATGGAGATGATACTATTTAGGTGAGAGTGTACCAACGGTGAAGACTCCTTACTCTTTTTGATTTTGCACTTGACCTTGGAAGATTGGCCTTTGAAATCCTTTTGTTCCTTAGTGACTTGCCTAAGTTGTAGGAGACTCAACATGCTCAACTACAAGGCTTAAGTCACTTGTATCTTCATGAAGAACACCAAGCTCTTTGGTCTTCATGATTGCCAACTCCTCTTCCTTGCCTTTGATAGTTTCCTACAAGAAAAAAAAACAAATTATTAGCAAAATCAATCATTAAACTATATAACACAAGAGCAACTTCAACCGTCTTCTCTTCTAGACAATTGATCACTTCTTTCTTCACTTCAACTTCCTTCAAAGCTTTATCTCTTTCCTTCTCAAGCGATTGAGCTATTGCCATCAAGTTGAAGTGGTGGTCTTTGATTTGCAATCCTCTTCATGGAATTGCAAAGTCAAGAGATCAAGTCTAGAACGATCATCCTCTGGGAAAACGTCTTCTTCTTCGCTTTTGTCACTAACATTCTTTTCAAGCTTATCAACAAAATTGTTAGTAGACAAATGTGTTAGGATTATGCTCAATATCAAGAGTGTAATATTGTAATTAACAATCTTTTTCATATTAATAAAGTGATTTCTGGTTTAAACAAATCTTATAGCATTTATATGGTCTAAAGACTATGAGAAAAGAAGAATTGTTCGTACATCTGGATATGTATATGGTAGACACAATTCTTTAGTTAGTCTTGAATATTGTTCACAGCTTAAGTTAAAGGTTGGGCACCTTTATCTTGTTAAAGTTGTAGAATTCTTTTGTTAGCATTTGAGTGGGATCAAATGAGATATGATGAGTCTAAAATCATTGGAGTGTCTTCGAGCAAAAGAATCTAGTGCACTGGGTGATCAGGCCAAAATTGGTATGATTTTGGCCCTCATTTCCGTTTCTTTTTGCTTGATTTTCGGGCATTTCCCCGTGTTTAATGTTGTTAAATTGAGTGTTTCAGGTTTTATTAGGTTTCAGACGCAATTGAGATGAAGGTGGAGGACTTGTGCGAAAATGTCTCACAAATGAGAAGAAACAGGGCATTTTCGCCACTTGGACATAAGAGGGCGCCACTTGAGCGCCATGGCGACAGAAGAGTTCCCAAAGGCATCAGAAGGTCGCCACTTGGGCGCCACTTGAGCGCCATGGCGACAGAAGGTCACAAAAACAATCAGGTGGGGTCGCCACTTGGGGTCGCTCTGGCGACCTCCCTTGCAAGTGGCGACCTAGTGCACTCAAGGCATGGTCGCCACTTAGGGTCGCCATGGCGACCTTGATGGTACAAATGGCGACCTCTTCACATTTCCAAGGTCGCCACTTATGGTCGCCATGGCGACCTAGAGGATACAAGTGGCGACCTCTACACATTTTGGTCATGGTCGCCATTTGACAAATAGCGAGAAAGATGGTTTTCGGAGCGACCTTTTCATCTAACCGTTTTACGCTCCATGGTCGCCATAGCGACCAAATAGCGACCAAGGCTCCACATCAGCGAATCAAGTCGTTACCAGTACATGTCCATGAGTGAGTATATATATGGAGCGTCTCTCCATCTTCAAGCATCGAAAATCAGAGCAAAAATTCAGAGAATTTTCATTTCAGATCTAGATCATCATCCATGGAACATTATTCATCATCCTCCATTTCTCTCCTTGAACTCATCTAATCCATCCAACCCTCAACACAAAACCTTGATTACTTCACTACATCATTCCTCATCCCACCATTTCTCCACCAAAATCCTTAGTAACTTTCCACCAAAACACCCACATTCCAAGACATTTCCTCAACCTCCATTCCTTGCATCTAGGAGCATAGAGGAGAAGAAGGATTAAGCTTAAAGAAGGTGATCCAAGGGTTATTTCCTTATCATTTACTTCTTTTCATTTATTGCAATTATGTGTAACTAAACCCCTAATCTAGGGGATAGATTTGAGGAACAATTGGTTGTGGGTTTAGCTTAGCTTGTAATGAATCTCTTATGTGTTCTATTCATTCAAATTAATTAGATTCCATTCATTATAATTGACTTGTATATCACTTGTTGATTGCTATCTTGAGTGGAATAATTTGTTATATATTCACATGTGGATTGACAATCTTTGTGTGATTTAGAACCCATTGGATAGGATAGATTAGTGGTGGGTATACCAACCCCACTAATCTAAGCCTCTAAGTGGTTAACATAATGAGATTGGTACATTAATGATGCTAGTTAGCTTACCCACATCCAAGTGTTAATCGATCTATTCCCTAGTTCTCTCATTAATTGATTTTATCACTATTCTTATCAAGGTGTTGAGTATTCTATTTTTCATAACATTTTTGTGTATTTTCATTTGAGTAGTTTAGCATTGGTGGTTTTAGAAACCACACATTTATCAAACTCTATGATTTGTTTTATTGTTCTAAGATTAGTCAATTTATCTAATTAACACTTCATTCCCTGTGGAACGAACTTGCTCACTATTTTGCTATCAAATCACATTTTAAAAGGATTAAGTGGCTTTAAAAGAGTTTTCAAGAATCAACCAAAAACCATTATTATTACTATTTTGTTGAGTACATAAACGACCTCATCAAAAAATGGCGCTGCTGCCGGGGAATTGGTAGCGTTGATTACATAGATTGACTTTTCTTCACATTTTATTGGTATTTTGTAGATTTTTAGTTTAATATTTTGTTTTGTGATTATTGACTTGTTCATAGTGCTGTTTTTACTTTTTTTCTTTCCTTGTATCTCTTTATTTATTCCTCTTTCAGGTGCTCAGTTTTATGCACGGTAGGAGATCTCTAGGTAGAGGTGTTCATCCCCCACTAGAAGGCACTAGCCGTGTGAGAGAGTTCGAACCAATTCCAAGTCAAGCTATGAGTACCGAAGGACAACAACATGGTAGGGAAGACGAAGCTCCTTTGAGAGAAGAGATGACGGAAGAGACTCAAACCAACCGTGGTCAAAGGATGACCATGGGTGAGTATGCCTTGCCGGATATCGGGAACCAACCATCACCGATCGTGCTAGACCCGGTTGCTAGGGGTTATGAGTTGAAGACAATGCACGTCAACCTATTGCCGTCGTTTCATGGGAAGCTGAATGAAGACTGCCTCCAGTTCATGAAGGAGTATAGTGCTATTATTGAGACCTTCCCCATCATGCGGCTCACACGTGAACAGTTGCAAATGTGTTGCTTCCAGTATTGTATGAAGGATGCGGCTATGACATGGCTCATGGGGCTTAGGCCGGGATCATTGACAAGTTGGGGCCAAATTTGCAAGGTGTTTTTCAACAGATTCTTTCCGGCTAGGAAAGCAAAGGAGTTAAAGGTGAAGATAGCCGATTTTTATGAGAGTGAGGGGGAGCTATTTCATGAGTCATGGGAGAGGTATCAACGCCTTGTGGCCCAATGTCCTCCTCACATGTTCACTGAGGAATACAAGGTGTCTTGTTTTCAAGGAGGTCTAACTCGGTTCTCCCAAGTGTTGGTGGATAACGCTTGTGGAGGTTCTTATGATACCAAGACTGCTTCGGAGATCTACGACATCTATGAGATGTTGGCACAAAACTCTCAACAAAGGAATGCCAACAGTATTCGAGGTGGGAAGTTTGATGTGAATGCTAGTACGGAAGCCGCCATCGAAATTTCTAGGATAAACAAGAAGGTGGAGACCTTAACTTCTCACATTGAAAGTATGGGATTTCCTAAGGCGGGAGTTAAGTTGCTAGGAAGGCATGAAGGAGGCTCTAGCGGGCAATTCAATGAGAATGAAGGGTTTGAGGACACTTTTCAAGGTCAAGAGCAAGAGGAGGTTCAAGCTATGGGATTTCAAGGACAAGGCAACAACTCCTATCCCAACAACGATGCTCATCCGTGGAGGAACCACCCAAACCTTTCTTGGTCAAATAACAACAACATTCTAAACCCACCACCAAGAAATCAACAAGGAAATCAACAACAAGGGGTGTACAATCAAGGAGGTAGCTCACAAGGGGGTTACCGTCAGAATCCACAACAAGGGTTAAACACTCAAGGAAGTAGCTCACAAGGAAGCTATCGTCAAAATCAATCACAAGGAGGATTCCCCCAAGGAGGAAATCAATGGGGAGGAAACCAATGGAACAACAACAACAATGCTCAACCAAGCTCGTACCAACCTCGCCGAAATATTGATGAAGAAATGAGAAGTATGATGCAAGGTTTCCAACGAGCTGAGAATACCTTGACAAGCTTCATGCAAGCTAGTGGTCAAAGGTTTGGCAACCTAGAGGCATCTTTTGGGAAATTAGAGACCCAAATGGGGCAAATTGCCGAGGCCCTTCAAAAGCAAGAAAAGGGGAAATTTCCAAGCCACACAGAGCAAGCTAAAGAAGGTAGTTTTGTCAAGAAGGATGGAGCTAGAGATGAGGCATTGTTGTTTGAAGAAGCATACATCCAGAAAGTGGAAGATCCGGGAAGCTTTGTGATTCCCATATCGGTAGGAAATAGTGGAGTGCTTAAAGGAGTACTAGATTTAGGAGCAAGTGTGAGCATGATGCCCCTATCTACTTATGAAAAGTTGGGTTTGGTAGGATTGAAGCCATCCGGGAAGAAGCTTATGCTAGCGGATCAAACCTCACTTTCATCAAGTGGTGAAATAAAGGATGTCCCAATTGTCATTGAAGGAGTAGTGGTGCTAACGGATTTCGTAGTTCTAGACATTGGTGACAAGTCAAAAGATGTTAGGGAGTGGCAAGTTCTCCTTGGTAGACCATTCATGGCTACCGCTCAAATGAAGATCGATGTTTGCAAGAAGAAAGTTTGTATGCATGCATTTGAGAAAGAACTTGAGATCGATATAACCATATGCAATGATGACCTAAAAAGCATTGAGAGTTGCTATGTGGTTGAGTTGCAACCACCAAGGTCAACGGGTGGAAAAGTGTGTGATTTGGTGCAATTGTTTGAAAAAAATAGCCAAGAGGACGAAGTGGAGAGTATAGGTGACTCTGAAATTGAAGAGCTCAAGAATTCCAACCAAGAGCTCATGCTTGAGGTAGAGGTTCTTAAGGCGGAGAAGTATGCCTTGGAAAAGAAGCTTGATGACCTAGCAAGGAAAAATCATAAGCTTAAGAAGGTCAACGTGGCTCTCACAATGGAGAATGAGGTGACGGTGAAAGAGCTTGAAGATTTGGCTAGGCTCACCGAAGAATTTGAGGAAGAATCCTTAAGAAAGATGAGGAAGGCCCTCATGAATGTAGATGCCAAGAACAAGGCACTTGAGGAGTTGAAGGAGGAATTGAGCAAGAAGGAGATGTCCTTGAAGGTTGCTAAGGTAAAGGAGTGCGACTTTTTGGTGGAGATAGATCGGATGGATCAAGCCATTAAGGAACTCACCAATAACGGTCCCTCAAGGCCTAAATCTCCAATTAGAAAGGGAAGATTTCCTTCATATCCTTTAACTTGTTATTTTTGTCATAGAAAGGGTCATGTAAAGTCTAAATGTTTTGAATTTTTGAAGCATGCCAATAATGATAAAAATAGACCTATAAGGAGATCTAACCATGTTAAGCAAATTTGGGTTAGGAAGGATTTGGTAAATCAAGTCCGGGATGAGTCTAGAGGTCCAATTTGGGTAGTCAAGAAAAAATTGAGTTATAATGTGATTGACTTGGATGATGAGCATCATGATTCCATTTCGCATAGTATGATGCGGTAGTTGGATTTACATTCGGTTTTTACATTTCATGCCATGAATAAATATGTTTGTGTTTAATTTTGCTTGTTGTGTGTTTTTCTTTTGTTTTTCTGAATAAATGTCCAGCAATTCTTGATAGAGGTTTGAAGTATGAGCTTATTGTGAATTTTGTTCATTGCAGGTGATGAAATACACTCAGAAGAGGACTTTAAGTCAGGGTCGCCATTTGGTCGCTCTTTGCACGCAAATGGCGACCTCACTTACATGAAGGATTCAGAGGTCGCCACTTACATGGTCGCCATGGCGACCCACATGTTGCAAATGGCGACCTTTGTTATTAGGTATGGTCGCCATTTGGTCGCCAGAGCGACCTTACTTGTGCAAATGGCGACCACATGCAAACATCAAATTTCTTCTTGGTCGCCATTTGGTCGCCATGGCGACCGAGTGACACAAGTGGCGACATAGGGCGTTCACTTATAAGGACTGCTGCTCAAACATAACGCCGCACACACAAAAGTTCTCTCTTCTCAAATTCTCTCAATTCCAAAGCCATGGCACGCACGTAATCTCCAAATTTGGTAAGAAATCACTCTAGTTCTTCAATTCTTTTGATCAAATCCTTCCTACATTGCATCTAGAATTACTAAGGGTGGTTTTGAGTTTGATTTGAAGTGATTAGTGCTTAGGATTGGATTTTTGTGTGATTTGATTCATATAGAAGTGATTGTGATAGTATTGAAGTGGTTTTGGTTGATTGTGGTGCACATTGGTGAGTGCCGGAGTGTTATTATAGTGCCGTTGTGCTGCCGGATTTCTGTCAGAAAGTTAGTCCGAATTTGGGGGTGAAAAATGGCTCCGAAGATGAAGTTGCCGAACAAGGGGGGCAAGGGTAGCAAGACCCCCACTCCTAGGAAGAGAGTAGTTCCCGAATGCAAACTGAATAGGAATTTTGATGAACGTTTGGAGACATTTGCTGAGAAGAAAATGTGGCCTGAGAGGGGCATTGATTTGGAGAACTTGAGGGATACCCCTGTCCCAACAACAGTGAATGACATGGGATGGGGAGGTTTAGCAGCTACTCTGCCACATTACAGCGAAGGTTTGGTGAAAGAGTTCTATGCGGGAATGAATCCCGGGGAGTATATGAGGGGTGGTCCCATTCTAGTGAGAGGGGTTCCCGTGTACTTGAACGCACCGGACATTAACATCTATTTTGGGACGACTTTGTTAGAAATTGAAGGATTACGTGAGAGGATGGTGGAAGGGATCACCACGAATCCTTTGTACGTGAAGAATTTAGTGGAATTTGCAAACACGATGACCATCACTCCTATGACCATATGGATGGCGAAGCGGTTCCCTCTCAGGCAGTCAAACTTGAAGATTGAGCACGCCTTTTGGCACATTTTCCTCCATTCTTCCCTTAGACCGGTTTCCCATAGGTCCACTGTTCCATTTGAGGCAGCCAGGATTCTATATAGTATTAGTGAGAGGCAGCCTATTGATGTGGGAATTATCATAAAGATGGAGATTCAGCGGATTGGGAGGAATGAATCAGAGACAGATATCCTCCCTTTCCCTTGTTTGATCACAGAGGCCTGCAAGTTGGCGGGTGTAGATATCTCCGGGGACATACTTAAGCCCCCCATGTCAGATATGGACTTGACCACCTGGAGACGTTTGATGATTAAGCGTGGAGAGATACCTATTGGGGGGAAACGTAGGAGAGTGCGGAGTTCAGAGGCTGGCACCAGTGTTAGGGAAGAATTTGAGAGAGTAGTCCCTGAGGAGGACGATGATGAGGAGGAGGAGGAGATTCCTATTTGTGATGATCACGGGCAGCCGTTGGGGGTTCGGATTCTAGATGGTGTACAACACATTAGGAGGACTCAGACTGGTGATTTTGATATCCTTCATGCTGATAAACTTGATATTGAAGGAAGGCAGAAGGCCTTGGAGGACAGGCAGCTGAGGTTGGAAAGCCTTATTCAGGATTTGAGTGAGACAGTGATCACAGGTTTTACAGACCTCCGCCATGACCTTAAGCTCACTCCTTATGTCAGGAGACCGAAGAAGCCTGCCACAGTGATTCCACCTACCCCCACTGCACCTTCAGGACATAGCACAGAGGAGCCTGACTTTGTATTTCAGACTGCACAGTCTGCTGTTGAGGAGGCAACACAATTGGAGGAGGCCATGGCCCGTTCCTTGACTGATCAGGGGCCCCGTTATGTGGGAGGTCCTCCTATTGATGAGGCAGCCGCACAGAGGAAATGGAGAGAGGAGCAGTCTAGGAAAGCAGCATTAGCTAGGGAGCAGAGAAGGAAGGACCCGAAAGGGAAGGGTAGAGTAGTGCAGGATGAGGAGGATGATTCAGAGTAGTTGGCCTACTAGCATTCCTAGGATTTGTTTTATCTTTTCATCATTTGCATTTTCTATCATTTTATTGGGACTTTGCTAGTTTTATGTTCTTACTTTTGGATTATTTTGTTGGATATTTTTGTTGATTTATGTTTATTCGCATTTCTTTTCCTTTTATTTTTTATTTCTCATTTTTGCCTTTATTTTGTTTCCGCATAGAATAAGGGTGTGAATTGGATTTTGGTAGTGGATTTAGGACACTTGTGCTTAATTATTATATGTGTTGTTGGGATTTTGTGTATGAATATTTGGAGGGCAATATGCCGGATGATGGGATATTTTGTTTTTGCTCTTGCTTGTTGGATTATTGCTTGAAACTTAGTGGGTTGCGCTTGTTGTTTTTATTTTTCCACCTTTGAACATTGAGGACAATGTCAAATTTAGGTTTGGGGGTGCTTTTGCGCAACGCCATAATACTTGGTTTTCAAAAGAATTGTGTGCCAAAATTTCTAAAATTTTTGCGATATTGCCATATTTGAGCATGCTTTGCTTGTGGAGATTGTTCTTTACATGATGTAGTGAGGAATTGTGCATGTTTGTGAGTGTTTGGTTTAGATTAACACCATGCCACTTAGGGTGTCATTGAACAAAATGCGTTAATCTTTTTCTCTTAATGTTGAGTGAATGATCAAATTTGTTTGAAGGCTAAGAATTAATTGTGGAGATTCCCGTGAGGATCACAAACACAGCCTTTAAAAAGCATACGTTGAGTTGTAAACATTCACTCTTTAAACACTCACTCTAAACACTCATACAAGCATGTTTTGGTCTCATTTGCACTAAATGTTGTTTGCCATAGAATATTATGGTCTGCTTGTGGATGCCTTATTTTGCTTAATGGACGAATCTTTAGAAATGATTTTAGGCGATGCATGTGAAAACCTCTTTGGCCTAAACACTTCCAACCAACTTGAATATGTGTGCTCCCAAGCCCCTTTGAAGCCAAACACATTTGAAGCATTTCTTTCATGAACCACATCTACATGAACCTTATAGCCTTAAAATACTTGACCTACCTTGACCAAACGATTCGCTAAGGCTTAGGAACTCAATGTAAAATTTTGAATTTAGAAATATAAGGTGTGTACCAAGGCATGTGAATGTGTGTAAGAGTCTTGCAAAGCAAGAGATGTTTGAAAAAGAAAAAGAAAACAAAAGCTTGTAAAGAATGAGAAAAGATAAATGAGAAAAGAAAATAAAATAAAAAAATAAATAAAAAATAAATAAATAAATAAATAAAAGAGATGAAGAGCATGAAAAGAAAAGAATTGGCAAGCAAAGAAAAGCAAAGAAAAAGGAATCAAGAAATTAGGCACAAAGGGCCTAGAAAAGGAAGAGAAGTAATTGAGCTACTCAAGTTGAAAATAGGAGTAGCATACACATGTGTAATTGTGAGCCTGGACACCTTGAAGTGTGAACATATGTGGGAATCTTGTGGAACTTAAAGAATTAGAATGTATGCCTTAATGAAATCATTAGGTCCCTTGATATCCATTTCTTCCATTCTTTGTTTCACCATAACCTTAGGCCCCATTACAACCAAATCTTTTCTGATTAGGAAATATGATTCCTAAAGGTATACTATTGGTAGTAGTATACTTAAATTAAAAGACTTGTTTGACAAGAAAATAAATAATTAATTTTGTTTATTTAATCAAATAAGAAGTCTTTTTATTTAGTCAAATAAAAGAATAAAAGATTTATGAGTTGGATTAGGGTTTGGGAGTCTTAAACTAAATAGGAATTAGGGTGCAATACAAACTCTTTTTTGGCTTGAGTATTGCGGCAACCCTAGTCCCTTTTAGGTTATTATTTTCGGCCACCCTAATATAAAAAAAGAGAGAAAGAAAATTTTGCCACCTATATATGTGGACTTATAGAATTCGGCCATTTTAGGGTTTTTGGTGCTTGATTCTATTTTCTTCTTCTTCTCAATTCATAGAAAGATTATTATTATTCTACTAAAAACATAAAAGAGATATAGATTATTCTTTGATGGTATACTATTTGCTTATTCATCAATAAGCTTGTGTGTACAACATCGATCTTGGTTCACGTGAGTTTCGATCATTAGATTGAGAACTCAAAAGTGACCGGAATAATCTTAGTATTCTTTTGATTGTTTTTGTGACTAACAAAGAAAAGAAAAGTTTGTTTTGTCCATTCACAGGTTTGTAATTCAAAGAAAAGGGAGACCACGCTCCTAGGTGATCCACGTTCGTGCTAGGATTGAAGATCTTGCGGATTACCATCGACGCAAGTCAATCGGATCACGCGACAAAAGGTATTCTTCTTTTGTTAGATAATATATATGTTTAATTGATTAAAAGGGTTAAGGTTCATAATAAGAAAAAATTTTAAAAGCTACTAAATCTATTTTATTTTTAGTCTCGCTTCCGCTGCGTGTACTATACGGTATTTTTCCCTACAATATGGTCCTCATTGGCATTTGCTTGTCTAAGATCTTTTGGTGATAATTGTTCACATTGATCTTTTCGTGATGTGTGTTATTATGTGTATGATTGTTGAGTGGCAAGTTTTTGAAAAATATGCTTCATATTCTTTGAAAGCTACTCTCTTGAAAAGTAGAGATCTTAAGTAAGTCTCATTACATGCTTTTTGATCATGTGCTTTTAAGCCTTAAAAACTTGGTTTCAAAAAATTGCACTTTGCTTCTCTAATATGGTTTGTTATGTTGTTGAGTTTGATATATGTGTGAGTATTGGATACTCTTGATGTTCTATAATTAGTACATTTAAAAATGACCTTTGGTTTGTATCCATTTGCTTCGGCAATATAGTACTCAATGAGCACCCTCTTGGAAAGGGCTACACGCATTGGTTGTGAAACCACCCAATGTTGGAAAGGGCTACGCCTTTGTGTTGAGTGAAAGCCGCCAAGAGGTGTATAAGTTTTTTGTTAGAAAAATCAAAGTAGAGTTGAAAAGAATCAATAAAAAAAATAAGAAATAAAAAAAATAAAAATAAAAACAATTTGATTCAAGACTAAAACAAAAACAAAAAGGCTATGGAGTATAGTTGAAAAATCAAATGAGCTCGGGTTGACAAATAGAAACGGGTAAACGGGCCACTTGCACACACATCGCTCACATGTTGAAAACTATTCTCTTTAAAAGCAAAATTCGGATGAAAACCGGTCTGACTTTTTTATGGAAAGTTTAAGGATGGATAGTGGTGGAAAATGTTTGCATGTTTGATTACTAAACTACTTCATTTCATATTCTTGAAGCAAAATCTTCACACACTCACTTTTGCATATATGGTATATTTGGTTCTCTAGCAATTTTTGAAGATATATGAGAGTGATTGAAAATCTAGATGTAACTCTCTTTGTTATATGAAGCTTATTTGGAAAAACTTTTGAATATTGCTTGAGATATGAATGTGTGATGATTTTTGTGAACAATTGTCTATCTAGATGTTAGATAGGGCATTTATCAAGGGGGAGTATAATATGCTATGTTTTTGTTCTCTTTTGTGATATGTTCACATGATTCTTCAAGAAATTGTTTGTTGGCATAATTCATATTTTTTGATAAATCTTAAGATGCTTTGCTTTTGTTGATATGCATAATGATTTGTTCAAAAATAATGTTTTTGCCTTGTATATGTTTATTGGTCACTAACTTGGTTTGTTGTTTCCTCTCATATTTGTGTTTAGTATTTTTGTGTGATACAAGGACATGGGAAAAGCTAAGAAAGTTGGTGGTAACGTTTCTTCTAATCCTATTGACAAATCAAAGCCTACATCTTCATCCAAGATATCCAAAGCAATCAAGGTGAAGGATTTGGGGATATTTGGGTGCAAGAAGTTCATTCAAGAAAGAGGTATTGATTTGGATTCTTGTATTAACTCTTATGTTCATTTGGCTATATGTGAAAGAAAATGGAACTCTTGGATTGAATCTATGGGAATTGCAAATGAGACATTAGTTAGAGAATTCTATTATGAGTACAAGGAGAGTACCAATATTGAAGATGCCGTCATGGATTTAAGAGGTGTAACATTTAGAGTTTGTGCTAGGAAATTGAATGAGGTTCTAGGATTGCCCAATGAGATTGAATCGGATTTCTTAGATGTTGATATTGAAGAAAATCTTGATTTGATGGGTAAAACTCTTTGTGATGACGTTAATTTTGTATGGGGGAAACGTGTCTTTATTAGGCAAAGTGAGTTGACCAAGATTAGTGCATTTTGGCACTTGTTTGTTTGTGCAAATTTGATTGTCTCTACTAATGTTACCGAACTCAATAGAGAAAAGATTAGAGTGGTATATGCATTAGTGACTCGTAAGCCTATTAATCTTGGACAAGTGCTTATTGAACAAATTGAGTATGTTTGAAATTCCCTTTAAAGTTTAGTGTTTTATACCTAGAGGGGGGGTGAATAGGTATAGTCCCAAATTCTTCCAATATTCAAAAAGATGCGGAATATAAGAATGAAAATGAATACTTGTAATGATATAGCAATTGTATATTATGAATCAATTCATGTAAGCATCAATATACAAAAGGATCAATACAAGAGAACATATGGAAGATAAGGAAATATAAAACAAAAAATGAGACACAATGTTTTTACGTGGTAAAACCTCAAAGAGGAAACATCCACGGGTTGAATCCACAACCACCGGCGAAGCAAATCCACTATATGAAAAGAACTTACACACTCAAAGCTATCAACACTATGATATCCACTTCAAGCTATCAAATCCTAATCACCTCTCAAAGGCCTAGTGAATTACCTAGCCTACTCTCTATCTAAGATGTATCCCACACCTCTAGAGAGCAACTTCCTATCCAAGACTAAAAAGCCTCTAGGAAGATTTCTTTGCTTAGCAATCTAGATCAAGAGATCCTAGTTAAGCTATCCTAGCTCAACCATCCGGAGTACACAAACTCCTTGCTAAGACTTCTTGCTTAGTTATCCGAATCACCTTGATTCTAACTAAGGCTTCTTGCTTGGCTATCCGGAAACCTTTCCTAGCCAAGTCTTCTTGCTCAAGTCAAATAGGCTTCACTCACCTTGACAAGAGACTTCAACCTATTACAAGGCAATGATCTAGGTGATGCAAATGATGCAAGCACACACAAATAGAGTAAGTAGATCAAACACACTCTATGAACATGCTTAATGATAATCTAGAATATACTATCAACACACAATCACAAATCTATCTAGAAATCAAAGCATGTCAAAAACAATAAGAACAAGATTAAGATATTCAATATATGTCACAAACATCTTAGTTCTTATATCAAGAAATTGAACCTAGAAGATAACATGAAGCACATTATAGAAACAATTTCTAGAATCAATTTCAATCAATCTCAAGTTTAGCAAAAATGTATTTAAGAGAAATCACAAAGCTAAACTCAATTAACTAATCAATCATACAACCCTAGCATATGATCTAACATACTTCTCAACATATTTCAACAATCAAATAGAAAGAATCATAGAGATGATCAAATGAAATTGCAAGAGAAGAAGTATCACATACAACTAATGACCTCGTACTGAAAATCAGAGTGCTGCGAAAAATCACGAAATCAAATGCCTCTGAAAATGCTTGGGGTTTGTAGCTCTCGTCGAGACCAACAATTTTGGCTTTTGAATCACTCGATTTCGAGTTCGTATGAAGAAGTTATGATCAAAGTAAGTAAATCAAAATCATGAACAAAACTGCAGAAGATCAGAATTTTTGATTGTTCAAGTTGTGAAAAATTGGAGGGAAGAGAGATCATTTGAGGAGGGAGATGAGGGGCAAACTTGTCCAAATTTTGGGGGGACTTTGGCCAGTCCACGTGTGGCCAGTGTGTGCCACACGTGGCCAGAGAGGAGCTCTGGCCGTGTGGCACACGTGGTCCACACGTGGCCACCCCTTGCTTGGCTTTTGGCCAAGCGATCTCCTCGCGCACCTCTCACGTTCTTCAGCCGTATTCGGGCATCCGAACTCCGAATTCGAATCCGTTTTTGGATTACGAACCGTGACTCCCTCACGCACGACGAAGACTATGAAACTTTGAAAAATGGTTGAGAATTCATCTCGGAAAACGACGATGAACACAACTCAACGAATGTGAACGAAAAGTAGCGTAGCTACATCGTTTGGACTCGAAACTTGACATATGAGTAACCGAAATGACCGGGACTCAATAAGGAATCAATTAAGCACTATTACAAGTCCAAAACACAAGAAACACAAACATACAAACACAAGTTCACATATGAATGCCATTTCCTAGACATAGTCCTAGAACATGCAACTCTAAAATGTATGAGCATTTGAGCACAATGCATGAGCATACAAAATCATGTGAATGTGTTATATAAATGATGCACAACGATGCAGGGACACACATGTATGAATTGTGTGTGTGTGCGCTAACGCCTTGCAAGAGGAAGAAGAATCTTGATACCTTAGCATCCAAGTAAGCGATGTTCCCCTTGAAGACGATATTTGCACAAGATGTTGCTTCTTCACCTTTGAGGCTCTTTTCTTCCAAGAAAAACTTAAGCAACTACTAATACAAATATAGAGCGTTTTGCAATGGAATCAAGCCAATACAAATAACGGATCTTACAATGTTGCTAGTTCTTCTCATTTGGACAAGAAATTAGCATTTCCGAGATTCATTTCTCACTATTGTTTAGCCATGGGGTTGAAGAATCAAGTGTAGGGAAAAATATACCCGCAGCGGAAGCGAGACTAAAAAAAATAGTGTTTGAGCTTTTAAAATTTTTTCATTTTTATGAACCTTAAACCCTTTTGATTAATTAAAGATATATAATAAATAACAAAAGATTAATACCTCTTGTCGCGTGATCCGATTGACTTACGTCGATGGTAATCCGCAAGATCTTCAATCCTAGAACGAACATGGATCACCTAGGAGCGTGGTCTCCCTTTCTTTGAATTGCAAACCTGAGAGCGGATATAACAAACTTTTCTTGATTCGTTAGTCCCAAAAACAATCTAAAGAAAACTAAGATTATTCCGGTCACTTTTGAGTTCTCAATCTTATGATCGAAACTCGCGTGAACCTAGATCGATGTAGTATACATAAGCTTATTGATGAATAAGCAAACAATATACCATCAAAGAATAATCTATGTTCCTTTTGTTTTTAGTAGAATAAAAGCTCTCTATCTATGAGTTGAGAAGAAGAAGAAAAAATAAAATTTCTGCACCAAAAACCCTTTGGCCGAAATTCTCTTCTTTTTCTTTTAAGGGTGGCCGAATTCTTTCTTTCAAATGGACTAAGGTTGCCGCAATTTTTACTCCAAAAATATAGGAGTTTTAGTTGCACCCTAATTCACTTTCTAAGAGTTCAAACCCTAATCCAACTCATAAATCTTTTATTCCTTATTTGACTAAAATAAAAAGACTTCTTATTTGATTAAATAAATAAAATTAATTATTTATTTCCTTGTCAAACAAGTCTTTTAATTTAAGTATACTACTACCAATAGTATACCAATAGGAATCATATTTCCTAATCAGAAAAGATTCGTTTCTTAATTAAACAATTAATTAATAAATTAATTAATTCTTATTTAATTAAACAATGAAAACAAAATAATATTTAAGGCTATTATAACACCTTGCCGCCCCATATAATATATTGGGCCAAATATTATTTTTCTTATTTCATTTAATCCATAGGACTTTAAATAAAAAGCCCACATGTGAACTAGACCCATTCTTACTAAAAGAAACAAGCCCACATGTCATCCATTAATATATAAATATAATTTAGCAGCCCATTACATAAATAATGTGCAAATTATATTCTTAATATATTAAATGCAATTCTAGATGGACCCTAAATTGGTCCGGTAGAATATATCAAGTGATCCATGCAAGTCCGTGTGGATTGGGGATCTTGGCGGGCTATCTAAATTTAAGCTACAATAGACATAACCTAATCACAATCAACAAATGATTCACTTAGGTCCGATCCATTAATTTTAACTCATTCCACTAAAGAGCTAAAATTGAACTCTTAAATAAAGACAGAAAAGGAAGATGTTTCCTCATTCATACCCTAGACAATCA